>JAWWMP010000001.1:17771490-17783443 GCA_035047865.1 Dendrocincla tyrannina
TCCCCTACAGCCAGCCTCGTTAATGGGTGTAAATAACTACAGGGAGGGTGTCAGGAGGGCAGAGCCAGGCTCTGCTCTGTGATGCCAGGCAATAGACCACATGGCAATGGGCACAAACTGGTCCGCAGAAAGTTCCACCTGAATATAAGGAAGAATTTCTTTACTGTGCAGGTGACCAAGCACTGGAACAGGTTGCACAGAGAGGCTGTGGAGTCTCTGTCACTGGAGATATTCCAGAGCTGTCTGAACACAATCCTGTGCCATGCGCTGTTAAGCTTGCTGTCCACAAGCTTCAAGCTTTACTGGAGGTACACTTTAATTTCAGACTTCAAGAGATTTTGTCCCACACAAACTCTTGCAGAGCCTTTGATTCTTTGATACCTTGAGTTCACGTCAGGAGAAAAAGCTACACATTTTTCTCTAAGAGATTTCTTTTAATTTTTTGAGGAAATAGGGGTTTTAGCAAAAAGGGCTTACAGGAGCAAGATACGACTTCACAGAAGCATTACAACAGGCTACCGGGGACAAAAGTACCTCCCTTCTCCTCTTCAAGCTGCATTCTACACCTGCCAAAGGTTTCAAGGGAGCAAGCATTGCTGTAAAGCAGGGAAAATTTCCTCCACCCAGCAAACACAAACCCCATATAACTTAAGTAAAATACCATTACTTGAGAGAAATGCAAAAAAAAAAAAAAAAGAAAAAAAGAAAAAAATGTGTTTAAGTTACCCACAAGAGGAGGAAAAGAGTAAAGGAAGAGAGATTAAGAGAAGAAAGAATAAAGAGAGAAAAATATAGTTACCACTAAGAAGTCACGTTAGCAAATTTCAGGAGGGCAAGGCAAAGCAAGATTGAGACCTTGTGCATGCCTGTTTATAGACTTTGGCTACTGTGGCCACTCCCTCCAGGGGAACATTTGGCTCACTAACCACTCAGTGTCCCCCCAGCCAAAAGGAGTGGTGCTGCAGCTGATCAGAGGCTCCTGGGGGTGTGGTGTGGTGGGCTACCAGGTAGGCAGGTGCCCCATGTGGCTTTCCATGCTGTGAGGTCACTGATACTGGAGGCCTGATCCCCTACACACACACACACACACACACACACAAAATGGTTGATTTGAGCAATCAGTCAGTGAGATATAAATCTGGTCTCTGACACATGCTCTGGGATGACCCTGCTTGAGCAGGGAGGTTGGATCAGATGACCCATGGTGGTCCCTTCCAACCTGACCCTGTCTGTGTTTCTGTGGCATGTGAAGCTATCAAGAGAGGCGAAGAAAGTTCTTAACATTCTTAGAAAGCAGCACTTCTATATCCATTAAAAAGTCCAGTTAACTCTTTATGGATGACATTTAAGCAGTCTTGCTTGTCACTGGCCTGATTTTTCGAATTATTTACTAAGCACCTAAACTCTCTTAACTTTAGAGGCAACTGGGGAAGATGACATCTCAAAACTGTCAGAACAATAATGTCCTTGTACTCAGATTAAAGGAGTGATCTCTGATGGTAACCTTCAGGTTCCAAGACATAGACCCTTGTTGGAATGTTTTGCCTGGTCTCCAGCTTCCACTCCGTGAAGATGAATATCTTCTGTAGGCCACGTGGCATATTTTTATACCAGTGTGCTTTTAGTCTGTGCTGAAGTGCCTGAACTCACAACATTGCTTCATTCATATGATTTAGGTTCAGTGGCTGAAGGAGAATGAGGAGATCCTGGAATTCATCCCTGCAAGGTCAAGGAGATAGATGGTATAGGAAAGACCATGTATAGTAATGTCACTTGCACATGGAAAACACTTGTTTTTTACCTTGGAACAGAGAATGGGAGATAGTTCATTGCCAAGCAATGATGACATGAAAATGTAAGAAGAGCATTCCTTGTTCTCCCTTCTCATATTTTTTGTTTCAGAGCCAACTAGAATGCTAAGTTTGGTCTCTAACCTGCATGTCTGTAGTGTGTTGTGGAGCACCTCCAGAGTGAGCAATACTTACAGCAGAACAGGGAGGAGTTTTCAGCTGATAAAGAAAAGGGTAACTACATGGGCCCTGACACAGAGTGTCAACTCACAGAAATTTCTACCGTATTACCAGGTACAGTTGTAGCAAAGACGCTCTTTGCACTCATCATTGGACTAGACAAAGCAAGTGACTGCTAAACCCTGAGCTCCTCAGAACACAAGCCGAGAGCCCCAGCGACTTTGGTTTGGTTTCTTATGTTAGTCTCCCCTAGCTAGAAAGGCAGTGGACGATACATATAAGCTTATTGGGTTTTCTGTATTCTTGTTGTCCTCTGTGAGAATGGCAGGGGGAAGCAACGTGGTGCAGAGACCTGTTAATATCATCAGATGTTCTCCACAAAGCAGGGAGCAGCCTCTCTCTCCACATAAGAGGAGACAGGAATATTTTTTTATTTGTGAGACAGTTTGAGGTGGAGGAATGAAGAACAAAAAGCCACAGCATAATAGCATGGACTCAACCCATGCTTAAGAATAAAAGTGAGGGTGTTGTACAATGTAAAATAAAAACACCTTAGGGATAGCATACTCTAGCCAATAAACCTCCCTAAACTTTAAATGGCATATGAAAAACTAAGAAGTATTATTTGAAGAAAGATGTCTTCCTAGTTAGACTCCAACTTCTTATAACAGTTATCTGTCAGCAGATGCCACAAAGTCGGTATGTTTTAATGAGTTGCCATTGATGGTTTAGGAAACTATTTATTATTTTTTAACCCCTTTGCCTTTTATTAGTCAAGACATAACAGCAACTGATTCTTGGAAGGAAAGAGTGACATTTGAATAGTTGGAGCTGCAGTGACCTACTTCTCAGAATAGCTTGCTAAGAAGCTCCACAATGGGTTGTGCTTCTGAACAGCTGTATCTTCAAGAAATGTTTGCTTCATGGGAGTTTTAATCTCATCTCTGCCCCTTTGTATCAAACTAAACATGAAAATATAAAGATTTTCCAATGAGTGAGTTTGCAAAACTGAGTTTATGATGAGTTAAATGATGCAGAAAGTGAGTCCTGACTGATATGTCAAAACGTGAGAAATGCTGTAATGTTGCAACAAGTTAACTCTCTCTTGGAATAGTGTGTAAAGGTGGTGATGGTGTGTGTGTCTGCAACTTGACATGATGTTTTTGCTTGTTTGCTTCTATCTTTTGTCTCTGGTTTGGAAAGATTCCTTAGCTCTGGCACTGCTCCTGCTTGCATTTCCTCCAATCCTCACGCCTTTCTTCCCGCTCTCTCTTTGTCCTTCTTTTCTTCTCTCTTAATCATCCCTGCTTCTTCAAACCCAGAGTAAAGACGAATCTGAAAACCTTGGTTGATAGAACTGTGTTCTAGCACTTGCTCCGCTTAAACATGGCATAGAGAAACAATGTATTAAATAGTTTACATGGAAATTAAAGAAGGAAAAGCTAAGTATATAAAAACTTGACTTTCCCTACTTAATTATTTTCTTTTTGTGGCCAAATAATGCTTAATAGATCTTCCAAGAGTTAACTTTTTAGTAGTTTAATATTGAGGCTGTTTACATCAATAACTTACTGCAATGTAACAAATTTGCAAAAGGTCCAAGACAATGATCTTTTGGCTACTTTTCAAATCAATAGGAATAAATGAGGCATTTCAACAGTTATTTTTCCATTGAAATTACATTTCACTCAGGAATAATTTCATGAAAATAGGCTGCTACAATTAGAAGTAACTTAGATTAGTGACGATCCATTTCACAAAACCTTTCCCCAAAATGGAGTATAAAAAATGCCTCTCCCCAATAAAAATACATCCTCAAAAATAATCTTTCTGTTTGTGCTTGTTCATTTGAATAGAGAAAAAAAAATCAATTTGATGTTAAAGCTTTTCTGTTTAGAAAAAAAGTCCACCCTCAACAGAATCAAGTTAACTAATGGAAAAGCTATTTTTTCTGCCAAGAGGCTGCATCATTAAACTGGGAATTAGACAAATGAGATCCTAATGCGTTTTAATAAAAACAATATATTTCTCCCTTCATTCTAAACCCCTGTGGTCTTGCATATTTTCTGTACTTATGCTACTGGCTATGTGGAGCTCAGTTATAATTGCTCACCTTATAACTCCTTCTGACACTTATACCTAGAGCAGATCACATTGCAAGAATGTAGATGTATTCTGATTGCATGAAATATTTTTAGTTATTCTAGAAATGTGTTCAGGAGAAATGAAGATAGTTCTGAATTGCTCTTCAACCACTGAAAATACAAATCTGTTATGCATTTTATACATATTATGCATATCTTGCTATTCTGCACTGTTCCATTAGAAATGTGCATTTTGCAGAGTAATGACACTATGTAGAAATAGCATTTATCTATGCAATGGTTCTGTTCCTTGGGCATACTGAGACATATCCTTTTGTGAGTAAAACTGAGTGTTATGACTTTTATTTCTTTTACTTGCAGGTAATGTTGCTGAAAAAACCCCACTGAATGTGAAGCCAGATCCTTGTCTCATCCCTGAATTGTTGTTTTGAGCCGTTTCACTGAACTCAGCATTCCAGATTCTTCCTGATGATACACTAGTTCAGGACAGCTTGCTTGCCTTGGGGCCCTGAGCTGGGTTTGATGCCTACCAGCCAGAGGCTGTGGGAGGCAGGGGAATCTGGTGAAACAGGGGCTCTCTCATCTTGTAAGTCATGTTTACTTTGTGAATCATGTTCAGATGCTGTTTTCTCCTACATAAATTTTACAAATGTTATTTTTTAGTTTTCCATCTGCATGAGAAGTGCTAAGCTCCTCTTCCTAACTGTGTGAATCCGTATGCACCATCTATTTCACCTGTTTGAAATTTCCTCCCCTTAGTCTTCTATTGCTTAAACAAATCAGTGATTTGATATCATTGCTGGATTATTGGCTTCCCTGTTTAATATGGTTTATATTTAATTTTTTGGTTTTTTTGTTTGTTGGTTTGTTGGTTTTTTTTTTTCCCTAATATGCACAGCTCATATAAGCTCTTTGGAATTTACTTCCTTCTGTAACTTTACTAGTGATTCCTGCAGGATGAATGATGCAGAAAGCTTTCAAGTAGAAAACAAGTTCACATCCTGACAGAGTAACCACAGAATCATCAAGGTTGGAAGAGACCTTCATGATCATGTAGTCTAATGTGGGCCTTAAACACTGCTCAGGAAATGTTAGGGAGACTTTTAATTCCTCTGCATGGAGTTCTTTTTTCAATGGAAGGAAGGATTTAAAAAGTTGCTGCTGAGTGTAAAGTAAACATTGTGCCAGAGAAGCTTTGCCACTGTTGTTTACAATTTCTTGTTCATGCTTTTCTCTTCCAGAGTGTTTTACACATGGTAGATCAAACACACCACAGCTCCTTGTCCTGTACCTTTCCCCCCTATGCCCACTGCAGGCAGTCCTCCAGCAGAATCCATCAGCCCCTGGCTGTCAGGGCATTTCTCTGGGCTATGTCTGGGAGTACAGATGTGACCTGGTGTTCCTCTCCTCAGCAGACTAGCACCTTCTCTGGTAGGTGCTCTAAGGGTAAGGACTGAGATGGTGCTTTCCACAATCTCTGCTCCCCTCCAGCCAGGAGGGCTCTGCTTAAAAAGGCTTGGATATGGGTGCTCGATGGTGCTCCTCCTTACAAGTATGGCCCGAATCTGGGCTGTAAAGGCAAGCAAAGTGCCAGTGGAGAGCATATTGAATGTATGTCTTGGTCATATTGTTTGCCTTGGTCATTAAAAGTCGTGTGGTGAATGTGGTGCTGGTCTTTTAAATGTTTGCCTGAGAGTCCTGTTTTTCCATTTTCCATATGACTATATGTTGAGGAGAACAGGCTGAGCAGAATTGGAAGGAAAAATGAAACCCCAGTGTAGTCCTTGTAGACCTACTGATAGTCCTACTTCATGAATCTGAGTTAATCTAATACTGGCAGGCAAGGGCATGCATAGAATTCAGCAAAGAAATATTTTCCTTTATTCATTAGAAGGCAAAAACCAAAGATCAAACCACTGCCTGTCAGCATAATAGAGACACTGAGCAGTGCCTGTGCAAGGGCAGGCAATAAGCAAAGGACAACTTTAAACCTCACCCATGGCTTTACCCTCCTCATAGGGGTTGTGAAGTTCAAAAACATCCTCAGATTTCAAGTGAGGTTGCTGCTCACTCTTTTCTTATTCAACCAGACTGCAGGTGCTGCAGATTTGGTGACATCACTGCTGAAGTTCTGCATGTGTACCAGTGTCTTAGTAGGTGCTGGTGGGCAGATTGACTCACTTTTCTGATGTCCTTTGTAGTTTCTGTGATTTTCTAGAATCTTTGCTACCTTACTCTCCAAATCTGGTGAGTTGTATAAGATATAACAACATGCTTTGTCCAGTGAATTTTAGAACTTTTGTCTCTTACACCAAGTCAGAGGTGAAGCTCTTGATTTCTTTTGTCTGTCATGCTTCATTTATCACAGTAGGAAGAAAAAAACATTTCATGGTCTTGATTAAAACCAAATATAAGTGTGGAAATTGCCCACTAATTACCATCAACGTCAAGTAATTTTTTCCTATACAGTAGTTATATTTGTTTATTATGCATATTTATTGCAGTCTTCTGGCCAGTCCTCATGATCAATACCCATTAAGGAAGAGGATGTAGAAAACTCAGGGTCTGACTTGCAAAGCCCAGTCAGAAGTACTATAGTTTAGTTCAGACTGGGAAATGTAACATGGTAGTATTGTGAGTTTTGTTGTCATGCCCCAGGTTTCAGATACAAACCCATCTTGAGTATCTGAAGGCCTTTAATTTGTGAAATAGTGTAAGTATATAAAATTGGTATAGTTCTTGGGATAGTGTTGTAATTCCTGTTTCACTCACTGTCTTCTGGCGCAGCTCTGAACACAAGTCTTCCTGCTCATGCCCGGTCTTTTCCTGTGGACAGTCTTGCTGGCTCTGTGTTGCTATATGTCCATTGATTTATTTTTTTTTTTTCTGTAAAAAAGAGTCTCATTTTCTGGAGTTGCATTGTTAGGTGAGATTCTCAAGCTTTGTTTGGAAAGTTCCTGATCTGTTTTAGTGGTGGGGAGGATTTTGAAAATGTGATCCCTAAAGGCTCAAAGGCTGAAAGAATGTCAGAGGTATTACTTTCAAATTTTAGGCATTCTGATATCTGATGTGGCTTTTCATGGCTTGAAAAAGGTATTATAGCCTTAAAACACCTGACACAGTTCCCATTATGATGAAAAGACCATTATTTTTCTGTACTAGCAAAAAAGACAGTTTGGCACTGGGGCACATGACAGTGGGGGATCCATTTTTGGTGCAAAATGGATGTGTGCTGCTATTGTAGAACCAAGCACTCCTGCATCAATGTGAAAGGCTTTTCCTCTGTGTTCTGCTGGTTGTTTTTCACTAACTGTACTGGCTCTGGAAATGGTGTCTTCACATAGGTAAGCCCTAGAAATGAGAGAAAGAGTCTTCTGTTCGTCTTAAGATCTCATGTTATAATTGCTATGGAGAGATATATTCATTTAATCGTTAGTTGGGTGAATTCTTGATTATATTTTTCTCATTTCAATAACTCAACAGTTTTCCTTCTCATTGTCCAGGAAAGTGTCCCAGAACAAAAAAACCTCTGACCTTCAGTCACCAAATTGATGAGCAGCTTTTGTGGCATCTGATGGGTGTTAGCAGAAGTCATTCTGGGTCCTGCCCAACCCTTTGGGTGAAGTCTTGATTGGGAGGTCTTTGTGGACTTTGCTTTTTGTTTACTCATGTGTGTAATGGAGTCAGTGGTAGCCACCAGTAGTTCAATATGTGGTTCATACCCTTTCCCATGAGATGGCTCTTCTGGGACCAGATTTTGGTATGTATAAGAATGTTTTATGTGCCAAGTAGCTCATGGCCTGAGTTGGTTTAATTTAAAACGTTCAGAAAAACTTTACTGGGATCACCTGAGATTTAAAAATCTAAGCCCTTGCTGTAAGTAAGTCCCTACAGTTGTTGAGAGCTGGCTAAAATTGCCCCTTGAGGTGGTAGAAAGGGGGATCATCTGGAAACCATTTTGGCACAGGGGTACAGGGATTAAGTTCTGTGTAAGTATTTCTCATTGGGACACAATTGTGCACAACAAAGTATCTAAACAGCTTCCAGAACACGACATTGTAGCACAGCCTTGGAGCCCAGGCAAAACCACCTCTGGGCACAGTGCAGCTGTCGAGGTAGGTGTACACTCCAGTTCCTTTGAAATTCCAACTTTCCGCTTTATAAATCCCTCGGCAAGCCTTGTAACAAAATGACTGTGTCAGAGCAAATTGTTATTACTACTGATGTGATAATAAAAGATGAAATCAGACATTGCTTAGAAATTTGAATTCCTGTTATAAAAATGTCACTGTCAGGCCTGTGCATTACACAGTACCTGCATTTTCTCGTTTAAAGTAGTACGTCATCTTCAGCTCTACTGCTGGCTTGCAGCACATTTTTTTCCCCCAATAATTGGCAAATGATGGGATGTGATTACATGGCCATTTACAGTACTTATTAGCATTTCATTTATAACATTATAATATAAAACTGACTTAATTGCCCTCTGGGTGTAAACATTTGAATTTTTTAAATGGCAGCTCCATTCACTTCTCTGCCACTGAGGAATACAGTATATTACGTTTCAGAAAAGAAAACACAAATTTGTCACGGTTGGCTGCACCCACTGTATGTGAAGAAGAAAAGGTTTAAAAGATGCTATGGCTCCTTGGGAGCCTACACAAGGATAACAACATAATTTGCATTCAGATAATTGCATATATGGTACAGTAATTTGGCATAGCTCCTTTGGTTTTTATCTCAAAGGAGGGAAGGATTGTCATTTTTCCAGTTAGTATCCTAAAAATCACATAGTCTAGTGCTGAAAAAGGTCTTTGTGAGAACATCCAGAGCCTTGTCACTGTAGAATTGTTCTCAATAGAATATTTATTGGAGCTTTGTAAAATCTGCATTTAAATATACCAGTTGATGGCTTGGCATTCATTTCTGTTAAGAGAGTATTCCAGAAGCTAAGCAGTGGTCTGTCTGGGGACTTTTTCTCTTGGTGTTTAGTCTGAAATTCCATTCCAATTCTCCTTGTGTTCTTACCTGGTCGGTCGCCTGTGTGCTTATTCAGCCAAGCTAGCATATTTTTAGCCATGCATCTCCTTGAAAGGAATGTCTGAACCACTTCAGGGAGCTGTTGCTTTCTACCTCATGGTGCTTTTTAAATGCCCACCACGGATCTCTTCCCTAACACTTTGCCCTTGCCTCCAAATATTATTGGCCATTTTCGTCTGAACTCCCTTTGGATAACAGCTTGCTCAGAGCACCGATCAGTGTGCCAGATGCTGCTGTGCCAGGGCTGTCGCTCTGATCTAGAAAGCACTGGAGCCAGAGGAAAGTCTGCGTTGATTTTGGACGGGTACCATAATGAGGAAACAGGGAATAAGATAATGGTTCATATCTTAGAACACTGACACGCGAATCTATGGCACAGTGCAAAGATGAAGTAGTTGAAGGGTAAAGGTCTTTCACAGCCGTAACCAAGAGGCAACAGCAATTAGCTAATAAACCTAAAAAAAAATAAAATAAATGACCAGAGCAATTTTTGTGGCTGGGGGAGGCTGAAGGCATTTCGGCAGGTTGGGCAGAGCTCAACTTGGCAGTGGCGGGCTGGGAGCAATGCAGCTGTTAGTGCTCCCTATCAGCTCTGGGGTGAGAGAGGAGCTCTGAGGGCTGTGGGGCAGGGTGGGCAGCCACGGAGCTCCCTGAGGACTGGGAGAGTCTGGTCACAGACTGACAGTGTGACAACGGTTTGCTTTGTTGGAGTTTGGTGGGAGCAAGGGGAGAAGATATCTGCAGTGCTGGTGGGATCTCAGCAGCTTTGGGAGGGTTGTGACTGTGACAAGGGGTCAGTGGGGGTTCTCTCTGCTCCTGAAGCTGGACTCCACTCCTGCCCTGAGTATGGGGAGGGAAAAGCTGTGTCTGCAGGCTAGGCCAGTGGCATTAGCACACCTGAAAAACAAGGTGTTTTGCTTCCATGGTGTTGGGGGCAAGAGTCACCTGTGTGAATCTCTCAGCAAAAGGCTATGAAGATGAGAGAAGGGAAGAGACTGCCTGCAGCAGAGCAGTCATGACTGTCCTGCCTTCCTGCCCACTGTGCTGCCATCTCAAACAGTGCTGACTTGTCTTACAATGGCCTTGGCATCTAGAGCAGGAGGGGGTGACTTCTTCCTCGGGGCTATGGGCTTCTGTTCTTGCCTCACCTCTCCTACTGGCTTTCTCCATCCCCAGACACCCCCCCTTGAGCAGTCTTGTCCCAAACCTGCTGCCCCATCTCCTTTTGCTCTTTTCTTTCAAATGGCCAATGCAGCATTCAGACGCCCTCTTCATACAGTAAAACCAGGATGGGGAAGATGAGGAGTGAGGTGATTTAAACAAGCTTAAGGAGTTTCTTGAGGTTCACTGCAGACACATAAGTCAGGGGTGGCATCAGAAGTTGCTCAGTCCTCTGTGTTCCCACAGGCCTCCTGGGCTGGACTGAGAGCAGCAGGAGTGTTCCTGCTCTACAGCCCTGTCCATATGGTGCCTTTCAAGTGACAGTGTGACAAGGTCTTCCTCATGCCACCACCCAGTGCTGGGGCCTGGGAATGGAGCCTGTAGCACGTGAGAACGGTCTCCAGTTCAGGAAGTGCTGCTGGGATGCCCTACCATTTTCCCTAGGAAACTGGTTAGGATTATTTGAAACACAGACTGCCCTCCCTAACTGAGACGAGACAACACACAAATGGTATCAGTGTTGTTTTTCTCCTCTCCCACAGTGTTTTTGGTCTCGTCTGGGCTTCCTGCAGAAACCAGATAAGTTTTTGCTCTTTTATCAAAGGCCAGCAATGCATATTTCCATGGCAGACTGAGGTTATCTGGTTGATGCTCTTTGCATCAGCAAGATTGTTATTTTAGATCTCCTTTTCCTTTCAGCTTTTTCCCAAAACAGCTTGATCCATTTCAGTTTCTCTCTTACTGACCTTGCAGGTTAACTTTTTCAAATGTCCATGAGAATAGAGCACCTTTAGGAATAAAAAAAAAATATTATACCTGAACACATTTTATTGCATTGTTTTCTATGAAGGAATGTGAAAAAAAAAGTCTTTGAGTTTAAGAAGGAAAATAAATATGAAATTGAAGAAATGCAAAATGAAAGAGGAAGGACAAAAAAAAAAAAAGGGGACCACTCCCCATTCAAAAAATGGTATATGACAATTGCAGTGGCCACGTTTCCATGGCTAATTCCTAAGGATGTACTGCCACCTGCCAGCCTTTAAGCAAAACGCATGGAAAGAAAAAGTGGTTTCATTTCTATTTGTACTGTTCTTTAACTGCCCAAATTGCCACATGGTCTGCATATCTATTTTAAAAATAAATCTGCAGTCAAGGATTTGCACACGTATTTGTACCCTTGGCCCACACATTATGTAAAGGAGGAGAATACATTTGAAAGGCGAAGCACTCTGAGCCCAGCCAAGGCTGGCTGTGGTTGGGAATCAGGGCTGAGGGGCATGAAGCCAGGGCTTCCCAGAGCCCCTCTCGCCCTGCCCTTGGCTGTGGGTTATGAAAAATTTTGTGGGGAGGGCACAGGCAATGGAGGTGCTGAGGAGTCAATTTATGCTGCTAGAAGAAATTAAATCTGCTCCATATTAAGGGATTTTTAAATGGGAGCAGGAAGGGTGGGTTATTGAGACTTGAATGTGACAAATAATGGAAGGAAAAGAAATATTGATTTAGGGAAATATTGATTCTGGGTGCCCAGAAGTAATGGGATGAAATTTCAAAGGGAAACATGAATGTTGTGTATTTAGAAATGCTTCCACATACTGGCATCTATCAAGCTGTGAATAATATCCCACGGGAAGCTTCTTCACCCCAGGCATTTTAAACTAGAATAGAGTAAATGGTATG
>JAWWMP010000001.1:17783543-17927056 GCA_035047865.1 Dendrocincla tyrannina
ACGACCTCTTCCGATCTAATTATTATAGAGTGAAGTCTCACAGTAGTAAGGGGATGAAATAGATAACCTAATAGGTTTTTATTTCCTCTCTGAGTTTACTCTCCATTGTCTTTCATTATGCATCATGCACAAGCTGTTCAAGTTTGCATATCAAGCAGAATGCTACTGCTGCTGTGTACACAGGTGTCCATCATACAACCCCTGGTAAAGGATGCAAGGAGTACAGCTTGCTGCAAGTGGCAATGTAAATTGCATTTCTGATCTCTCAGCCTCTTATCCTCATTCAGATGTAGCTTTTCTTTAGCACTGTGTAGGGTCAATTACTGTGAAGAACCGCATATATGCTTTGTTCAGTGTATTTCTTAGATAAAAATACTTCTGTCATTTGAAGCCGTGCATCACCTTAACACCTTATTCAGTCAAAAGCAATTTAGTAAGGAAAATCCAGGTACCTCCTCCTGAAGTGTCACTGTCTTTTCTTAGTAGGGTTGTGTGGGATGTAAAAATTTAGAAATGCCTTTGGAAATTAAACAAGCCTTGCATCTCCCTGTTAAAGTTTGGATGCTCTTCCCTGTGTTGGGATTGAGATCAAAGTAGCTGTATTGTGTTCGTGAGTGAATATGTGTCATTCTTAACAGAGACCTTGTGACAAATGGCAAACAAACAAATGGTTACTTGTGAGAGTTTGTCTTTCTGTATGCAGTGGTGAAAATTAGTGAAAATAATGGAACCACACAGTTGAAAATGCATGCTGAGAGCAGATTCAAACCCTGATTTTTACCACCTGGCTGAGTTCACTCCAAAATATTGGCTAAAGGTTTGTGGGGGTTTTTTTGTTTGTTTGGTTTTTTTTGGTTTTGGTTTTGTTTATTTGTTTGTGTGTTTTTGTTTTTTTAATGTATGTCTACGAGATACAATTTAAAAGGAACCTCTCTAGCTTTTGTCAAAAATGATCAGAGTTCATGTAATAGACATTTAATTATGCCTTCCATAAAGACATGACATAATTTGACTGTGGCCTTACAAGCCTTGTGCATTCGCTGCCGTAACAACAGTGTGAGTTCAGCTTTCTTCTTTCCTTCTGAAACTGACTGTATTTGTTTTTCTTTTTCTGCACTCCGAGAATCATTTCAAAACAAGTTGCAATTACAGATACCAAGAGAAATCTTACTTTAAGAAGGCAGTTACCATATGCTTGAAACAAGGCATGTACTGAGTCCTGTTTACCTCAAATGAGTATTAAGAACATGTGCATGTTTCTAAAAAGCAGAGATTGTCACTGAGCTATGGGAACTGAGAAGCTTCATATTCACTGAATATGAAAAGAAAACTTGTTATTGCTTACATAGTGATGGCCAGGGCTACAGCACTCTGAAGACCAAAGTTGGCTGACTACATATGGTGGTGCTTGCATTGTTGCTTTATTTCTAGTAAGCTCAGCAAAATATTCAGTGCCTTAGCTCTTGATCCCCAGGCTGAACCAGAGAAGTTAGGGTGGGCATGTGGTGGTGTTTTCCACATAAACTCTCTTGAGTTTGATTTTTCTCAAGCATAGTATAGAGACCTCAAGCACCTTGTGCAGTCCCTGATACTGATAAATTAAAAGTCATCTGTGAAAGTCTGGAGTACCAGTCCCCAGTGTTCAGTGTGTGGAAGCTCACACTTCATCTTGCAGCTCAGGCATAAGCAGTGAACAAAAGAGAGAACAGTTTAAGGTTACAAAAAGGCAAGCATAGTCTGCTGAATGATTGGATCACCAAGTGGTGTCATGGCAGAGCACATGGAGATTTAAGCTGGACCTGAGCAGCAATTCCTTGCAACTTGTCTTAGAAGCTGTTTTGAGATTGCAGCAGCTGGGAAATGAGATCATCTCTGCTGCAAAACCAGTTTCTATTAGTTTTCCTTCAGGACAGAGGAACTGGATGAGGTGTGGTTGGGAAGGAAAAGGTGAAGTTAGTGCCTTGTGGGCAAGGGACAAAGGTACTGGGAGGTAGGTGGGGAGAAGGAGTTGGGTGAAGAGCAAAGCAGCTGTAGGGGTTGGATAGCATACTAGAAGAAAGAACAAATCATATGGTCCGATTTGTCTTCATTGTTTTGCCTTCTGGATAGCTGGGATACCAAGATAGTTGAACGTTTGATAAATATCAAGTATTTGGTAGGACTTTCTTTTGACTTGCTTATGCCAGTGAAAACTTACGCAGGAGCTGATTTATTTGTAGTCTCTGCAGGACAGGAACAAAAATGAATACTCACCTCATTAGTCTCTTTTAAAGTGATATGTGGATGGGCTAAACAAACTTGTATGGTTCTATTTCCTGATAAACAAGGAAATAATTATGAAAAGTTTATCAGGTTTACTTTGGTTAATCACTTCTATTGTTTGTCTCCTATTGTGTAGTCTGCAAGAATAAATTAAACTAAATGAGTCTTTATGAAAGTCCTTTTTAACAACACTTTTGTTTAGAATTTCCCCACCAGCTCTGTAAAACTCTTTGTTTCCAGGTTTAAAGATTGATCTTCCAACATCTATTGTGTTTGCCTAAGTGTAGGGCTGAAAAGGAAACCCTAGTTCTCTTAGATCTACCCTCTGGGACTAATTATACTCATTTGACTAGAGTAGCAGTTAGATCTGAATTATAGTCATGAATAAGTTAGATCTTAATTAAAGTCATGTTTGGGTGCAAAAGGCAATGTCATACATGCAAAGAAGCTGCTTTGTAATATGCAGAAATTAGTGTTAGTGATAATTTCTGTATGAGATTTGGATTTCAATTTATCCTTCATATTGCTCTCTTTGGTGCTTTATCTGTATGATAGTACATCCTGCCCCTCTTTCCATATTTCGGTACTATCACAGTAATAGAAGGTGAGATATTGCTAAACGAAAAAATAAAGTGACCATTTCAACTCACATCAATATTTAAGGAGCTTTGTAATTGTTAAGGCCTTATCAGGTGTTTGACAATGTCTCACTTCTATCTGGAATATGTTGAAAAATTAATGATATTGGGGTGTAATATAACTACTTTCTTTCGAAGACTATCAGTTTCTCAGGAGGACAACCTAATTTCCTTTATATTTTCCTTTCTAGTCTGCATTGATTTCTCCCATAAACTTGTCAATAACCCATAAGTGAAACTGAAAGAGGGTAGGTTAAGATTAGACAGAAAAAATCCTTTACTGTGGGTGTGGTGAGGCACTGGAACAGGTTACCCAGAGAAGATGTGGGTACCACATGCCTGAAAATGTTTAAGGCCAGGTTGAATGGGACTTTGAGCAACCTTGTCTAGTGGAAGGTGTCCCTGTCCATAGAAGAGGGTTTGGAACTAGATGAGCTTTGAGGTCTCTTCCAACCCAGACAATTCTATGATATGTGCATACATAGATAATAAACACAGCACACTTGAAAACACTCTTGCATTTGGGTAGCCATCAGCCCTTGCTTTGATTTGGATGATGCTATAAATCTTCTTAGGGAAATATCTACTCCACACAGGAGACAACGGCATCTCAAAAGCATGGAGAACTTGTGTAAGGCCAGTTAACTACATTGGGTGAAAAATCAACATGAAAAAGCCATCTAGACCAAAGGATGCATTACATGGATAACCAAACAACTCCTGAACAGCAGTGGCCATCGCTGGTAAGTGACTTTGTGATCTGTTTGTCTTGCTGCATGGTGTTCTAGGTCTTGACAAGAGAAGTGTCACTTGTGTTTAGTGTGAGTGGCTAGCCTGAGCCCCAGTGTGAAAGCCTGGCAGACTTTTTTCTTGTGACATGTTTTCTGCCAAATGCTACATCTGAACAATTTTGGTGACAAAAGATCTACATTTTTTTTTGTGAACAATTCATCGTTCCTTTTTATTTCTGAAGAAAACTTTCTGAGACTGTCCAAGTCTTTTGATAGTCTCTAAGGAACATGCTGTTTCCTGTAAGATGTTATCTTTTAATCCCAAGCAACTTTTTTTTTGACACCCTGATACATTCGTTTAGAAAAATAAGGAGGAGTTGAAGAGATAGAAAACTTAAGATAGAAAGGAGCCTTTTTGGTGTCATCCTGAATGAAATGTTTTTGCTTTGAGTTTATTTTTTCTCCCAATAATTCTGCTCTTGACATTAGATGCACTATAAATGTGTGTGTGTGTGTGTTGAGAACAATCTGGGCAAGCAGGATGTTCTTGTATTTGTTTCACTGTTCAAGGCAGTTACTGAATCTGGCTTTCCACCAAATAGAACTGAAGCTCCTGGATTTGGTCCTACAGGTACAGTGTCCAGTGGGTGTGGATGTCTGGAGATCATCTTGGAAGACAGTTGTGGTGCACAGAGTTGCCCTTGGTTGGAGGTCAGATCATGCTGCATATTCAACTCTGCATCCATGGCATCACTGCCAATGCTGTTCTCCTGGACACTACAATTCTGTGGGCAGAAATCTCTGTCACTCCGTACTACTCTCTCTTAATGGTCATTTGAAACCACTCAGTGGTCAAAACACTTAGGGCAAGGGTATGTAAAGCTATGTGGTTTAGAAGGAGTTGTTTGCACTACAGGTATGTAATGACTCATGAACAGGGCAGTTATTGAGGGGTTTGAATTGCAGAAAGGGAAATTGAGACTAAACATTGAGAGAAGCTCCCCAGCAATTAAGCACTGGAATTGTCTATCCTTGGACCTTATTAAATTCTGCTTCCTAAAGATTCTAGGAACAAGTAAGTCAAATAAAGAATGGTTTTGGTTAAGTTGATCTGTGCTTGGCTAGAAGATAGATTAGAGAGCTTTCTGGTGTCTTGATGCTCAGACAAGTTGTTCAAGAAAATTGCCCACAAGATACCCAGGATAGGTCTTTACACAGGTTTGGATCTAAGATGTAAAATGTATTAGGAAAATAGGAGAAATTTTGTTACTTGATCAAATAGATTGTAATGGAAAATAAGAGTATATAATAAAGAAATACTTAAAGGGATAATTTGGACCTTTCTTTTTACCATTTATCAGCGATGACTATAACTTGGTAAAGTGAAGGAGGATATTGTAAAAATTTATATGGATATTGTGGAAAATTTATATGATTTTTTTTTAACTGCCTTTTTTTTTTAACTTATGAAACTCACTGCTTTTTGACACTATTACTGAGATACTGAATTTGCCTGGGGAGGATTCCACTCAGGTAAATGTCTGTAGCTGCACTAGCTGGGATAAAGTATAATATTAAAGATTTGAGCCCTTCTGCTTCAAGACACTAACCAGTCTTAAGTGCCTTGATTTTGGAAGAGGCATCCTCTATGGGAACATTGCTGTGTGACTGTCAGTGAGGATTGGAAGCACCTGTTGTTGGTACCTGTCAGAGACAAGGTATGAGCACAAAAGGCTTACTGTATGATTCAGGCCAACAAATAATTTCCTCTGTAGGAATCCCATAAAACACAGAGCAAAGAAAAGCCCTACCACTTTTCCTTTGTCTTAGATATTGCTTCTTCTAGGAAAAATCTAATAATTGCAACTGGAGAATGTGAATTGCAAATACAGGTAACATTTCTGTAAGTGAATCTAAGAACAAATCACATATATAAATCTCCATAATTTAGAATTTAATTACAGGACATGGGTGCTCTCAAATGCAAAAGGATTCCTGAGTGTTTTGCATGGATGCATTGTGCTAAGAGGAAAGTGCAACTGACCCTCTTCCTTGGCCTTCCATGTGATGATGTTTACATGAGTTACTCAAATTTGTTTCAAATTGTCTTTTAGTGCTTATTTGTGGATCACCAATAGTCAGCATTGGTAATATATTTACTGTTATTTAACTAGGTATATCCATGCCTGGTTCAAGGTGCTTTATTCCTGCTGGCAAAGGCAGATCACTGTAACTCCAACCCATGTGAATAAACTCTAACAAAACTCAGGGGCTGATATAATTAGAACACATTTATGCTTGTTTTCCAGCCTTGGTCTGCTGAACAGCAATTACTTTGAAAGATAGGTCCTGTGCCTGATTTTTTTTGTCTTTTTGTTTTCCAGTGTTCCTTTTATTCAGCCACGGGCTTGAAGCAGAAGGATGGAAGGCGCCGAGAGGTACCTGCTTTGCATGTTTCTCAGTGAAATGAAAAAAGAATACAATGTACCTTATACAATAATCTACAAGTATGCAAAGATGGATGCAAATAGTAAGGGCCTTGGATGAAAAAAGTTCTTTATGAAAGAAGACTAGAAATAATGGGCATATATTTCCCCAACTAAATTTGAGACTGGACATCAGAAAACATCGTATTTAGTACAAACTAACACTTTTTGAAGAAAATATGGGTATCTGTTACTGACAGTCTTTGAAACAGGTCAGACTAAATGGTTGGGAAATGCTTATAGGTATTTGACCCTGCTCTGTGCAGAGCAATGGACAAGGTTGCCCTTCAAGGTCTCTAGTCTTTGTTAGTTGATGCATACCCTTGTTGCTTTGTGTTTGAACCATATATGCACAATACTCTTAAAAATGTACTTACACAGCTATGACAGTGACGGCAGCAGTATAAGTATGTACCACCAAGATACAGTTGCTCCTGTGGAAATGCCAGCCCCTACAAAATGCTGTCAAACACCAGAGTTTGCAGTGGAGGAGGGGGTTGCTAAACTAAGTAAAACAGCATTGACAAGAGGGTTCACACACAAACAAGTGTACCATATGCCATCTGCTTCATTGATGAAGGTATAAATGCTTTGCATTGGTACACAACTTTCCTCTGAGGATCTTGGACTATTTTACAAAGTGGAAATACCAAGTGACATTATCACAATTGCAGTTAGATGAGCAGGATTGCCACCTTCCCTAATTGCATGCTGATATTGTAGCCTGGCATCTTCTTGAGGAGGTGTTCCTTATTAGGAGCATGAGCGTTAAGTGGGATTGCTTAACTCTTCTGGGGTTACTGGGAGGTAAAATTGCTCTGTTGTGCCATGGGCCATATATCTGTGTGTCTGTGTTAGCACATACTCATTTTGCCAAAAAAAAATTCTTTACACAGTGGTTGTGATGTAATTTTGCTGTTGTCAGATTTCTTTATAGAAGAACATGTGCACAAATATAGCTGTTCTTGTATGCCTGCACCACTAGCAGTGCCATTGGACTGATATATTTGCATTGATGCAGTTTAGTTTGACCTTGAGTTTAACACCCAGACAATAATACCTGGAGATACTTATGTGAATAGTTCTGTGCAAAGCACCATCATTACTGAACTAGTGTATTTTCACTCGGCACAGAAGCCATGATGATGCTGGGAATGGAGAAATAGGCCTTTTCCTTTGCAGCATGCTTTCTACCAACACAGGTGTAGTATACTTGTCAACAGACATGTGTACACCTCCTCCCTGCCACAAATATTTATATAAATACTTTCCTACCCTTTTCATTGCAAATTTAGGATCCTAAGATGGAGAGAAGTTAACATTTTACTGGGCAGTGAGTAAATACATAACAGAGACGTCATGACTGAATGTATGTCTGTGATGAACTCGTACTTGTTCCAGTTCCTTTTCAATATCTGTCTAAGCTAAAATGCATGAAAAATATCAGAGTACAGCATGGAGGCCCCATAAATCCCTATTTGGACCCTAATAATGTCCTCCGAAACTTCCTTTCAGTAAGTCATTTCTCTTCCTGCTCTCATTTTTTAAATCCACTCTGCAGGTGAGATAAGAGGATTCCTTTTGCCCTTAAATTATGGCAGTTACAGGTAATCTTTGCTGTCTCTGTATATATGGGGCTTTTTGTTGGTTTTTGTCTTTATTCCCCCCCCCCCACACCCCGCCAAGGAAAGCGACTATTTTGTGCTTTTGGAAAAAAACAGAGATTAGCAACACCAGAACATGAAGTACGAGTTAACCTGAGGCAAAGCACAGATGAACAGCAGCAATACAAACTTCCCCTCAGTTCTGGTGCCAAATATCTCCAATGATAAACCTTTGGGGGACATTAATTGGAAACCAAGTGTCCTTTTTCAAGTTTCCTTTTTTATTAAAATCAGTAAATACAGCTGAACATCTGATAGTAAAAAATTTCCCTCCACCCATCTGCAGATAAAGGATGGATTTGAAGGGCAGTTTCTTCTTTCTCTCAGAAGAAACAATTTTGAGACGGTTTGAGGCAGCAGCTGCACTTGTGATCAGGCAGGTCAGTGACATTAATGTTGTTTCAATGCATATTTAAAGACTCTCTGACCTACATACAAGTACTTCCAGGACATGCACATTCTTATTCTAGCTGACATCTTTTATGTGACTGGAGCAGTCCCCACCTTCCTCTGCAGACAAAGGTGCCACCTTCCCTGTTTCTTGACCATGGAGAGGAATTGGAAGGTGCTAGAATGAGTTATTTTTTGGTGGATTTTAACTGTTAAACACAATTGTCTAGAAGCTAGGCATGAACTTAAGTTAGATTTATCAAATACAGGAATCTATATTAAAAAAGAGAATACCTTAGAAGAGAGATGTCACTCAGAGAAGGGCAATAATAGTGGCAGAGTGTACTCTTCTTTGTTTCAGTAGTGTATGCAGAGACACCTGGGGACACAGGAGAGAGTCAGATTGCACTTACCTGGTTTAGATCAGAGGCTATAGGACAGTCTGGCACAAATGTCCCTGTTTCAGCTGTGCTGCTTTGCACAGATGCCAGAGAAATACAACCAGTAATTAGGCTGTTCACTAGGACACCTTTGTCACAGCCTGTGCCCCACATTGGACAGAGAGAAGCAGCTCAGACCTCTCCAGCAGGTGTCAATTACTAAGCTACATGGGAAGGGCCATAGAGCTGTTTTCTCAGGTGGGCTGTGGCACTCAGGCCTTTGTCTCATTGAACAGGCAGAAAAACTGCTGTGATTTGCTAAAAATCTGGGAAAGAGAAGAAATTTTTCAACTCAAGAGGCTTATTTTTTCCTTCTTCAGGAGAATGGTATTTTGACAGTTGTGGGAGAATTTGGGTTTTTCTTAAGCCTGTAGGGTGCTAGGGGGGTAAAGGAGCTTGTCTACCTCTGGGGCTAATCTTCAGTATGGTAACTGCCCATCCGTCTCCAGGTGCTTCATGCTTCAGATGAAATGGGAACTTCTCTTTGAAGTGTCTCTGAACTCTGTCAGTGTCAATGTTTTACCAGGATCAGATTTTGAATTTGAACAAGGACTGTTGAAGCTGACATGTTATCCCACGAGGCAACATTTGCATGTTGAGCATGAATCTGAGAAAAAGCAGTGTGCATATTCTAGTTGCCTTTCAGGATTTGTAGGTATTGTATTTTTTGTATTTTTGACTTGGCCTGGCAGTGATCTCGCTAATAATGAAAATGAGAGATAGCCAGCATAAGAGTAAGAGAAGAATTGACCTCTGCTTTATTGCAGGGCTAAGAAGGAGAACAGGTGGTCAAAGAACCACTTATTCAGAAGAAAACTGGACACAAGCATGGAATCAGAGAACTTGAAAAGTAATGAAGAGAAGATGAGACATTTTCAAGGATATGCAGTAACAGCTTAAGGGAAGATAAGCAGTTTCTTACTTTGTCACTCTACTTCAGGAGGAATATTATTGTTTATTTGTAAGGCTGACATGGCTGGGAGAGAAAAGACATTGAGTTTCACCCCCTAGAAAGAAAGGATTTAATAATTATAGTCATTCACATTTCAAGCAAAACAAGAACAGTTCTTCTGATGTCCACTCAAGGTAAGATGGCAATCAGAAGCACAGCGAGACCATGTTCTCCTACTGCTCTGAAACAGGTCATGAGATTGCACTGCAAAATAGCCATGGAAATGTTAATTGTAAAGTATGTGCTATGGGAAGAGCAAGTGGGAAATGATGATACATGAGCAGCATCAACCAAGCATCAGCATGTGCTGTGATTACCAAGAGCTCAGGCAGATCTCATTACTACTTAGGAAAGTTCCTCTCCTCCCTAAGAATCACATGAGAGATTTCCCCATTAGGCAAAAATAATACTGCAGAAATTTGTGAAGTGTTCATTAAGTACAGTAAGTGCAGAAACTCTGTAAGTGACTGAATGTCACTTTGATGGATAGACTACAGTAGGTTATACTCAATAAATCTTCATGATCTCTGTGTGCATTGTCATTCAAAAGGAATTGTTATTCCTAAATAAATAGCTACTGAAAGTCTAAAAGGTCTGCATGTTATGCACTGTCATGTCCTGAGTTACTCAGCCGTGTAACACAAGTCAGTGTGGAGATGGAGAATTGGTACTCTTACTGGACCCTCAAAGGGGTGAAGTTGGGTCAGATGGAATGACAGTGCTCTCCCTGCATGTGGGGTTCAGAGACAGCTAGATAGATGGGAATTGTATCTAATCTCTAGGACTTCATAAAGTCTTGACCTTAGCTTCTAGAGCAATGCAGAGTCATTTTAACATGTGTGAAGGAAAGAGGGGAAAAAAGGAGAAATGACATTTAAAAAAAAATTATTAAAAGTGCTACGGGATTAAAGCAAAGCACAATTCAAATTTGTAAAATTCCCTTGGATTTCATCATATTAAGTTTGGGCACAATCTAAAGACTTTGAAAAACTGCTGGGGGGTTCTTTAGCAGATGAGAGAGGGTAGGAAAGTTAGCAAGGCAAATATTTAAGTGGAACTGAATTTCTTTAGATTGATGATGTCTTTATTACTTTATTCAGCTTTTGACCAAGATACTGGGAGTCATATATGATCTCATTTAAATTTCATCATTGGATTCCATACTTCATCTGTGCCCATGAATGTGACTAGGATAGAAAGAGACTTACTCATTTTCTAATTGCCTTCATTGCACCATGGCTAGAAAGCAAACATGGTGGATGTGGGTGTAATATTCCAGGGCCAGAATGAGACATTTGTTGATCATGGCACTGTATAATATCACAGCAAATAAAAGCATCCAGTATTGAAAAATCTAGCTACCTAATTTCCTGGAATCAGTACTAATTAAAAAGCTAATTGGAGTGGGGAGCAGCTGAAGAATGTCCAGCTATTTCTATGATGATAACTTCTTGCAGTAAAGGACAGATGAGTAAATGTTGTGTTTGAATTGGCAAACATTCATTACACAGCTTCAAGGCTGCTGAAAAAATGAAATTCACCTTTTTCTATTTTAACTAAAGATGTGTTTATTCTTCTTTCTGCTATTTAGTACACAATAGCCTTTATAGATACAATACAAAGCTGCTGGATCAGGTCCAAAATAAACCTAAAAGGACCAGGTGCTATAATGGGAATATCTGAGTCTGAACATTTTAATTCATTGAATTGTCCTTGCTCCTTTTTCCAATGTCTATAGACAGTGCACCTGAAAAGTGCCCATATTTAGACTGTCATCAGCACGAAGTGGGGAAGTAGAACTCTTGGCTGAGGGAAGGCTGAGTTCCTAACTCCAATGCTGCATGTAGTTAAAGAGGCTTGTGGAGTAGCAAAGTGGAACCCCTGGGTTAGAAGAAATATGCAGACATTGTGGAACATGCCTACTTTAAAACCTGTGCTTTTCTGGTATCACAATCTACTTCGGTGGGTGCTAAAACGGTGTGAAAAAGTATTATCCACCTCTTCACATTTCCCACCCATACTGAGGTGAACAGCGATGGAGGGTATGCACTAGAATAGTTATTTTACCTGGATCTTTGACTGTGGCTCTGCAGAACTGGCTGTGTTGTCTCCCTTAATCTGCTTCACTTTATTTTTAAGTTGTGACTGAGAAAAAGCTAGCGGATTGCTGGAGTCAATTTTCAAGAAAAGCCAGTGACAGAGTAAGAATTTCTGCCAATCTTCTTAACTTGCACTGAAAGCCTACAGCTTCTCAGGTGGCAAGAGCACAATACTGAGAGAAAAAAGTGGCAGCCATCAAAGCATGCTCTTGACATGCTAGCTTTTGTGACTCCTTATTTCAATGGAAATGCCCAGACTTAGCAGGCATAACTTGGGAAACCTCCCTTACCCCTCAGTCATTTGTCCCAGTCTCTGACTTTGTGAAAAGTATTTTTCTTTTGTGGGGGGGTTTCTTGGTATGGTTTGTCCCCTGGTACTGCTGCTTGTTGCTTCTTATTGCTGAAGAGGTGGAGAACTGACGTGACTGATCATGGTAATTGGGCTCCTTCATGAAGAAGGACCTTCCTTCTGGACTTAACATGCAGATGGGAAAAATTGGAGGAGGAATGTGGCCCTGCATTTTTGGTAGCTTTGTCCAAAAAGGAGGCGAGTGAGAGCTCTAGATTTCTTTACTGAAAAACTCTTAGCCTTCTTCAGAAGGACAGAAAGGTGCTGGCCCTATGACCATGAAAAACTTTTCTAGGAAAGCAAGTTTCTTGCAGTTTCAAAAGTACTTCCTCACATTCTTGCCTTAGTAGGAGTTTGTGTAAGTCGTGATGGGATTGTGTAAGCAAAGTATAGCGCTGCTATGGCCCTAAACATGTCCTATAGGTACTTGTTACAGGATTGCCATGCAGTACGTGTTGAGGATCAGAAAACAGGAGCCTGTGTATGAGAAGTAACAGCTCTTAAGAAGGATGTGACAGAGTGAGGTCAGGTTTTGCCTTCTCTTACAGGCAAATGTTTACTGAATTCAGTGTGGGTTGACAAGCATTGTTGGTGTTGGGAATTGGCCTTGCCTGGCTATGAGGCTGTAATGACTCTTGTGGCATAGTGATTTAGCACTCTAGTAGCAGCACATGGCACAGGGCTCTGTGCTATGGGTGTTCCTGCAGAGTGGACCTACTGGTCTTGGAAAAGCTTGCTTGATAATCAGGACTTGCTCCTCAAGTTACTATGGCTCCTGAAAGGATATGTCTGCAGTGTGCACAGGCTTGCTGCTCAAAACATAAAAAATTAGCTGCTGTCTTACTTTAAATATTTTTTGATGCTGTGGAAACGAGATGCTTAGAAATAAATAAGCTGGCCATTAACACTGTTTTTTATTTGGTTTTAATGGCTTGCACTAATTAACTAGGTCCTGTCTAGTTTCACTTGAGTGGGAGTGACACAGGCACAAAGATCACAGGATGGCATTCATATTAGTTTGTTCCATTAAACAGGAAAAGGTTCTGTTTAGCAAGAGACACCTCCAAGGAAAACAATGCCAGAGGAAACAAAACTTTTTCTGTGCTCAAAGAGAAAAGGCCTTCAATACAATAGTCTAATTAAGATGGTTATCTGCTGGTAAACAAACATAGCTGACTCCGGTACAGTGGACAGGGGGATGCAAGGAGAAAAATATCGGCTGAGTCTGGAAGAGTTACAGCTCAACAATGCACCCAATAAATACACATGGTTTCTCTGTCTTATTCATTCACATTAAGCCGATCTGATTGTGCTGGGGAAACTTTTTTTCCCTGATTTTTTTTTTTATTATTTTTTGGTTGTTTTGTTTTTTCCCCCTATTGGGCTGTTCTGTGTAGGACTTTGCAGAAATGGATTGACAACATGGGTCAGCCAATTCAGTTCCTCAGTGAATCACTCTATTTAATTCCTTATTCTTGGATTCTGTCAGCTCTGAAAATATACTGTTGGTGCTGCCTTGCTTGAAATTTCTCTGCAAATCCCTGATGTAAGACTTAAGACTTGTGCAGATGGTGGCAATGCTGATCAAAATGACACTAAAGAGTTGTTTTCTCTTTTCTAAAGCCAGGCAAGAGCATTTTAAACAAGAAGTGGGCAGCTATTATGATTTTGGTGGCTTTTATCACTGCTCTATAAAAACTCTTTGTCTGCCTATTCCACTTGTTTAATTTGAAAAAATAAGAAATAAAACCTCCCCAGAAACTGGTGAGAATAACTGTAGCCTTGCCACAAAATCTCTTAGAAATTATAGCTTTGTGAAGGGACAGATGCTTTAGTTTTGGTATGAAGCTCTGTTTGGACCAAAGGCACTCAGGAGTATGAGGACTGATGAGGCTCCACCAAGTGCTGCCAAAGGCTGAAAGAGCAGCATCCAGGCAACCTTGAGGACAGGCTGGATGAGGGTGTTGCAGAGGGCATCTACTGGAATTAGTTTGGTACTGCACACTGGGAAACTGTTCCTGGTGAATTTATTACATTTTGGTAAGTACATTGCCCGTTCTGTTGTAAATGAGCAAAACATTGTAGCTAACTTTTTTTCAGTTTTGGAATAAACTGAAGATATATCTGCATCTTTCATGAAGAGGCATCCAAGCTAGATTGAAATAAGGTGAGGTAGACTACAAAGAAACAAGGCAGTAGGGTAAAAAGCAATAAACCTTTGTCTAGTCAGGTCTTCCACTAACCAAAATTTCTGTTATTAACTTGTAAGTTATGAAATAAGTCATCTGGGAAGCCTTGGGAAATGCCTCTGGTCTCTGAACACAGGTGAGGCAGGGAGCTGGGTTATGCTCGAGTCATGAGATGGGTTTCTCATAATTACTAACTCAAACTTGAAGATTATTCAATGAGATGTGTTGGATAAAGCTGAATGGTATTTCTATGTGAGAAAGTCTCAATAGTTTGGGCCAAATATCCAGCCAAGGTGTGGGAATGCCATGTTGTTTAATTGACAACTCACAGGCCATAAATAATAGTTAGTTGAAGAGGCAGCTGAAGTGACTAGCTCACAGACAGAAATCCATATGTTGAAATATGCTTACATTAATTTTTCGCTGAAGAGCCTTGAATAATGAGCAGATTAGTAAAAATCAAAGTCTTTTATGGATAATTTATGAACAGGAACAAAACAAGGTAAGTTATGAACTGTAGTTGTACTCATTGGCCTGTGGAATTCAATCAATGCTTAATATTTTAGATATTTTAAAAAATGTAATTTAAAAGAATACAGTTAATCTGGCAGAGTGGACAAGTCAAAAAGACCAGATGGTGAAAGGAAGTTATGAGATAGCTAGGCAAAGGGATCTTGGTGTATGTAAAGTGCTCTTTGATTATGCCTTTTTGTGTATATGATATGTCTTTTCTGCAGAGACTTTTGGATAATATCCAGTGAGAATAAAGGAGTGTCATGGGGACAAACACTGTTCATAATTTAGACTAGACTGGCAGATCAGACTGTGAGCAAGAGATACAGACAGAAACTTCACTGCATCTGGCAGAGAAACCTGAAGTGTCAAAAGTTTAAAAACAGCTGTTTAAAAACCTGGCTGAGAATTGGCAGTGGGGAGGGAATACAGAGCTGCCAGTTAAAAAGGGCTTCAAAGATGTGATTTTTAGCTCACTTGTTAAATGTGTTTTTCCCCAAAGCAGCCATCCGGATGGAGTGGAGAAAGGCAACTTGCAAGACTGTGTCTCTTGGTATCTACAAGAGGGGAGGAATTACTGTTCTGATTTTCTTCCAGAAACTCCTGGAAGGAAAACCTCCTAGCAGCTTTTCTTTCTCCCCACTGCTTCAGCTCAGGCCTCACATGCCTTCAGCCCATGTGCCAAGCAATCTGCCAGCCTCACATTTACTCTCCCTCTTCTTGTCATGAGTACCGCTGGTACTTGCATTAATGAAACTTTTCCTGCAGTTAAGATAATAAGATTACTTAAAGCATGAAGTGGCTAAAAACATTGCAGAGCACAGGGTGATTTGTAAAGCATGTCACAGATGCAGAGAGCATCCACTCTGACTTCTAAAGGCCAGAGTTTTTCAAGGGCTTACAAACCAGCTCTTGTTAAGGACTCCTTCAGCATTTTCTCAGCAACGTTGAAGTTGTCTCTAAAGTACTGAGATCTGCTGCACGAAGGCAATGAGTGATTTGCTAATGCTACTTGAAAATCTCGTATGAGTCTCTTTGCTCGCTAGGCTTTGCCATGCAGAGCGTTTGTAGAAGTTTCTTCTCATTCCATGGCTCTCCACTAGGACTTCTTCCCAAATCAAGCTGCTTCATACATGAGCTCTCTTGTTGTAATATGATAGGCACGGCATGACGTGGATTTTGGGTAGGACCTTTATACAGGTGGTGCAACATTGCTTTCAAATTGAGCCTGGAGGATTTCTTGCAAACAATATCTTCAGGCATTTTAGTGTTTTGATGCTTGCTAACAATTTCAAATTGACCTGGACATCTTGGAGCCCCTTTCGTTTTTCCATCAAACAGCAAACATCCCGTGCTGCGGGCACCATACCGTCCTGATTTGTCTCATCACTCATGGCACTGATGAACAACTCAGTTAGTGTGCTGTGGGATGGTAACCTTTGCATGTGTAAGATCACAGTCCTGCTCTAAAGCAAACCACACAGGACCGGTATGCTTGGTGCTCTCTGCTCCGGGAGGTCAGCTCTAGCAGAAGGGTCACAAATTTTCTGTAGTATTTTTCAGACTGTGTATGTATCTCTTTGGGGAAATACCCATTCTTCCTCAAGCTTCCAAGAGAGTTACACATGCATATAAGGAAGAAAAATACTAAAAACATACAGGACCTCCTTTTAATGTCTCACTAAGCATATGGTGCACTTTCATGTCTGCTGTGCTACAGGCTATTTTGCACTGGCACTGTGATGA
This sequence comes from Dendrocincla tyrannina, assembly GCA_035047865.1. Lineage (NCBI taxonomy): Eukaryota > Metazoa > Chordata > Aves > Passeriformes > Dendrocolaptidae > Dendrocincla > Dendrocincla tyrannina. The sequence continues at coordinate 17,800,003 of JAWWMP010000001.1, forward strand.
AAAGCAGTTTCCTTGATTCATCCTCAGCTTTCTCTTCCATGATACCTGAGTAACATTAATTTGTAGTGGAACAAATCAGTATGAATCCAGGAGCAAGTCCTCCTGAATGGTTTCAGCATCTAGTTTCTTAAGGGAAGCCTTCTGAAAATATAGACTTCCAATTTGCCTCTTAATTCAGTGCCAGTCAGAGTACTCTGACAGTGATTGTCAGAGTTCAGCTGCTTCGGGAACAGGCACTGTGAGTTTTAAAGTTGTTGAGATGCAATGACCTCCTTCACTGACCTACTGACTCCTCACACCAGGAGCAGCCTTGCATTTATTGTCCATCTTAGCATGTAAGGAAAACATACAGACTGCAGCACAATGGTGTCCAGCTGTGTGGCCTTTTTCATCACACTACATTGTTGTCTTTGGAAAGGAAGAGAAACAGTGAGCCTTGACAGACAATGACATCTATATGTGCTGACTTGCTAAAGTAAATGTGTCTCTACATATTCATTTGAGAAAAGCCTAATGGAATATGCTTCAGGAAGAGAGGAACACGTTGAACTGCAATGTAAAAGACAAGCTACAAAAAAAAAAAACAAACAACAAAAACAAAACAAACAAAAAAAAAAACCAGGGATGCATGCAAGAAGGAAAAAAAGATGTATTTAAAAGTTTGCAGCCCTTCTACTGGTATTCTTCACCTTTGAATGCCAGTGCCTGGAGCAGTGTGGATTGCACTGGGTGCCTAAAAAGCAGTTTTGCCTGGTGTTGAGTGTGCTGCAGGAAATGATGCAGAAGCTGCTGTCTATTTCATTTGCAGCTGTGTGCCTGAAATAACCTGAGATTTAATCAAATGCTTGTCTTCCAGTCACTGGCTGCACACAGGAAATAAGCTGACAGGTATTTTACTGTGGCATTGAACAGGGGATAAAACTAGGCCTGGAGAGCCTCTGATGTACCAGGTAGTAGTGATCTGATTCAGGAAGGTCCTCTATGGGAGCTGGATCCCAGTTTTGGGGCTCCCTGGTTTGGGGTGTAGACAGAAGTGGGTCAGGCTTTAGTAGGGCTCTCTCTGTCCTCCCTGCTGTGGGTGGAGAGAACCGCACATGTAGCAGAGCAAAACCAGAGAAAAGGTGCCATAGTCTGCTGGCTTCTGGGACATCATGGGCTAAAAATAACTTTATAGAATTCAGTAGGCATCCTATGCTGCTCTCAAAGCCTGGGAAAGGGGAGGAGGGAGAGGAGGGAGAGATACAGGTGTAAAGGTAAGGAATGTGAGCAGCTTCTCCAGATCTTGCTGGAAACTAGTCTCCATGTGAATGACACTAGTGGATCAAGTCAAAACCAAATAATTATAAAATGGATTGCTTCCGTCAAAAATGTTCCTGTTTTTACAATAGAGGGGAGAGAAAGGAATGGCTGGAATCTGGAGGGAAAAGCAAGGACAATGTTTAGTTGATCACAGAGGCTGTGAGATCTTGCCACAGCCATCTGAGCTCTGCCTCAGGGAATAGTGAGGGGGATACATCTAGAAACAGCTCTTCAGCTGTGACAGCTAGTAATTATTTTTAATTTCCCCCACTTCTTTGTCCTTGAATGCCTCATGAAAATTTCAGAACCAGTCTGGTTGAGACAGAGTGTGAGAGAATGGCCTGATTTGTTCTTAGCTACACAAAGAGAGAGCAGTGTGCATGTGTGTGAGAGGGAACGTGTGTGTGTGTGTTGACTGGGGAAATGGGAACAAATCCCACCTAGTATTTGCAAGGGAAGAAGTAGATATGACTATTTTGATTCAGTGCATTTCAGATGATAGAATTACTGGCAACTATTGGTCTTTGTTTCTGATCTCCAGTCAGAGGATTTTGGGGCTGGCTCACGGTTTGCTTATGTGTTTTTAGGGCAACAAACATGTGACCTTGTAACAGAGACACTAGTCACAGCCTTAAAAAATCCCAATACCATCTGTGTAAGTGAAGCCAAAAGCCTGCCTGTGCTCTAGGAAAGGACAGGAGATAACAGTAGGCTCACAAGCAGTTTGCATGAACAAGGCACCTGAGTCATTTGACCATTTTACAGGTGCACAAGACTCCTTTGTGGATGAATAACTAGGTTATTCCCCATTATTTTCCTCTCTGAGCATTAGATGGCCAAACTGGCCTGAGACTGATGGTAGCACCAGCTAAATGCCCTGGTACTGCCATTCCTGTGGTACCCTTCTCAGTGTGGCTTGATGCCAGGATCAGTGCTGTCAGTGCTAGGATCAGTGAGCCAGACCCAGGTCATGGCAGTCTCCTGCCCCACTCCTTTTCCTGATGTAAGCGACAGAGCAGCTGTAGTTTGAAATCTTTGCTCCATTTAATGTCTCTCTTTCCTTGTTTTACAGCCTTGAAAAGCATTGTTTTGGCCCTCAACACACATTTTAGAGATGAAGAATGCTTCTTGTTTCAAAAAGTTGATAACCACTAAAGTCACAGTCCAGAATTACAAGGTTTTTGTTTCTCAGTTTGCTTAATACTGTGCTTTAGATTTAAAAAACCAGTTTTGAATGAATGATTCAGAAACACCTCAATTTATAAGGCCAAAATGTAATAAAATTACTAAAAAGTTGACTGAACACAGTGTTTGACACAGTTTCTCTGAATTGGTTGCTTGAGGAATAGACATTTAGAAGCATTTCCTATACCTTAAATGTGGGGAAAAAAACAATGCGGAAAGTTAAAATTTCATAGTCTTAACATTAACTTTCATGGAAACGGAAAAGAAACAGGTTTGTGTGGCAATGCCAGCCTCTGAGAAGAGCAGTAATTAAGATCAAAAAGGGGTAAGCGCAGTAACCCCTTAAATTTCCTTGTAGCTAAAGCACTGGGGTTTTTTCACCAGCTGCCAGTTTTCATTCGATAAAGTCTTTTACTGTAAAGGACTGGAAAAAAGAACAGCAGCTTTGTTGCAACTAACCAGAGGCAGGACTGTGGACAAAGATAAAGTTTTGCTCTTTTAGAGCAGTGTGAACTCTGAAGAAGCTGGGATAAATATAAGCAAGAGACAGAGAGGTGTAAGGGACAGTCAGGCGTAGGACTGGTCTGAAATGCAAACTCAGAGTGTCAATAGAAATGCAAGGCTGTTCTTTCACAACAAGCAGATGTCAACTTAGATGATATGACACTACTGAATGCAGGAGATTCCAACAGAAAGGCTGAATAGTCACGTGCCTAGAATAAAGTGTCTCCAAATTTATAGTCAAGCAAATACACCTGAGATCTTAAGCATTCAATGGCTCTCACATGAGAGCTCTTGGACACATCCTCTGTTATCGCTTCCTCTCCCTCATTCCTTACAATGAAATTGCTGGTTTTTCTTCTAAAATCTAGCATATAAAATAGCTACTTTATTTTTCTTTTTCATGCTCCTAAGAAAAGTCTTCATGATTTTGAGAGAAGGAAACTTTGCTGTTGCTTTGTATTGCTGCATACTGCCATGAGTAAAAGTCTTTTTTTATGGGTGCCTGAAGGGAACAGTCAGCTCACTCTGAGCTTAGGGAACTTTCCTCTGCATCAGTACCTTTCCTTTTTTACCAAATATCAGCTAGATTTTTTCTAAGTCAAACATTGACAAGGAAGTGCATATCATAGTTGAAAACCAAAATCTGGAAATGATCCAAATGTTTCCTTTTGAAAATATGCTCCATTAACATGCTTCATCATAGAGAGCTCAAAATAACTTTTGAGTCAGTAAATGACAAGAGGTCTTAGTCTGATAAATACATTGCATTAGTTCTGTGCTATAACAGCCTGACACGTTACATGCAAGAAAAAGATTGACAGCTTCATAGTGAAAGGAAATTGTCTGCAACTGAGTTAATGAAAGAGAGAAAAAAGAGGAGGGAATGCTTGTATTAAGCATGATATGATCATTAAACTAATGAGAGGAACATTATCTCACCATTAGCTTAAAGACTAGGAATTTATAGTAAACTAATGTTAGAATTGCATCAACTTTTGTTTCCATTTCCTGGTGAAGCAGAAAGAATAATTCAAAGCCACAGGAGTCTGTATGTTATGTGCACAGTCATGCATTTGCATGGGTACATGTCAGTTTACATACCTGGGAAGGAGTTTGAATTTCCTTACCTGTCCTAAAGTCTAAACATGACTGAAGGTAACACTTGGCTGACACAGAGTTTAAACTGCATGGCCTGGATGTTTTCACCTGAGCTCACCACATTGTTCCCTCCTTCCAGGGAAGTGCAGGGAATAGGGACCTCAGGACATGGTCTGTTTGATCAAATTTGTTCATGCATAAGTTAAAATGCGGGACCTCTGCAAGCCCATTTTTCTTCATGGACTACAAATGATGTTTGCACTGTCTACCTTATGCTTGAAGATAAATGCATTTAGTCAGATGAATGCTATAGTAGGGCTTGAACTCAGTTCATGTATGATTATACTTAGGTGTTGCTATCTGGGAGTAAAAGATGTGTTTAAACTTCCCTTATAGCTGATGAAGAATCTACTCAGAAAGATGTGTTCAAGATGTGATACCTTCTTGGGATATTGAGTCTAAACCATCAATTTTGGGTAATCAGGAGAGGAGGAAAGTGGTTTAGATAAAAACGAAGTTTCAAACATCCAAAACATGATCATCAAGATTAGGCAAGGCAAGCCATTCACGTCTTCAAAAGTATGAATGACCATTTGCCCTGCTGTTTTCTCCCAGCTTTTGACAGTGGTTTAAGAACTCTTTAAATCAGAGCCTGCATTAGAAATACCATAGTGAATATAATCACTTACCCTTCATGAGCTTGGCTAATATCTGTGAATTCATTTAATCACCCCAATATCCTACTGCTTTGAATTTTACCATATACCAACGCAATATCCCCCAAAATTGACCAATTCCTTTGTTTACTACCAGTGGCTTGATAATCTTCGGAAAACTTGAGTGTCCTGTAGAATGATTATTCCTCAGACACCTTTATGGGCACCTGTCAGTACCAGTTTTTTTTTGCCCTTTGCCATATTCCCTCAAGCAAACATGTCTTTTTCATGCTAAAGTATAATCTAAGCATGCATCTTTCCAGCCGAACCAATTTCACATCTTTCTCTGGGATCCATATCTTTATGCAATTCTAGTTTCTTCTAGTCTTTTGTTTGACATGGTCTGACCTTGGCAACACGCTGTGTTGTGGGATGAACATGTTGTGGCTTAGGGCAATGGCAAAATGCTTTTTGCTCTCAGGTCCTTTTTTGGAGAGTGATGATGTTTGTTTTTCTTCGTGTTGCCTCAGACCACTCTGCTGTCATTTTTCAAAAGGTATCCACCATGACTGCATTTTTGCTTCTAGCTAATGCAAACTGATTCAATATATACATATAGTTAAGGTAGATTTTTTATTCCCCCAGTACCTTATTTTGCTTTTAAGAACCTTGAACTTCATCTGCCACTTTATCTTTGGGTCACTTGCAGTATTGCAAGATTCTTCCACAACTCACTGAGAGTTTTAAGCTTTCCTACCAGGAATTATTTGCTGATACTGGAAAATATCAACATTGTTAAACTTCCTACCTCTTTGATTGTTTTAGGATGTGTTGAGTGACACAAAACACACCTTGTAGATGATGTGGGGCCTTGGTAGTGGGTAGCAGGTCGTAGTCTCAAGATTTCTCACCTGCCTTACTAAGAGTTACGATGAAAGATTTAAATAGAGGAACCAATAAAAGAGATACCAGAACCTTAGCAGTGTTTTTTTATATTCTTGTTAGCCCTTAGACCTTTGTACCATGTAAGCAATTGCATATATTGAAAAAGACTGTTCTCCTGAGACTCTTACTCAGTTACTCTTAAACCAGGCAAAGATCTGCAGCAATGCTTTAGGCTCTGTCAACCTAAATATCTCATCAAAATGTTGGAGACAAGATCAAATAAAATAATAGATGATATCTACCATCCTAATTAGATGAATTTAATAAATAATGATCGGGTGTTGATAGTACAAGATTACTGATGGAATTAATGAGTGTCCGTAGATGCTCAGATAAATTCCTGCTGCAGTGCTGCCCTGATAAATAAAAGGTGTTTGACAAGAGTAGGTTTACTTGGTCCTTTAAGTAAGTTTGGCTTATGTGGTCATTTCTCACCTGGATTTTGTTGCTTTATTATTAATCCACAATAACTTTGACTTAAAAGGAGGCTATTGCTTAATTCTTAAAAGCTGTGCAAAAGAACATGGCATTCCCTTTCACTCCTTTTATTTAACACTGCCCTTGAATGGTTGGAAATGCAAATTAGGGTTAATTGTAAACTGCAATGTATGAGATCAGGAATGTGTGAGGTTAAACTATTACTTTATGCTGACAATATACTTTATTTATATCAGATCAACAAAAATCTTTTCCTTATATATTGGACATGGTAGTCAACTTTAGGAAATGTTCCTGGCATAAATCAATTGGACTGAATTTTGAGGTGATGGCAATTTCCCAAAGAATAAGAAAGACAAAACTAATCAATAGCACTTTTCAATGGCATTAGACTAGTTTTAAATAGTCAGATGTTCAGTTTCCTAGGAAAAGTAATGAAATTGTTAGAGCTAATCTTAATCCTTTAATTATGGAACTGACTAATGACTTAAACAGATGGTAGGCTTTCCCCCCTCTCATTATGGGGGAAGGTTAATACAATTAGAATGAATATATTACCCCGTCTTCTTTCTACCCTGAGTACACTACCAGTTTCTGTTCTCGCTCTCTTACTTTTTTTTAAAAAAAATAATATGTTTCAAGTTCTTGGGGATTGAGAAACAAACAAATAAAAAGCCATTAAAGTAATTTAGGAGCCTTATACTACCCAACATTGTGTTGCATTATATGCTTGCTATCTTGGGGGCAGGTGGCTTGGTTGTTAAATCATTAGTTTTTAGGGTCCTCAGAATGGCAATAGAGAGAAGAGAATTAGTACCTTCACTGCATTTATGGGGCATTTTGAATTCTGATATCTTGTCTCCTCCAGGACATTTGCCATGGTTGGAAGCAGCTGGAAATGTCCCCTTTCCTAAGCAGAATTTTCAGCTTGGTTAAGCTGAAATATTTGCTGCTAAGCCACCTCTGCTGTGGGAGAACTGGGACAGAAAGTCCTGAAACTCTTGTGGAACCTGATGATTTTATGGCTTTTGCACATCTCAAGGAGAAACCTGTGCTAAAATGCAAGAAGCAATTGATTAATGAGAGAGAGAGGAAAACTCAAGCATACAATTACAGGACAATCTGGGACCCAATCTTGTCACTGTGCTGAACCCTCCAGAATCCTTTCTGCTGGAGTGCTGTGGCCCCATTCAGCAGGATTACAAATGCCATGAGAAGACATAATTTATATAAAAATCCAGTCACTGGTGTGGCTACCCACCACTGGCATCTCATTATTCAATCGAAAACCTCATGATACAGCTCTGATGATTTAGTCATCGGATGGGCTTCACAGAAAATTACTAAGAGGAAGTATTAGACGCATGTAAATAATTTTAATCTGATTCTGTATGTAGCCCTGTCACACTGCCTGTGAGGATACTGGGATAACTTGTGGGATTGTGCTGCGAATCCTCTTTCCCCTTACCTTCCAGTTGTTTATTTTCCCTTGCTTTATCTCCTCTCCATTTTTATTATGCTTTCTGCCAGCTAAATTTTATGTGATGTGTTTAAGTTCGTATGATTGGTAGTTTTACTCATTGTATGGTAATATCTGTTGCCATAAAAGAATTCAAGAAAAACTAGAGGAATTGAAAATAATATTGGCCTTATTTCTGAAAATGTTCTTATGATGTCAATAACAATTTGGGAAAAAGACAGCAGTGTCAGCAAACTGCCAAATGATAGGCTTCATACTGTATTTCTGTCTTCCTGTCAGGACATTATGCAGTATCTTTTTATTACAGACCATATTTTAATAAGCAGTTCTGATAATCTCATTTACAAATTCACCCATTATAAAGGGACATTGATTTTTACATTTACTTCCAAAATATAGCTGTTCTGTATAAGCAAGTGCTGCATATATTCTACAACAAACTATTTGGAAGATCTTTTGCTGTAGCTGTTTGGGACTTGTAAAATATGTTTGTGCACACTTGCATGGCAGCCTGCCATACAGGCTAGGAATAGCATTCCTAGCTAGTTTTACTCCGTCTTCTAATTGCAAATATGAACAGAAGTGTTTTGCTGGATGGGTATAACATTTGGTATGCATCTTGTCTCTTCTATGCCTTTTATCTTTGGTTATCACGTTTCTTTGTTTTTCTTTGTTTCTTTTTCTAATTACCTTGAAGACACTTTGAGAATACAACCTGTAACCTTTCCTAGTGCAATAAGAACTAAGGCGACCCTTTTTTTGCCATAAATCTGATTGTATACTGTGTTGAAGAGGACATTAAAGAAGAATACCAAAGGATTTGGATAGCATTCCTCATGAGAAGGAAGCATTTTTTTCCTGTGTGGGCAAGGCAGGGAAAGCTTTTCAGGAGAAATTCTAGAGTAAGGGAATTTGATAACCTCAAACAAGATGGGATGAATATTTTTTAGGGAGGCAGATGATGGCAGCCTGATTTCATCCATTCATTTCAGCTGCTCACCTCTGTCCAACGGAGAACTGCTTTGACACGTGGATGAAATCTGTGCTCAGCTGAAGTCAGTGTGACTTTTGCATGATTTTCACGGAAACTGGTCTGGTTCTGATTATTATCTGTGCCCTAAATTAATTTTTAAAATTAACTAAAAAAACAATGCAATAGATACATTATTCAGAAAGAATTACCACATAGAATGTAAAATCACAATTTTTAAGATGGAAATTATGTCTTTTAAAGATGAGTTTATGTGTGGGTTTTTTTGTGGACAACCACACATGGAAAAGAAATAAGGATTCATAGCTCAATGGGAAGAATCACTGAATATTAATAAGTTGTATTTTTCTATCACGCTAGGATAAGACTAGCAAAAAATACTATGTGGGAGTTGGGTAGTTATAGATAAAAATGAATATTTTTGAATTTTTGTTTAGTGAATTGAATTGAAGCCTACATTAAAAACGTAGTCTTGGAGTGATAAACACTTCTTTGCAAGTTTGGGTCATATTCAGGTCATATGGGAAAGAAGTGGAAGAAGCACTTGAAAAAATTAGAAAATTTTGTGAATTTTTTTTTCTTTTAATAATAGAAGAACTGGGCTGAAAAATTCATCTGTGAATGTAATTTGTTTTCTTTTGAGTTTAAACTCCCAAATCTCTTTCTCTTATACAAATATATTTTAACCTGGTGAAAACTGAAAAACCCTCTCTGCTCAGAGTGAGAAGCTATCAACAAGGTCAGAAGTTCAAAACAGAACTAAAAAGTTTGCTAAGCTTTAAAACACTTAAACAGGAATATTTTCCCCACTGTGGAGCTTCGTGGCCAGTCTGGAGAAGGCAGTCCTGTGTCAGTGGGAAAGGTCACCAACCACTGTCAGATTTGGTTTTCAGCTGCTGAATTATCCTGGTCATTTTTTGGCCAAAGAAAGCAACACAGGTAGGTGGGTGTAACACTGTAATCCTCACAACTTCACACTTTCCCAAGAGTAAAATGTGAGATGCCATCTGTGTTCAGTGCTTGCTTTTTTCCTCAGGTGTGTGAGCTTTAACTAGAGGAAAAAGAAATTATCCTCTTTTTGGTACCAGATGTTTCCCCATGAGAGGCAAGATTTGGGTGCTTACAAAATGACTTGCTGGTGAGAAGAGTTCCTCCCTGCACTAGTTAAGAGGTTGTTTATGTTCCAACATCTGAGTGTTTCAATCCTTTCCAGAGTTCTACATTTTCTGGTGTTTATATGCAATCTTCATTCAATAAGGAAAGAATTAGGTCATAAAATTGTGGGTGACAAGATTGAAAGTAACCTCTTAGATTATTGTGTCCATCCCTCCTCTTTCTGCTAGGTAGTATGATGGAGACTATGATGGTGGAAATGGGAAGAGCATCCATCATCACGTACCTGGACTTATGCAAAACATTTGATATTGGCCTGCATGACATTCTTGTCTCTAAACTGGAGAGATATGGATTTGATGGGTGGACCACTTGGTAGGTAAGGAATTGGCTGGATGGTCACGTTCGAAGAGGTGTGGTCAATGACTGGATGTCCACGGGGAGAACAGTGATGAGTGGTGTTCCTCAGGGGTCAATACTGGGACGGGCACTGTTTAACATCTTTGTTGGTGACATGGACAGTGGAATTGAGTGCACCCTCAGCAAGCTTGACAGTGACACTCAGTTGTGAGGTGCATTTAACACACTGGAGAGAAGGAATATCATCTAGAGGGACCTCGGCAGGCTTGAGAGGTGGGCCTATGTGAACCTTGAAGTTCCACAAGGCCAAGTGCATGAATCCTGCACCCAAGTTAGGGCAATCCTGAGCACGAATACAGGCTGGGCAGAGACGGGAAGGAGTTGAGGGTGCTGGTTGGCAAGAAGCTCAATGTAATTCACCAAGGTACCCTCACAGTCCAGAAAGCCAACCATGTGCTGGGCTGCGACGAGAGAAGTGCAGCAAGCAGGTGGAGAGAGTTGGGTTTTCCTCCCTACATTGCTCTCATGGGATCCCACTTGTCCATCCGGCTCTGGGGCCACAACGTAAGAAGGATATGGATGTGTTGGAGTCAGTCCAGCGGAGAGCTGCAAAACAGATCAGAGGGCTGAAGCACCTCACCAATGAAGACAGGCTGAGAGAGTTGGCGTTGTTCAGCTCGAAGAGAAGGGTCCAAATAGACCTTAGAGCAGCCTTCCAGTACCTAAAAGGGCCTGTAAGAGAGCTGGAGAGAGACTTTTTATAATGTTATTAAGGGATAGGAGAAGGGGGAATGGCTTCAGACTGAAAGAAAAGAGGTTTGGTTAGATGTTAGGAAGAAATTCTTTACTCTGAGGGTGGCAAGGTACTTGTTTCCCAGAGAAGTTGTAGATAATGTCATTCCTGGAAGTGTTCAAGGGAGGTTGGGTGGGGCTTTGAGCAATCTGGTTTAGTGGAAGCTGTCCCTGCCACGTCAGGGGTCTGGAGCTAGAAGACCTTTAAGGGCCCTGCCAACCCAAAGTATTCTGTAATGCTATTATATCTCTGAGATGAATTTGCATTTCTCTTTATTGACTGACTGTGTCTGTCTGAGTCTGTCCTCTATAATGCAATGTGTTTCTGTTTATCACCCACCAGTTTAGTCATATTTTTAAATGTCTGTATTATTTACCTGAAATATGTAAAATGCTTATGTTTGAAAAACATTTTATGAAAGATGCTAGGACAACAGCAGAGATTGCATGACCTTGGTACATTTTGATTTATTGTAGAGATGCATTAATTCAGTATTTGGAGCCAAACACCTATAGCTGGTTTTTGCTTGCATTTTCAATTTTATAATGTATTAGACAACATATTATATTATATCTGTCTCTCAGGTACAGGGGGGAGTTAAGGAAGTAATTACTCTTCCCTCAAAGTTTGGTTTAGACCCTTATTTAACACTTTAAATCAAACCTCAAAACCAGCCTTGTGGTTATTTGGCTGTGGGACTATTATAGGCTTGTTTTGGGTATCAACAAATGTCAGGAGTCTGCAGCAGCCATTTATAATGATGATATATGTTTTCATTTTATGAAATTGTAATGAATATTCCTTAAGTGGAAAGATACAGGGAACTCTCATATAATCACTGTTTCGTTTCCTTTATTTAGTCTCTTGAATGTAAAAGTGTAGTCTTCATACTTAAAAGCACATCACCCAAGGAAATGGCAGAAATTGATTTTGTCTCTTGATAAAAAAATTGAATAGGACGATCCATTATTAATGCTTGTTAGCTTTTTTTTTAATGCAAGTTAAAATGTCAGTTAAAATTATGTAAAAACTCTAAATGGAAATTAAATGCAAGGGTACAGGCAGTTATACAACTGTTCAAAATTCCAAAATGAGACATCAAGCTGAAAACTTTATAGCTGCTTATTGTTGGCTTGATTTCTTTTTCTTTTTTTTTTCTATTTTTTTCTATTTTTTTTTAATTGTGTTTATCTTGCAGGCTAGAAAACCAGTTCTTGTTTTGAGTTGAAAAACTCAATGAAAGTCTCCTAAAAACTATTCTTGTCAAGGTCATTAGTAATAATCATTAAGAGTATGCAAAGAACCACACAAGCAGAAAGATTTTGTTGCACTCTTTCAAATGGAGAGCAAGGTTGCTAGTCCTTTTATAATCTCCATGCAGTGCTTTTGCATCTTCTTGTCCTTATCCATAGGTTAAGTTCCTACAAGGACCTTTTGTTCTGCAAGGATTGACCGGAGACTGGACTAGTACTCTCCTTCTGTGCCCTCAGCAGCATCTTCCAGTTTTAAAATCCTGGTTGACACTGGAGGATGTTTTTCTCCTCTTCTCAGATTTTTTTGTGGTAAGATGTGTAATTATAGTATTCTGAATAAGCAGGTTTTTCTCAATGTGAACATAGTTAATGTATATGTCATAGCGATGGGATGCAAGGACTGAGATTATACAGGATAGTTGTTCTGAAAGCATAAATTTAGAAAGTGCATGAGCACCTCTGTACCTCCTTATACCACAAGCTTGATTGCTGTGCAGTGGGTGCATGAAGTATAGAAAGATTTTAGAAAGGTTTGCTTGATATCTCCAGCAAAACGTGTTTTGAGACACTGTACAAAATCAGTCCTGTCTTTGTGCCCATCTAGGAGGGGCACAGCAGTTCTGTTTTGGTATAACAGGCAAAGTCTCTTCTTCACAGAGCAGGTACAGAGTTTTAGCCAATACATAGCAATGCCATGTAAATGAAAAATTCTAGACCTTGGAATGAAAGAGATTTTTTGTGGGTGGCTAGAGACTTGATCAAAGGAACAGAGTTGTAACTCAATATACTTCTGCAGCTAAGACATGATTTTTCTACCTTTCTCTAGTCTTTCTGAAGATAAACAGTTTTCTGTCAGGCCTTAGAAGGAAATAAAAAAAGTAATTTTGATGTCATGCTAATGGTTAGAGCCAAGGCACAAAAAAAGGAGAGCTGTCCTTGGAGACGTTGTTAGAGAAGAAACATTGGAACAGACTGCCCAGGGAAGTGGTTGAGTCATCATCCCAGGAGGTTTTTAAAAGATGTATAGATGTTGCACTTAGGGTCATGGTTTCATGGTGGACTTGATGATCTTAGAGGCTTTTTGCAACCTAAATTATTCTACGAGTCGATGATTGTGGGTGTCTGTCTCCATGGTGGGGGAAAAAAAGGCACTAGTAGGAGGGCTCATAGGCAATAGCCTGCAGATCAAGTTGCATGTGGAAAACAGCTTTAGCACAAGTTACTGCAGTTTAAAATTACTGAAAAATTACTGAAAAAATGACCAAACAAGTCTATTTAGCGTTTTCTCTTCAAATATAAAGTCATTATTAAATGAGTGTGTAAGATGCTGGGAATTTCAAAGCAAAGAGATAAAAACACATCAGATAGAAATTTTTTTCTTGAGCACAGGGTAAACATTTGTTTGAAAGAACTCCAGATCTCACTGAATGAATAAGGTCTTCAGGGGAAATATCTCAGATATGCAGAAAGACTATAAGCAGTGGAAAAACCTAAGAAACAATAAGAAATACAGGACAGCCTTGATAACTGAGGAGCTCAAGTGGAGCTTGCACAGGATAAAAACCAGGAAGTATTCTACAACCACTGAAAAAAATATAAAAGAGTGTGAGAGAAATAGCCCATATTTCCCTTATAGAATACGGTGATGAAACAGACTTTAAAGAAAATGTCAGAAGAGCTCTGCTCTTCCTTTTCTCCCCAAATACACTGCTGCATTTTTAAAGAAAGGTAATGTTAAGGTATATGGGCAAAAGGCAACCATTCCTGGTCTCAGGTAAACTTTTCTCTGTGACCCTTTTGAAGCAAAGCACAAGAGCAAGGTTATAGCTCTGTAGAGTGTAATACTTCTATTTTTTTTTTTTTAAAGTATTAAAAGGAATCTGAGCAACTATTCATCCTGTTGTGTGACCTCAAATATGGGCAAGACTTTTTAGACAGACTTTTAGACTAAGTTTGAAAAACTTTAAGACCAAGTTTGGAAGAAAATTCAATGGAAAAAGGGACAGGGGAGAAAGTCAGCCTGGGCTGACTACCTTGTAAATTGCACCAGCTGATTAATCTGGCATTTCTGGTAAGATATTCAGAAAATAAGTGGGAAAAAATGCAGTAGATCTATTCTTTTGGACATCAAAAAGTGTTTGTTACTGTCCATTTGTTGGAGAAATAAACAAACACCTTTTCTTGCAGAGATGTGATTACTTCAAGAACTATATGGTATGCAAAGAGCTAGATGACAGGAAAACCGTGTTGTGACGATTAAACTTTCTCTGTCTTCAGCATTTCCTGTTTAATGACAAAAAGTTAAGTGACAAAAGTTAAAATGGGTAGAGGATGTCTGTGACTCATAGCACAATGGGAAAGACTAATGCAGTCCCACAATCTGCCAGAACAGAAAGGGAGGACAGTTGATAGAGAACAACAAATCTTGATGCCATTGTATTAGTCCCAATCAGTACCCAGGTCACCCAAAATATTGGTGGCTCATGTTTGAAAGAGTAACTTAGGCTGGAGCAAAAGTGAGGAAAGACCACCATGGTGATCAAAGGGAAAGATGCGATGTGCTAGTATGACATGTAATGGGGAATCATGGAGCAAGCCTTCAAAAAAAAAATAGTAAAGGCCTGACATCTGCTGGTTTGTTAGATTGATCTTGGTACATTTAGGAGAGTGAATATGATATGGCTACCTGCAATAGCTGGCAACAGACTTGATTTCTAAAATGTGCTCCAGCAATGTGTTTCTAAGCAACCCAGCAGATAGGGATGAGAGAGGCCACCGTTTATTGTTATTGGTGCACAAAGGCAGAGCCTAAATGGACCCTTATTTCACAGAGGAATGTGCCAAAGGTATTAAAGGTCACAAACCTGTCACCACAGACATAGGTCATCACCATGTATTACCATCACAGGCAGTGAAGCTGTAGGCATCAGGCACTGAGTAATCTAATCTGCAGCTGAAGTCTGTAGAGTTGTCAATGTCTTCTCCTTTTATGTTGCAGTTTCTGATTCTTCGAAATAAAAAAGTTCAAACAGACTAGTATCTTAGCCAGCAAAAAGAAAAACCCCCAAGGAGTAACCTTCTCTGAGGATGTGTCAGAACTTTAAATGATAAACTTTAAATGATAAAGAGGAGCAAGAGCATAAATACCTAAAATAAGCTTCAACTGCAGCCAAGTAATGTTCTCCAGTAGGTAAGCACCAGGACTTCAGCATTTTTTGTTCAGTAGGTGTCAGTGTTGTTGAATTTTATAAATCATAATGATGCTTTCAGAAAGTTAAACGGTAAATGAATGTAACTGCAGAATGATAAGAACTATTTGGCATTTCCTTGTGGTCTTGGAGGTAAGATTTTGTGGCTACTGCCCTAGATCACAGATACTAAAAAGCAGGTTTAGGGGAGATATGACTATCCAATTGAAAAGTTTTTAGGTGTTACTGGTACAAAAGTTATGATATGAGCCCAGCTCAGCTTCTTGCTTTAATGCAGGTGAAAACTTCCAAGTAAAGCAGGTAACAAACTCTATCAATACCTTAAGATCTCCTCTTTCTCAGACAAGTAGAGGCAAAGCTTGTCTTGAACACCCTTTCCTCTCCATTTCACCCAGCCATCTGTCCAATTCAGGACCGTGTTTTTATGAGTTTCTGCTTCTCAAGCCATGCAATTCGTTGATTTTGTTCTCTCTGGGTTTTTTTGCTTGTTTGTTTTTTTTTTTTTTTCTTTTCCCCTCTCTTCTTTTCCAGTATATTGTTGGTTAGGCTCACACAGCTTCATTTTCAGAAGAACTCTGAAAGGCTTCTGGTGATGAATTTGTTATAAGCATGTTAAAAGTGTAGAAGCATTTGTGAAAGTTCAACATTAATGTACAAACCTTTGGGTCAGCCATTGCAAGAAATATGTCTTCTGCCATCTGCAGTCTAAGAAATTGGAATGAAGAATCAAATTCAAGGGAAAGCAAAGCAACATTTATGATTGTTTTGAAGCTTCTGTTGATGTAGGTTTTTTAGATGATCAGTACCTCCCTGTAGGGAAACTTGTTTTCATGCTTGAAGCAATACAGAGCATACATTGCAGTCTGGGGACCTCAACTTCAGTATGGGATTGAAAAACTGTAGAAGGAATCATAGAATCTGTTTCTGACATAGCCATAACTAAACAGTCTGTGAAATAAAGGGACTGGAATGTAAAAGACAAGAAATGGGCAATTCTCACTCTCTCATTTGGACCTTAGATTTCCCACTGATGCCATTGGCACCATCAGCCTGGTATATTTTCTTGGATACAATAGCAACTTTTCTTCTCGCCAGCCCTGCCAGTAACTGCTCTTCTCTCCATTATGTTAATTCTTAAATCCCCGCAATAAGAAAGTCTGGAGAAGAAAATGGTGACACGATTTGTGTTCTTTACAGTAACGATTATCAGTATTGTGTTTCCCTCTCAAGCAACACTCTCTTTAAAGTCACTCTTCTTTTTAAGCAGTTGTATGTGTTTATATGTTGTAGGGTTTATATGGCCAGGTTTTGGCAGCGGTGGGTGGGGCTACAGGGCTGGCTTCTGTGAGAAGCTGCTAGAGCCAATGCCAGCCAGCTCCAGGATGGATGTGCTGCTGGCCAAGGCTGAGACAATCAGGAATGGCAGTAACGCCTCTGTGATAACTTCTTTTCTCCTTCTTAAATGTGTTATTGCACAGATGAAAATTGCAGCCAGGGAAGAGCAGGGTGAGAACAATGTGAACAACTCTGCAAACACCAAGGTTAGTGGAGAAGAAGGGGGAGGAGGAGGAGCTTCAGGTGCCAGAGCTGAGATTTCCCCTGCAGCCTGTGGTGCAGACCATGGAGAAGCAGCTGCGCACCCGCAGCCTGTGGAGGACCAGGGGAGTGCAGGGATCCACCTGGGCCCATGGAAGAGCCCCATGCTTGAGCAGGTGGATGCCTGAAAGAAAGCTGTGAAGCCGTGGGAGGCCCATGCTGAAGCAGGGTCCTGGCAGGGACCTGCTGACCCTTGTGGGGAGGAGCCCACAGTGGTGCAGATTTTCCTGGTAGGACTTGTGTGGGACCCACACTGGAGCAGCCTGTGCCTGAAGGACTGCACCCCATGGAAAATGACCCATGTGGCAACAGTTTGTGGATAACTGCCCCCCATGGGATGGACACACATTGGAGATGTTCATGGAGGACTGTCTCCCATGGGAGAGACCCCCCAGGGAGCAGAGGAAGGACTCTTCTCGCTGAGCAGTGGTAGAAACAACATGTGATGACCTGACGATAACCCTGACTCCCTATCTCCCTGGGCTGCTGCAGCAGGGAGGATGCAGAACTTGGGAAGGAGGGATGGGTGAAGAAAAGGTGTTTTGAAGATTTTACTTCTCATTACCCTGCTCTGATTCTGTTAGTAATAAATTTAATTAATATCCCCACTTTGAGCTTGTTTTTCATGTGATGGTAATTGGTGAGTTATCTCTCCTGTCTTTATCTCAACTCATGAACCCTTCATTACGTTTTCTCTCCTCTGTTCAGTTGCAGATGGGAGTGATAGAGAAGCTTTGGTGGGTACCTGACACCCAGTCAGGGTCAACCCACTCCAGTAGTTACAAGCAAAGCTTTTCTCTAGCATCGTTTAGTAGACTTCAATAGCCTACTTCTCCTTTCCTTAAGAAGTACTGGTGTGTAGTCCTGATAGAATCCTGAGTTTTACCTGGGTTTCCCCTGTGTGCTTTTTTTCTTAGCTAGGATATTTCCACAAAGGTCTGCTTCTCTCATTGCTTTGCTTCCTTCTCTATTCCCTCTGTGATGTCTCTCTTCCAGAAAAACATTTTAATCTCTTTTCGGGGTGTCCTCTTTAGGAGATCTTGACCACTGCCTCCCCCCATTTATTTGCAGTATCTGTACTTTCGTATTTCTAACAATCTGTCCTTGCCAGCATGGAAGTTGGCCAAGCTCTTCACAACACAGTAAAATAAATGAGCAAAGGCCACCACCCTCCTGTTTGTAAGCACTGTGTGGTTGGCAGGATCTTAATAACAAACACATAATCTCCTGCTAGCTTTTACAGCATACCTGCACCAGAAAGTAGCTGGCATTGTTATCCTGCTTTGCTGTGCTCTCCTGCTTGTCTCTTACCTGTTAGGATATTTTTCAGGCGTGTGTAATTTTACAAGATGTTTGACACATGCCTCCTGCACATGTGCTCCAGGTGCCAGAATTGTTTTTTCCCATCACACTGCTGCTTGTAACAGTGCAATACCATGGAGAGAAACTTAATGCTGGTAATATATAACTCTTTTTTTTGCAGTGAATTACCTTCAGTTAAAGAAGAGAGAGAACCTGGCTGAAGTGAATAAAAAGGGATTTTATTCTGAGGCTGGAGAATGCAGAGAGAATTCAGCCTTTATTGTGGGTCCCAGATGAACAAAACATTGATGAATTAGTGACAAAACTGCCTACTGCACAAACCTGTAAAATCAGGTATGTGACTGTGTCCTTGCTTGGATTAAGTATATCATTTCAGTTCTGTTGGAATATTTTGATGCACATGAATTAGCAAAGACAAGCATGTTGACAGCCAAGATTTATTACCAAAGTAAGTTGAATCTTTATAGTTTTGGTAGTTGTTTCTTTTTTTTCCACAGTGTAACAAGTTTTTTCTAAATCTTAATCCTTTTCAAAATACTAGATAGAAAAGATTTAAGCCGTTAGGAATTAAACAAACATTCCTGTTATTTTTCTTCCTGTATAAATCTTGAATCAGAGAATCATAGAATATTTTAGGTCGGAAGGGACCTTGGTTGGGAAGATCATCTATTTTCAAGTCCTCTGCCACAGGCAGGAACAGCTTCCACTACACCAAAGCCTCAACCAACCTGCCTTTGGACACTTCCAGGGATGGGGCATCCACAACTTCTCTGGGCAACCTGCTCCAGTGTTTCACCACCCTCACAGCAAAGCATTTTTTCCTAATATCTAATCTAAACCTACTCTCAGTTTGAAGCCATTCTGTCTTTTTCTATCTCTGCATGCACTACTTTTTACAAAGTCCCTTTCCAGCTCTCTTGTAGGTTCCCTTCAGGTACTGGGGGGATCTCGAAGGTCTTCCTGGAGACTTCTTTTCTCCAGGCTGAACAGTCCCAACTCCCTCAGCCTGTTTTCATAGAAGTGGTGCTCCAGCCCTCTGATCATCTTTGTAGCCCTCCTCTAGACCCACTTGAAGAGGTCTATACCCTTCTTATGTTGGGGGCCCCAGAGCTGGACACAGTACTCCAGGTGGGACCCCATGACAGCAGAGTAGGGAGGAAAAACCTGGTTGTTGCACTTCTTTTGTTGCAGCCCAGGACATCACTGGCTTTTTGGACTGTGAGTGCATGTTGGTGGATTACACTGAGCTTCTTGTCAACCAGCACTCCCAAGTCCCTCTCCCCAGGACTGCTTTCAATCCATTCTCTGCCCAGCCTGTATTTGTGCTTGGGACTGCCCAATTTCCGTGAACTTGTAAAAAGTCTTTGATAAGAAGATAATTGCTTCCAAAGACTTGGTCAAAAGTGATGAAAAAGATAACTGTATAATTCAAGGGCATCTGATATCTGTTAATATTGAGAACGTATTTGCATATTTTAACAGACACAGTGAAGTTGTCTGAAACACGAGTCAGAGATCACTCTGAAGATTGAAGGCACAAATATTACTCCATAAATGCCAATTAGCACCTTAAGCTGGACCCCCTCCACAGCAGATGTCACCTTTGACACTATGCAATGCTCAGAGTGACAAAGTCTAAATATTTCCTAACATTTTCAATAGTTTATAATGCCACCACCTCACATTTATGACAATTTCCACTTGATGAGCTCTCATCTCTATTCAGAGAGGCAAAGGGCAAGGTTGTGAGAATGGTTAAAACATAGAGGAGACCAAAAGCAACCAAAAACCCAAACCTCTTTACTTTCATCTTGAGTGTATTTTCTTTGAGGTCAGAAGGAGAGCCAGGGTTTGATGTAACAACACTGAACCTCAAACCTAGCAGTTTTCCGGTCACCTTCTGTGGGCAAGGTCCCTGTGAATGCATTTGTCCTAGATTGTATATTGCAAGAAATGCAGGCAATGCCCTGAACTGGCAGCAGAGGGGGGGTGAACCCTGAGCCTTTGCAGATGAAGGTGAAATGGAACCCAGTTCACCATCAGCAGCCCCTAAAATTCTAGAAGGGCACCTTCACAGCAAAGATGGAACAGACAGGTTTAGTGTACAACACGTGCTCAAAGCTACAATTTTATTTGCCTGGTTTTGTGTTTTGTCACACCTTACAGCAGTGGGAAACATTGTCCTTTGTTTGTTTGGCAAGAATTTATGTAAAGGCAGTTTCCTCTCAATGTTTGTCCAGACCTTTAGCTCAGCAGTGGGGAATCTAATTTATTGCAAAACAAAAAGAGAACAAAGCAGAAGGTGATTGTAAACCCAAAAATATTGGTAGGGGACAGTATTGTACCTGAAAGTGCTCACACTGTTTGAGGTACAGAATTTCAGGCTGATAGTATCTATGTCAGTGTCTTTCCAGTAAAACAAAGCTGCATTATACTTTTTCTGTGAAATAAAAAGCGAAAGTACGTTTCCTGGAATACTGTCCTGACAGAATGAATTGGGTGCCCTTCAGAAGGGCTTTGCACAAAATGCACGTTCTCTGAATCAGCAAAGTTAAATGGATTCAAAACTTGCATGGACACAGTAAAGGAACTACATCCAGTAACTAGTGAACTGCACCCTTTTTTATTGCCTACACCTCTTTGTTTTGATGACAGGAGGACCTTTCAGGCTGCTTGTGCTCATTAGGCACACAAAGAACTCGTGGGAGTTGCAAGTATATCCTTGTGAGTGGCTAAAAGGTGGGCTGTGCAGTCACTTCAATGGGACCTAAAGACAGGAAAAACACCTTGCTGTGCTGTGCAGCCGCTGTGCTGTGCCCAGTGTCAAACATCTCCCAAGCAAACCAGAACACTTCAGAAAGCCCAGGGTGCAAGTCCACACCTGAGCATGCACCTTCAAATCAAGTAGATGTGAAGCAGTAAATCAAAACCCTACAGTGGAGATTTGAGGAGTGGAGGTACTCCCCTGCAGTCACTGCATTTTCCCCTGGCAAAAAGCAGCGAAGAGATGGGAGACAGCAGCTTTCTGAACTGTCCGGAAGTGCCTCTGGGAATACTCTCCCAATGGAAAGACAAAGAGGTTAATTTTTTGGGTCCTGCTCTCTCTTGTACTCAGGGGTATGTTTGGTACTGCAGTGAGGGTGACTTGCCTTATGCTATTTCACAAAAGGAAATTGTGAACATTTCTGTGATGACTTATGGCAGGGTTGTACTTTAGAAAGCTACTGATATTTTGGGCAATTCTCCTCTCGGCTGCAGATTCATACCTGACTGGGATATGAAAATCCCAAATTGCTATGAACTAATGGGTATGAACTAATGCAATAGGCATAAATGCCATTAAGTGTCTTGGCAGACTCTGTGAGTAAGCTTAGGGTTCAAAAATAATTTATTTGGACACAATGTGTTAGAAGTATGGGATGTTGTCAATGAGGCTCTAACAAAACTCCCTGCAAGTCATACTTATAAGACCTTAAAAGCCATTGAAGATATATTGGTAATGGGGAGAATTTTTCATGTAATATGATAAACTTTCAGGAGAAGAACATATATTCACCTTTATTTTCTTTTTAAATTGAGATTGACAAAAATCTTGATTTATTTTATACATATATATGTAATCGGTGGCATGGCAGACTGCCATGTGCTGTTTTATCTTGGTAGTGCTGATAACAGAAAGCGTGTTACATAGGAGATTCACATCATCTTAGTTCCAGGAATGAACAGCAACAGGGTTTTTTTCCTGTATTTTAAGTCTGCACTGATGGCAGTGTCTATGGCAAGTAGGCTCCACAGCTCAGTAATTCACAGTTTTCATGCCATTGTGGCCAAAAATACTGTCCTCAAGACTGCAGGTCTTCTCACATTTAAGAACGTTTTCATCCTACTTTTCTGGCAACAAAACCATGCTTCATTAATTGATTGTTTATCTTTCTAGTGTAGAGGAGGCTATGGGAAGGGGCTTGAACTGTATAGCTGCTGTCATCTGAATATGAAGGTCTAACTGAGATAAATCACTGCTATGCACATCTGGTTAAAGTAATCTAAAGGATGGTTCAGGAGCTCCTGATGCTGCCTGCTCCACAAGTCTGAATCAGGTAGACTTCTGACCTGGTCTATCTATCTCAATATAATTCAGAATCTTTAATCTGAGAAAGCCTATTATTTAATAAGCCAAATAATGACAATGCCATAGGTACTTCATGGTGTCATGACTAAACATGTTCATGTTCAAGGCAGTGGGAGTGCAGATAGTTCTTCCATGCTTATCAAAATGTCAAGACACATAATTATACTTATAAGCATGTGCATGTCTTGTCGAGCATTTTAGGCTTGATAAGAAACCTGATTTGGAAGTGACGCTGTTCACGCTCACTTACCATGCCTTGAGCTGTGTAGTGGGGTGGTCTCGAATTGCACAAAGTGAGCACCTTGCAGGTCAATAAAACCCAGAAGTGTCACTCCTACAACACTGCAGAAGCTATGGCATTCAGTCCATCCAGTCCATGGGAACAGACTGTAAATACTTTACACTAAACACTTCACCCCGAAGAGGTATGAAGGGTTAGCACCAACTTTCTCTCTTTACAGATCCGCTCCTCAGTAAGCTTGCTAATGAAGACGTGATTTATATATCACCTCTATGCTTCTGGGTCCAACTAAATTCAAGTAATTACAATTTTTTTCACTTCCCTGAGGTCTGTATCAGGCACTTTTTCCCCAGCCTTCTCTAAGTAAGCTCTTTGAGACACTTTGGAACACATAGTGGGGGTTGAGAAGGAGAGAACAGAATTGCTGAAGCCTGAAAGGCTAGATCCATCAATATTTTGAAAACTTTCTTTATCTTAAGATCAGCTATCAGCTGAAATGGCTACTGAGATCTGTTGAATGAGGACTCTTAAATTACATAGTAGCAGGAAACTTTTTCCTGACAGCTGATCTGCTATGCTTGGAGCACGAGTATTAGAAGGCCTCTAATATATATCTGCCAGAATAACTTGGCAGTCCATCCTGAGATGCTTTCAGAGGAAAGACTGCAGTGGTAACTGCAATCAATTTAGACCAATACACAGCAAATGAATGTGTTTATTTGGCTTTTTTTGCACAAACATAAACTTTTTATTAAGAGCATTCAATATAATTGTATAATGGAATATAGCATGCAGTTTCAATGACTTATTGGAAGTAAGCCTAGTTTTATTTTTTTTTTTGTCCTTAGAAATAGATATAATGTTGTAACTTTAAAGTAAAAGTCACCTGGGAGTTACTTTGTCTGTTGTAGATGTGTGATGAAAAGCCTGAGATCTTCAGAAATTGAATGTTGGCAGCTGTGAGGTTTCATTTTACTCATTGAGGATTGGATGCAAATGTGAGCCAAACCAACGGATGCTGTATTGCTTATATCTCACATGCCACTACTGAAAAAGTGTCATAAAAATGAATCACCTCTGCCCTGATATTATTCATGTTGTCTGTAATCTTCATGCATTCAAAAAAATAAAATAAAAATACACAGAAAATGAAAACAAGGGAAAAGAAAACATTTCCACTGCTCTGAACGTCTCTCTAATGCTGGTGTGCAAGAATCTCCTAGTTAATGTAACAGGGGTTACCTGAGCCCTCAGGGGACTTTTTATGAAGACTTTCCTTAAGCTGAACTCATGCTAATATTCCATGTAATTTTCATCCATGTGCATCTAGAATGACCTTCCTTCCCCAGCAGGATGTTTTTATAGAGGGAATAAAGACCGCCCATGGACAGCTGAAGTTAAAATACTTCACATGGCCCAAGGCAATGTTCCCATCCCATGTATGAATAGGTTTGGTAAAATATACGTTGGAGCTGATAAAGGATAATTTTAGGAAGAGGGTCTATTTTGTGCCACTGAAGTATTTTCACTCTTCCAGAGGTGACTGATGACTTGTGCTGGGTTTTTTCACCACATGACCCTAGGGAGGACTATGCTTTTCCATGATTACAGTAAGCACATATTGCTGGGCATCCCTAGATCAAAGACACCCTTTGCAAACAGGCACTGCTGCATATATTCCACGGGGGAAAAAAAGGTGCAGTGTAGAAATGGTGACGCATTGGGGAAGGAAAATAGGTAAGGCAAGGAATGTGCTGGTGACACTCACCCAGTCCTTGTGCAAACACACTGTTTTCCACGATGGTGGAACTCCTCTGAAAGCAGACCTCCAAATATAAAAGATCTTGTCTGCTTATTTTTTAGTAGAATTCTTGGCTGATTGGTTCACATGGATACTGCACTTTTACTCAAGAGATTACTTCATGCCTAGAGGCACAATGCTACTTTGTGTGCCTCTCTAAGACTTCAGACCAAATGCTCCTGAAATGCCACTTGTGCTGTGTTTGCAAAGCTGAGTCTTCCACAGCTGGGAGCGGCTCTGCCAGCTGCGGGTGGATACGATAACAAAGAGACTTGCTTCTGAAGCTGCAACCAAACTGCTCAATTACCCCTTCTTTTTTTGTTTTGTGTTTGGATACCCACTGGTTTGCTCAGCACTGCTAGGAGCCTGGACATTTTAAGCCTGTGGCATAGCTTTTCAAGTTTTGATGAAATAATTTTGGTGTGTCAAACCCTACCTGTCAGGGACTTTCCTCAGCACTGGAGGATGCTGTTCTTGTGCTCTGACATGCTGCCCACATACTACTGTTCATTTCATTGCTGGTGGTTTTAATATGCACTTCTTTAATCCTGAAAACAAAATTTACCACAATATAACAAGAAATGGTTAAAATGTTCCATTTTGAAGATACATTCATACTTTCCTCAGCTGCATGTAACCGACATAAACACAAGATCAATCTGTAGTATCATTGCCACAACAGACTCACATATGTGTTCTTCCACATTGGCATGACTTCTTCAAAGTGCTGTCAGATTTTTTGTTGTGAATTCTGAGTTTATGGCAGCTGGTCCAAACACAATTAGTCATAACACGCAGCCTAATTCACCCTCCCTCTGCAGAAGTCTACCACACCATTATCAATTTCAAGCTTTGACTGCCTAAGAGTTTCCTCTCCTAAACTATCAGCATTTTCATTGCATACCAATTGTGTGTTGGTAGCCATTCAATTTTTACATCAGAGCCCTTAAAGATCAGTTCCAACACTAAGTGAACAACCTTGTCGTACACAAACTCTTGTTATAACTTGACTTTTCTGTGGTAAATCCTACACTGAGTACTGAAAAGCCTACTCAGGCACGCATTGCTAATTCATTAAAGAAATGTAACATTTTAAATAATTTAAAATCCTATTTTAGAGCTCTGAATCCGGTGTTTCTCTGCAAATAATGTCATACTGGATTTTTTTTGCTCCTAATGTTTAGAATTTTAATCATAAAACTTCTTCCCTTGTTAACTGTCATCAAATTGTAATGGGCTCAGGCTTTTTAAATGTTTAACAGTAATGATAATTGTGATGAATACAGTCCATCTTCACGTACATTTTTAATGCCAGTAGAGTAGATTTCTTTGTGATAACAGAAATTATTATAATGCTGGCTGAAAATGAATATACTTTTGCTATAGTGTATGTGCTAATACATTCCTAAAATTAAATTGCAAGCATTTCAGTCTTTAAAAAACTTTTCAAAGATTGAAATATATGGGATAATACAATATCTCTAATGCATTATAGCATACTAAAAATGCTCAAGCAGTCATATTGCTCAATAAACTGAATTTACTAGCCTTATAGAAAAGCTCTACAGAGTTTAATAGAAAAAGGTACCTTTTTACATGCTTTTGAACCTTTCTATATGATGAAGCAAAGAATCAGTGCTTGTGGGAGGATGGCTCATAGCTGCAGATAGGATGGAACCGTGCTTGGAGTTTTACTCAGCAAAGCATTTAAGCATGTGCTGGTGCTGGAGGGAGAGTCGTCCCACTGAGCTTGAATGAGAGACACAGACGTGACCATTTCCCATCGACTTTCAGGAGAGAGGGTCATGATATGCATAGGCACTACGCTCTACACAGCAAAATTGAGAGAATGAGATATTCTGGCACTGCAATGGGTTTCATGTGAAAAACTGGGATTTTGGAAGTTGTAGATTTTCTGCTGTCCAATTTTGTGCCCTTTAATTTTCAGGCTGTCTGAAGTTAGGCTGGTCCTCTTTCCTTGCATCGGCTGCTGAGGGAGCAATCCTGGCTCAGTAGTGCTGTGACCGCAGCAACTCCTCTCTGTCTGCATCTTACGAATGCAGAGTAATTTAGGTTGGCCCAGTCCAACCTCTGGCTCCAAACATGGCCAGCTTCAAAGTCAGATCAGATTGCTGGGTGCCCTGAGGAATCAATACAAAATGTGAAGTCAAGCTGACAGTGTTTTTAATTCACAATAGGCAGTGCAAAGGGAGAGTCATTGCTGGTGCCCATTCTCAGACAACTGGAAACTTGCACAAGGGCTGAAAATGGTGGAGCTAACAGTTGTGGTTATTGAAGAGTGTTACTAAAGCCTAAACTTCATAGGCTGCCACAGACTATTTCAACAGGTGGCTTTTCTTCTTAAAGAAAGATTGTAGTTAAATTAAAAACTGTGTTTGATGGAAGGTTTTTTTTGCCAGAATTAATGACTAGAATAATCTACTTCGGCAAAGGCCACCTCCTTCTCAGATAATTGAATCACCTGTGGAATCTCTGTGTGCGTGAATATTTGTTATAATTCTTCCTCTGCAGTCTCTCTAGCCATTGGCCTGGCTATCCTAAAGGTGTGTTAAAATGTATCTATTGAAGGTGAAGAATAGAGGAAAAGTCTAACCTTCTCAAGTGTTTCTCTGTCCTCTCTCACCTTACAGATCTCATATGCATAATGGCAAGAATTTGGATGTCATCACACAAAGTGCTTGGATGTCATCACACAAAGTGCCAAAGTGCCTGTCCTTACTGGAATTTCACCTTGGCTGGAGAAGCTGCCTTTGGAGGCAGCTTCTCAGCAGTTTGGGGCCATGCAAACCATACAGTGGGATGACATGAGGAGGCCCATTGAAGATCTGAGAGCAAGAATGTGTTGTAAGTGCTGTGGGAAATGTTGCACACATCAGCTTCAAGAGATCTGTGCTCATTGGTGCAAGGAACAATCTTAGTTATGGGCTCCAGTGCTGGAGGCAGGAGAAGGGGAATAGAATTTAATTTAGGAAAAGTGCTGAACAGGTCAATACCAGTAGAAGTATTTATGTACGTGTGTTTTCTTTGCTGGAGCTGACCTAGTATAGAAATTTGCCTTCACAAGCTTCTGTAGAGGCTCTATTGACTAACTTGCTAAAATGCAGGTTTAGCAATATTATAATGACAGAACACTCTTGTTTACTTATGAAAAAAAAAAATTAACTCCTGCCACTCGTGAACAACCACAGCCAGACAAGAGCAAAGGAAGGATGAAAATACCAGTCTTGCTCGATGGGAGAGCGAGAAGGAGGGAGGAGCAAACTGGAGCAGGGGACGGATTTTTTTAAGTAGCCATCACAAAGTAAGTCACACTCCTTTGACTCTCCAATTATATGAATGCTTTTACTTACTGTTTCTCTTGCTGACTTCTTGATGAGGTAAGATCTGGAGCACCTCTGCCTATGCCTCTGTGGAGTTCAACCTCTGGCTTGAAGTTAAGTGCTGCTGCTTAAGTGCTTTTCTGAATTGCATCAGTAAAAGGGCTGATCCAACACCCATTCAAGTCAGCAGAAAGGTCTCAACTCAGCCAAAGCAGAGATGGTTAGTAGCCTTAATGGATGCTGCTACCCAAGCACACAATATTTTGGCTTGTCTTCTCAATCATAATTCTGAAATTGTTATTCCCTATAGGGAAAAAGCTAAACCCAAGACTTCAGCTTGTATTTTAGGCATTCAGCTTGTATTAGTTACTGATAAAGATCATGTATTCTGATAGAAATTCTTCAGAATGTTTTTTTAAAGATTTTTTTTCTAAAGAACACAGACTACTATGTTCTTATCTGGCAACATAACTTGCGTGTAGAAGCCAAAAATAATTGTATTGACTCCTCCTGGCTCCCCTTCAGAAACAAAAAGCAGCAGCCATTGTCTGTTCTTTCTCAGAAGTCAGTAGGAAAAGTTTTTGAGATGAGGAATGCTGTATGCAACAGCACAGTGCTGCTCACAGCTAAAAATGACAGGATTTCTGCTTTTCAATTTTGCTTTTAGGGGCAACTGCTTTTAGGAATGCCTTATTTAAATGGGCCTATAGTGGTAAATACAACATAGGTACCAAGATCTCATAATATTTGTCAAAGCCTGCAACAGGTAGTGTAGATAATACTCTAGTATTAT
Organism: Dendrocincla tyrannina; assembly: GCA_035047865.1. NCBI lineage: Eukaryota > Metazoa > Chordata > Aves > Passeriformes > Dendrocolaptidae > Dendrocincla > Dendrocincla tyrannina. The sequence continues at coordinate 17,828,551 of JAWWMP010000001.1, forward strand.
ACGGGAAGCAAGTGTATCTCTCAGAGTAACTTTATTGTGCCACAGTTTCAATTATTTTTGGAGCAAACAGTTGTCTTCATTTCTGCTTCCTAGCTGGTACATTTATGCTAAACAGTCTGAGAAAACAGAAGTTTCTATGAGAGCTTTTCTAAGATGCCAAATATTTGTAGTGTTTGTAAATAAGCTTAATGTGTAAGTGTATATATATATCTGTATAGTGTGTGCACAGAAATGGAAATGATTCTTAAATGGCTAGCCAGGACATTGAGGCATGTCGGCAAGAAAGCCCATTCTTGATTTCCTCACTGGCAAAGGAGGTCTGTCATTTAGCCAGTGCAATGGACCTGTGCAAAAATACCTTTGTAAACTTAAGCTGCTGCTAATTACTAAGTTGCTTTCGGAGGCAGGCTTTTAAACATTCAAAATCCATAACAAATACTGTGTTCCTGCTCCTAACCCTCCCCTTATCCTTCTCCACTCCTCTCCCTGCAAAGGGAACTATTTTCATGCTTTTATTTGTTAGAGAGCTTTGCAGTAATGGGTCCTTTAAGTCCCCTCAACGCTGACATCTTTGCATCATTTCAAAATAGCACGGAAGAATGATAGTGTCCTCTTGGTGCTGGGACTTAGCATGAAATTCCTGTCATAGTGTTTGTTGTTGCAGCATTTCTCTGAGCTTAGGGATATCGGCTGGCAGGAGATTTCCTCTCTTTACAGAATTTTTAATTCTGGTTCAATGCAGAGTTATGCAGAGAAGGAGCCCCGCTGGTGCCTGCATGGGGAGGAGGGCCCAGCTCAAATTCCAGTCTAGCTCAGCTGCTGCCACCACAAGCTTTTCCATAAGCATTCACTTCTTGGGAGAAAGGGGACTGGGAAGGAGGAGGAAAGCACACCGGCTTTCTGAAAAAGTTACTTCTCCTTCCACTGAAGCTTCTCTTCTGGATGTCTGATGGTCTGTGGGAATTGGCGTGCCTCTGCTTCGTGCCTTTCCTCACTCCCCTCAGTTGTGGTTATTTGCATCAGGGTGGAGTTAGCACCGGCAGTGTCAGGTAACAGGGCATTCCCTACACCGGCTTCCAGTGTGCTAAGTAACAGCACCCTCTGACAGGCAGCAGGGGTAGGGATTCTCATTTACTTTTATTGTAAGGAAGCTTTACTCCATTGCATTCAGGGATAATTAAGCAAAAGTATGTCTTGTTCTTCCTCCATTAAAGGAGTAGCTTTGATTTTGCAGCCAGGCCCTCAGGGTAGGTTTTATGTACATAGCACATATATTTTCAGTCATCCTCAGAGACCTCCCTCAGTTGCATTGGTGTAACTCCATTGCATCTGATGCAGTTCCTGTTGATTTACCCACCAGGAGAGGAGTGTGTCCTGCGCTCTCCTCTCTCTATCTACTGATTTCCAACAATGAGCCAAACAAATTCTTCAAAGCAGAAGTAGTAGCCATTTGTTCATCAACAGTGCCTATCAGTTTCTTGCAACAATGCCCACGGCTGTTGGGTTTTTTTTCTTTTTTTTTTTTTTTCTTCTCTGAGCAGCCCCAGACCTTCCCATACCAATAAATGTGAGTTATACATCCTTCTGGTTTGGGAGAATATCAAAAGCACCTGGTTCTGTATTTGTTGCATCTGGCTCTCTTCCAGACAGCTGATTAATTTTGATGATTCAGAATATTTGGCAATAGAGCACTGAAAATATGAAAAAAAAGTATACAATAAAATATATTGAAAGCAACTTGAAATGTCAGGTGGAATTCAGTGGAAATAATGTACCCATCAAGGGAGATTAATGGCATTTCTACAGAACACTTCACTTCTTCTGCATTCTAGATGGGCAAATAACCTGTTATTCTCTCAATTAATCATGGCAATAGATGTGGATATTCTTTGCATCTGACAACCTCTGCTCTCATGCATTTTCCACCAGGTGTGTGCTTCTCTTCCCTGTTAATTATTTCTCTGGATCCTTCAAACTGCCCTTTGGACATCTCCAGCTTGCTTGCATCACTCTTTCACAAGTGACTATTCCCTTCCTTCAATCCTTTATTTTGTGGCATGGAACATGCCTATTTCCAGAAGGATTCCTTTTTTTAGGCAGGATTATTCTCTTTGACTAGTTTTGGAAAGAAATGGTGCTTTTCCCTCACAGCTGAGGTTTTCAACTGGCCTTCATGTGAGGGGCACCTCTGCTAAAAGAAGAGGAATGAGAAATGACTCCTAGCTGGTATATTGAGGATATCAGGCTTGGGTGGTGGTGTCATGTCTTCATTTGGTCTTTAAGACTATCCAAACAAACAGAAGAAAAGCAGATTATCTTCTCCCAAGGGTGTGGGTTTTGGTAAAGAAATTTCTCATGCCAGTCTTGCATGTTTCTTCCAGCTGATGAAAGTGGCCAAGTAGAGCTGGGGGTTAGCAGATAAGTGTTAGAATAATAGGTAAATTTCACTGTGGAGATCCTTGAAAAATAATAACGTTTTCAACAACAAGTGATTTTGTCAGAAAACGGTTGAATAATTTCCTGTTCTTTTCCCTCGGAGTTGTAGAAAAAGGACAGTGAAAGTGTTTCAGACTTGCCACAATGCAAATGTAATGACCCTGAACATAATGTGAGATTATGTCTGAAATGGCTACTGGTAATAATCTGGCTTTATTGAGGAAATGTAGGTCATCATTAAGAACTGAGCTTGTAGCCCCGAAATTGAAAAACAGATCTTTAAGGTAAGGGACAAGATGATTTTGCCCTTTGCTGTATTGAGTGCTAGTTCAGAAACACTGGCAGGTTTCTCTGTGGCTGGGGCAAGAACAGACAGCAGTGCACCTGCAGTGGCACCTGGTACCACACCTGCCAGCCAGGATGTCCTACTCTTCAGCAACTGCATCAGAAAGCACCTCCTGCCTGGACTCACCCATCTCACCATCCCTCTCAAGTGAAATAGTAAGTGCCAAAGAAGAACTCTGCACTTCTTACGCACTACTTTGCAGTGAAATAGGCTCCTCCCTTTCACTTAAGGTCCTGCTTTTAGCTTTAACAGAAACCTGACCTTCTTTTGTTCTAACTTTTCCTACTACCCCTTGCCTCATGGCTTTTTGCTTACATTTGCCTTGCTTCCCTTTCCTGCATTTTTCCTTCCCTCACCTTAAAATTGTGCTTTTTGCTAATTTTCTTGTCCCTTTCCTTTTCTATGATGTTACAATATATACTTGTTGGTCAGTGCCATTTTCTCTTACATGTTACTTTGACTTGCTCTGGGGCTTTCCTTGGTTTAGCACTTTCATGCTTCTTTTTCTCATCCCTCCTTTTACTTGCTCCTTCTATTCTCAGCAACAGTCACACTATCCTCTTGACATGCTTTTTATTTCTTTGCTCCTTTTAGTCTCCCCAGGGCCTTTCATCCTCTCACATACAACTTGTCTAGTTTCCTTTACTGGAAACTTCACTTGAATATTCCAGAGCCTCCTTTAATATTTCATTTCCAGGAGAATTCGAGGATGCTGTCATGTCTTATGATTTATTGCAGGTGTGCACAGTTTCAAAGAGCAGTATTACTGGATTCTAGCCAAAGCATCAAACCCTTCATTGCATTATGAAGTCTGGTTAGATGAGGAGGTGAGTGTGACCACCAGCTCCATGTCTCAGTCACGAAGCTTGAGCCTGAATCTCCAAAAGCCCACGGAGAAGGTTTTTAGCTCAAGCCCAGCCAGACAGATGCACTAAAGCTTGGTAGAGCTGACAGTGCAGGAACACATCAGGGGTTGGTTCCTCATTTGTCTCTGTGTGAAATGTCAGGGGCAAGCAGCTGTGCTGCTGTGACAGGTCGCTGCATGATGTGCTGTTGTTTCCTCTGGCTTCCAGGGGCTCGGCTGCGGGGCAGGCACATCCAAATAATGAAGTACCTTGGCCGCACCTGCTCTGCAGAGGAGGCTTGAATCAGGTCTGTCCTGCTCGCTGGGTAGCAGCTGCACAGAGGAGGATGCGGGAGCTGCTTTTTCCTTCACCCCGCTGTGAGCAGCCTGTCATACGTGCTCTCATGACGGGGTCTCGCTTGGAGGGTCAGGAGGAGTTTGTACAGGCACCAGAGTGCTTGCCAACAGACTTTGCAAGAGCAGAGCTCTGCCTGCGGGGAGCCCGAGAGGTGACAAGATGAGAGCCGAGCGGTGCCATCCGCTGTGGTGTTTCATTAAATACCTGCTTGCCCGCGCAGGGGAGAAGAGGCGGGGGGAGCTCCTTTCCCGACTCCTCCGGGAATGCCAGGAAAGCAAGGGCAGAGAGGACAGCCTACTGCTGCTTGAGAGATGCTTCTGGCTGAAATAGGTGGCATTTGGGAAAGGTGGGAACAGCATGGGCAGGACGAGCGTTGTGGTGATTAGCGGACCGCAGGTGTGGGTGGCTGCTGGGAGGTTTGTTCCAGTGTGTGTTGGGCTTGGGGCAAATCACCACTCTCCCTGGGCACTGCGGGCACCCTCCTCTGCCGAGCTGTAGCAGCTGCTGGTGTCGGCTTCCCTGCCCTCATTTAGCTCTGCTGGAGTTCTGTCAAGCAGTGTGGTTTCAACTGAGGGAGGGCTGGGGACAGCGAGTGGAAGATCAGTGAAGAGGACAGAGGCACTTCCCCAGCAAGGATCTTTACTCCCTTTTGGCTGCCTTCCCACCTCCTTCTGCCACTACGTCTGTCCCCAGTTTGAGGACACCTGTGTTCCCTCCTTGTGCTGCCCCTCTCACTCCCTTCTCCTCCTCCCCACACACTGATGGGAAGAAGAGGAATGCTTAGAGTCATGCTGTGTGCTGGCTGACCCAGGGTACAGGTCTCCTGAGGCTCTGTTCATAAGAAACAGATGAGAAAAGCCTTCCTTGGACGATTCTGTCCCCACTGCCCTCAGCAGGTGGGTGGCTTGTTTCCTACTCTGCCTCTGAGGACCATGTTCTGTACCTCCTGTTTTACCAGTCTCCTAAGTTCTTGCTTTCAGGCACCCTTGCTACCTCTCCAGAGTTTTTTTTGTTTTTTTTTTTTTAATGCTTTTTTTTTCAGAAATCTTTCTGATATCTTTTTCTTATTATCTTAGTGAACAATTAGAGAGTAAATCCATCAATGTAATTCCTGTGCTCTTTCTCCTTGTCTTTGACCATCAGGAGTTATACCTCTGTGACTAGGCCAATGTTCTGCATCATGCCCCATCTTTTCACAGGATGGGGAAATGTTCAAAGGTCCATAAAAACTTCTGTCTTTCTGGCTTTGAAACTATTTACATTTTTTAAAGGAGATTGTCAAGGCTGGCTGCAGAGGAGGGTAAAATAACAAAGGAAGGAAAAAACACCCCAAAACTGAAGACTATTTCTTCTCTTCTAGTAGGGTAATAAATAAGGGCATTGAAACCAGAAACATCTGAACTTCCAATTGGTGTACAGAACTTGCTAGACTTCTCAGTCAACCCTGGTGAGGAAATGATTGTCTGTCTATAAGCTTCATCTCCAGCAGAGCTCTACTTAACCAAGGCACCAAAACTACCTGTGATTCTAGCGTGCATTGTACAAACGTTTAAAATAGGGTAATGCAGGCTCTGCTGATACCCATTGAAGTTCTGGCTGGGCTTCTTTCCAGTAAGGCGGAAAAGGATGCCACCTTGCACAAAAGGCATAAACATATATTTGTATGCAGAGTCTTGGATAGTTCCGTGATGATATTTGAATTTAAGCATTCATTAAAACTGAAATTGCTTCAAGTCAGTGGGTGAGCCGGGAGAGAAAGACAGATAATGCTACTGTGAATGGGGCCATATAGTGATGCTTTGCTCCCAGCAGATTGTGCAGATTCCGGTAATGTGTTGTCTTTATGTGTTTCTCACCTTCTGTCTTACCTATTTAACTTTCTGAAGGAGCAGGGAAATAACTGAATGCTGTGCTGGCTTTCTAAGTTGTTGTAAATAGCCAGGAGAGCCACTGTTTCAGGATAGTAAGGTCGATTTCTTGCCACTCTTAGAGCTGTTGACATGGGCTCTCAGGAGGCTGACACAGACGGTACCAGGGGCCCTATGCCTTGCTGTCCTGACTACTTTCTGTTTTGGAGCTTAAGATCCTGGGGGTTCAGGAGGACTACGCTTACCACCCCACGGCAGTTTGGCTCCATTCAAACCCCATGGCAGCAGGAGGCTGCCCAGGTTTCCATAAGGATTCACTGTTTCATCATTTGCCATCTTCTTGCAGTTTAATAATAGGCATCTGGTACCTGTCACTGTCAGCTACAAGGTTCTATATTTAGACAGATCAGGATGGTGATCCCTATGTTCATGTCGGTGGGCCACGCTAGAAATAGCACTGAAATAACACACTAAATAAAGAAGCACTTATGATAACAAAAACAGAGGATTTTATTCAGTTACTTAAAACAAATACTGAAATTAGAACCTCTGTGCCTTTTATGTTTTTTAAATGGGATTAAATTTATGCTATACTATGGCCACCCCATTTTTCAGTCTCTCTTCCCTCCTTGCCCCCCATAGGTAACACCTGTGGAAAATGATGTAGGTAGAATGGTAAGAGAGAAGCTTAGGCACCTGAAATTGAAACAATAGAGATAATTTTGTACCTGAAAAGTGGTAGAAATAGCTTTCTGGAAGGGAGTGACAACCACAGTATTCAGATATTCCTGCTAAATGATGAAAAGTGTAATAACTTTTAGAAGAAATGAGAACATATCCTTTGCAGGTTCTCAGACCTATGGAGCTCCAATTTTCTTTTCTTTTTTTTCTTTTTGTTTTTCCTCTTCCCTAAAAAAACCTAGAGTGCAGTATTTTAGTCAACATTTCATTTATATTTCTGACATTTTTTACTGCCAGGAATGGTAAAGCAATTAATTAAAAATCATGAGTATCTGGATGACTAGAATATGTGGCAAACTGCATCCAAAAAACTCATAAATCACAAAATATGTAGTCCTTATTGAGCTAGGTAGAAAATCCCCAAACCCTACAAAAGTTGTTTAAAGTGTCAGCATTCTGGAAAAAAATCTGTTTGGAGTGACCTGTTAAAAATATTTTTCAGCAAATTGGCAACGTGAAAAATGTCTCATTTGTCACATTGCATCAAAAAATGTCTTTTCAGTGTTCAGTTTTTCTCATTTTAAAAGGTGAAATTGCATTTCAAAGCTGAAAGTTATTCCAAACTCAAGACTGAAAAGTTCCATGAAAAATGTCGTTGCTTTTAGACATTTTTTATGTAAATGTTACTAAATTCATGGCTCCTCAGAATGTTTTGCTGGGTTCAGTTCCTCCTTTGCCAGTAAGGCAAGTTAATTGTGAAAAGCTTTCAGAGGAAGATGCAACAGAGCAGCTTCCTGCTCAAAATCTTCCATAACCAATGGTGACAGTCAGTATCTTTGTGATCATTTTCTACAATGGTTCCTCATATTCTTTGAACACCTAATGAGCTTCTTGATTAACTTCTGAGGTTTTGTTTCCACTGCAGTTTCCTGGGTAAACTGCAGAATAACCCCAGATTGCACATTTTTGTTCTTGGATAAGATAGAGACAGACTTGTGGGTTTCCAAGCTATGTGGAGTTGTGTTTCTCCTTCATTTCTTTGGAAAAGAGAGTGAGTACTTCTTGCTCCCCAGGTGGAAATAGCAGTCACCTTCCTCTGCTATTGAATCTGCAAGAAATTTGGTTGATTCTTCAGGACTTTTTTGACACTGCTGATGTTCCTAGCTCATAAAGGGGAGTAAAGGGGCGGGGGGAGGAAGGAAGAAAGTATATCTCCCATTGGCTTCCTGTAGCAAATACACTGTGTCTTCTCCTGCTGAAACTCTCTCAATGGAGCAACATCCATGTGACCATGGCAGCATATAAAGTAAACCACCTTTGTTCTTCCCTTAGCTTCCCTCCCTCAGTAAAGAGGCTCTTCCCTGTTTGGATGTGTTGGTCCCTCAAGACAAGTCTCTTCTGGGAGCTCGAGGAGAGCATTTCTAGCAACTCTAACCCTGTGCTCTTTCTGGCTACCCTACATCTCCCGTTGAGGACCCTCTTTAGTCTCAAACCTGGTGCTTCTAGGCCCTGGCAAAGGATGACAGATGCCCTAGGGAAATATCCAATATGCACTTCCAGCCTCTGCCGGAGAGACAAGGTCATAGGTAATGGAGTGTGTGTGAGGTTAATGTGACCTCAGAGCACTTTAAAGGGCCATATTCTTTCCTTCCATGCCAAAGGAAGAGCTATTGCAGGCAATTTGGCAGGAACTAGCCAGCGATTAATTGAGTAACAATTTCAACCATTGTAAGGCTCTTTTGTGAGGGTATTGATGGCAAAGTGACTGATGTCTCCCAGGCTGCAGGTAAATGTGATTCCTATAGTGCTGGAGTCAAGCTGACTGAGGGGGAGTCTGTAATGACATGGACTTCTGCTAAAGAAAGAGGCTTTTGTAAGAATGAGTACCAGCAATATACATTATATTATGTGTAATATTAAAAATATCTGTTTGTTTCTTGATTTTTAACAAGAAACAGTCTGGTTCAAGCCTAAACAAGCAAAGGTAGATGGCCATTGATTTTGGTTGCTAATGTTGTTAAAAGCAGGCCAGGTTGACACTGCCTGACTCTTCCTCCTTGATCAACATATATGGAAGTGGCTATTAATGTGGGTGATGTGAGGAGTAACCAAGTCGAGGAGCATCCCTTTTTGCTGTGCTGGGCATCTCTGTACCTCGGGGCTCCTTTGCAGTCCTGCTGCTCAAGTGGAGCTGGGTCCCTCATGGCCAGGTTCAGGGATAAGCCCCCCCTGCAACATGGAAAAGCAGGCTGCAGTGTTTGAGAAGGCTGCCAGGGTACACTGCTGTGCCTGTCCTCCGTGGGGGTGTGGGGTTTGTTCAGCTGTCAGTGCTTGTGCCTCTCCAGTCATGCTGCAAGCCTGGGAGAGGGAAACAGTTACACAGAAGCAGACGATGAGCATTATTCATTATCCTGATTTTGTTGGGAGGGCTCAGCAGTTCAAGCGCTCTGAGGGCGTAATTGAAGCACTAAAAACAAAGAGCTGACTTGTCACAGCGCTTGAGAGAGGAATGAAAAAATAAGTGGGAGAAAAGAGTTCAGATGTGTGGGAGAATGGTGGTGGCTGAAATTTCAGCCTGTTTGAGAAATTGTCTCTCTTCTTGTCTTACTATCTCAGTTAGAGATTTTGTGGGGCTGCTGCAGCTAAATTTTGAGCCCAATGAAGCTGATAGAAGCACAAAAGGGAGTGTTCCTTGCTCCGGCCCCAACATCTGAGGGAAGGGAGTGTAGGAGGTGTTGCTCCCACAGGATATGGGAGGTTTCCTGCTGTTTCCAGGTACCTCTTTACTCCTCAGTAGTCCTTCCCTCAGCATGCAAGGATGGAAGCTGTGCTCAGTGTAGCCTCCTAAACTCTGGGATTCACTTCAGTCCTCTGCTCACCAAATCAAGATACAATGATTTTGAGGTCAAGTAGTAAAACTCACTCTCCAGACCTTTCTCTGGTGACGTAGTTCACAAGGCACTTGGAGTGCATGGTGCTTGCTTAAATTTCCCACTGGCGGAAGACATGAAGTGGTATGTTATTCATCTTTCAAATGAGATACGAGTCCTAAATCCTTGGTAATTCTTGTATCCGTAGCACAAAACCATACAAATGACAAGGTGTGCAGAGCATCAGCCCATTAGGAAGAGGCAATTGCATTGCCAACTGCAGCGCTGGGCAGTGGTGGGGTAAAGTCAAGATGGTTAATTTGGTATGGAAAAAATGAGCTTCAGAACTTGTATTGTCTAATGCCCAGATTTACAAGCCTGCCAAATGTATCAGGGTACTGCTAGAAGGAATGACTTCTGGTTTTAGCCAGAATAGATTGACTCTGTGTTAGTATAGCCCACCGATTTCCAGTCTTCAGTAGGTGTCAAATGAGACAGAGGAAAATTAAGATAAACTGGAAAAATCATAGCAGAAAAGAGAGGAAATTGTATGATCTCTTCTGGCCTCATCAAACAGCCAGTTCCAGGTGCACCTGTGCTACAGTTATAATTTAATTCCCTTAGCCTTGTTTCCTCATATGCAATTTCTCCATATCACGAAATACTTCTGTAAGGTATATGGCTGTACTGGAATGGGTGGGGAAAATTAAGCACAGTCAGAAGCAAAGAAAAGCTTGATACCTTCAAACTATCTTTCATGATTTCAGAAGCCTTTTCCTGTCCCTTCCCTTGGCATTACTGATGGATGCAGTCTATCTGGAAAATGGACATGCATATGCTACTATATAGAAGTGGGTTTTGACTGAGTCCTAAAAGATTTTAACTCATCCATCAATTGATTATATTGTCATTGCTACATAAGGCTGTTCAGCATAGAGCATCTATTACTGGGGCTCTGATTGAAACATTGCCCTTCTTGTGCAGAACTATTTAACTTTGTCTCTCTGAAACAAAATGCGAAATGTTTCTTATCTTGCAAAAAGACAGATTTATTCTTAGCCTTTTGAAAAACAGGTACATGAATCTGAAAGCATTTCTTTCAGTGGGTACACATAGAGGTGGCAAGTTTTCAGCAGCAAGGCTTAACTTCTGCAGCCCCAGTGAAAATAACACAGTGTGAGTAAGTATGGTGCAATAGAAAGAGTGGAATGCATGTGCCTTTTCCCCAGAAACTTCCCATTTTGTGGTTTGCACAAACTCACTTCAGGGACAAATGAAATATGGATTAGGTTTGTTTGTCGAAGGGTTTTTTTCGGCGGCGGGGCGGGGTGTGGAGCGGGGAGGGAGTGGTGGTGTTTGGGTTTTTTTTTCTTTAGAAGGTAATAGAAATTCCCCGGTCCCGCAGTTTCCCCGAAGGGCTCCCCGGGGTGCCCCAGCGCATCCCGGCCGGTCCCCTCCCGGGATGCCGGCGCTCGCCGCGCTGTCGCCGCTGGGTGCCAGTGCAGCCCCGGCGTAGGCAGCCGGCTTCCGCAGCGCCCTCCTCTCTCTCCAGCTTCTCCTCCTGCAGGGCTCAGCGGAGCGGCTGCTCCTATTCATACCGGGTGTATTTTTCCCCCCCTTGCAAAGCAGGGTCAGCAGTGACAGGCGGTGATGAGCGCTCGCTGGATGAACACGGGAAGGGTGGTCTTCCCCTGCAGCTGCTCCTTGCCTCCCCGTGCAGTTCACCTCAGTTGTCCTTTACTGTGAAGCTCCTGGGGCTGGAAACATTGGAGGCGGGGGATGTGGCTGATCTAGTCATCACTTCGTTGACTAGAAAAAGATTTAAGCTTTCTAAGTAATCTGGAGCTGTGGAAGCATGCTACTACCCTTTGGTAGTGCTAAATATTTGTGACTGATTTAGTGCAACACCTTCGGTTTCAGCAGAGGGAGGAATGAGCATCAACTTTCTGAAAGCCATCTCTCTGTTATTTCAAGTTGGAAAGTCCAGAAATCAATTATACAATTGATTTTCAAAAGGTAAAATTAGGCTGGGAAAGTATAGACAAGGATTGTTACAGAGCCTTCAAATGCAGCAGTGCTAGTTTATTACTTCTACAGCACTTCTTAACCAGCAACTTCATGGCTGCTGCACCAGTATTCTAGAGGCAAAAAAGTACTGTTTTCACCTCCAAAATAAATGGGCTATATGCAAATAAACTGACCTTCTCAAGTAGCACAGAGAATCCAGAGCAGAATAGGAAAAAGAAGGCAGAACCCCCAAATCCTGTGTGCCACTGGCTACGTAGAGGAATACATGAACATAACTGTTAGCAGAGCTACATCGAGATACTTAGGAGAGTGCCTAATGCTAGGTGGTCTTTTGAAAGTCATTGCTTCTAGCCAGTGCTATGATAGCCCTGAAGCTAGGGATAATGAAGCTGCTCTTCAAAAGCACCTCTGCACTCCTCGAAAACTTTCCTCCATCCAGTAGTATGTTTGAACTTTTTAAAATCAAATTACACAGCCTAAAGAGAATATAGTGCCCAATGCCAAGTTGTGTTTCTTCAGCAGATTGAAAACCTGGAGCCTACCATTCCTGAAATGGCTGTGAGCATCTCCTAATAATGCTAAGGATCATAGATGGGCATCAGGAGTAGGCTAGGCTTTAAAAAGAAGCCTGACAGTGGGGCATCATTTTTCCAGGAGCTGTCAGGAGAATTGTGTCTTTTGAATGGCTCCTGTTCACAAAAATAACAAACATGTCATTATTTTGTATTCCCAGAGAGGCAAAAGGAGGCAGTCCACCCCAAGCTGCTTTCAAAAGCAAAGATCCTGCAGTCAGAAGCGGCAGCACTGGGAGAGCTGAAGGCAGACTTGAGGGAGGAAGCAGAGAGCTGTGAATGATGGATGCCAGTCAGGCATGGATTTAAAAATGCCAGCGGGAATGCCTCTTGGCAGTGCCTGCATGAGAGAGGCTGGTGTGATTGGGCACGTGTCTGACAACATGAAGTCGTCACCTCTGTCTCATGGACATCGTGCTCTAAAGGATAAAGGGTATGTGGGAGAAAATGAAGTTTAGACACAGCTCCCCAGGCTGGTGTCCTTTCCAGGAGAACATTGAGGGAAGAGAGGAAACTTGCTGACCTGGTGTGTTGAGCCTTGAGTTTCATCCCTCTCTGGAATAAACAAAATTCAATCACCTTGGTCTGTTGAGATCCTTTCTATTTTCCTTGCTTCTCCTCAAAGTAAAAGTCTTATTGCAGAAAGTAATGCTCTTTCTGCCTGTATTTCTGCCTCCAGATCTTGAGCCTCTTCAGCTCTCCCTTTTCTTGCTTTGCCCACCCTGCCTCCAGCATGTCAGCAAGCAATATCCTTTTCCAGGAAAAACCACATGTACTCAGTGTTTAAAAGCATCACGTTTCTTCCAGTTAGTATCCAAATAATGCTAATTCTATTTTCTTGCCTAATTCTATTTCCTTTCCTGGCCCTGCTGATTATGAAGACATTTGTATGTAAATACAGGTGTTCTTCACCCTTTATCATCCCGATTCCTTTAGTGATTCTGCAATCTTGCACTTGTGACATCACAGTTCATCACCAGTGACTGCATTAGAGATGCAGCCAGCACCAGGCAGCCTTTAAATCAGGCAGTGGTAGCGGCAGGTGCCTGATAGTGGAGCAGAAAGAGGAGACTTGCTTGTAGACAAAGTGGTGGCTGCTAATCTGTGACACCGGGAATGTAAAAACTGTGGGGTGCCTAAAATGTAACAGCAGGCAAAGTTTGCCTGAGCAAGATAGAGGGTGTGGTGGAAGGTGACCTTGGTTGTCCTAAACAAGCAGCCTGAAATGGCTCTTGTGTGCCACTGATCAACTGCAGCTGCTTCCCACACAAACCCCCTCACGTATCAGGTTTGTAGGACTGGAGTGAAGGTCCTCTGGGAAGTCCAGTAACCTGGTAGATGGGAGAGCTTGGCTCTGCAGCACCCAGCGCTTGAGGTGACTGTGAGGGTGTGTGTGAGGCTAGGGAGGAAGGATAGTGAGAGCACCTCTATGAGGCTGAACTGTATTTCGATTTTGAGCTGTCAAATGTGAATGTAAATTGCAACGATCAAGCACCATTTCTCAGTAATGAATATGCTTTCCATTTGTACATTGCAGCCTACAAATACCTGAATGTTTCTGTTCCCTCTTCAGGTGTCTTTTTTGGTTTTCCTGGATGTTTTTTTTCTTTTTTCCGATCAAACCCTGTATCATAGGTATGCCTAAGTAGCTGTGATTAAGGGAGACAATGCTCTCAGGTCAAAGGGGAAGAAAGGAGTACCCTAGAGAGTGTACAGCACTGTGGTAACGGTGACTGCTTTGGTTTATACTTGCAGATCATCATGATCTGAGATGGCAGTGACCATTTCACACATAACCTCTCTGAGTCCTTGGCCAGATGGAGGAGATTGGAAGTGTGGTGGGTGCTGACCTGGTGTAATGAACTGGTGGTTTGCAGTAGCACCAGGTTGCTTGCTAAAGTGTGTACAAATGCACGTTCATGCTATGGCTGTGTGACCTAAACATGCTGGTTGCATGGCTGACTGACATGGTGCTTCAACTACCTGCCTGAGAGGTGGCCTTGGGGTGACAATGGCAACTGCTGTGACAACTGCCATAGTCAGGATAGAGGAGCATTGGCCCCTGTGCATCTCTGAAGGAAAAGAACTCAGCTGCCATCTTGGACCTCTTGGCTTTTCTCTTTGCCCCTGTCAGGAGTCAGATAATTACAGTCTGAGTACACTCAATTTCAGTGGCTGTTTCAGATGTTGCGTTCCCCCCACTTCTGAGCACAAAGCACTTGGACTTGGTGAGGCTGCCTTTCTCTAAATCAGCTGGGCTTTGTTGCACACCTTCAGGGAAACAGCTTTCCCCCTGCCACCACAACTGCCCTTTGTTTTGCAGACGTGAAGGCAGCAGCTTTGAATGTAGCTGCATGGGCTGTGTACTCTTGCTGGAGGATGGGGATACTGAGAATAACATTGTGCCTTGCTGTTGATATGAATGGCAGGGCTGTGGCTGTGGAGTCTTTAACCAAAACAGGTTTTGCTTCAAAACACCAGGAATTTCAATTGGTATGAGAATTGAAATTTCCTGGGTATGTCAGGTACACATGGATCTGGCAGTCTCTTGTAAGGCCAGACTTGCTCCTCACCAATATTTACACATGGTGTGGATGTAGGTTTTATTTTACCAGTCTGGGTAGATGAAGCAGGGTTGGGAATGAGCCATCAGTTTGGGTCTGCTGTGGCATCATGGTGAAAGGGTACATGGTTCATGGGCCACTCTGTGTTGGAGCCTGCTCCCAATCACACATTTCGGATTGAGGAATAGACACGTCTGCACAAAGAGATTGATTTTTCTCTATTGTTTGTACTGGAGTAAACCTCACCTCCCACTAAAGTCAATGTTGTTACATCAGTGTAAAAATGAAAAAAATCAAACTAAAAAAAAAAAAAACCATCTCACAAAAAGAAAAAAGACCACTACAAAATTGCAAGAAAAAGGAGGCAATGGATTTGGTATTACTTTTGCTGGAAGAAAAACTCTATCTTTTTTAATCTTTGAAAATTGTAATAGTTCTGTTCATGAGCATTCACTGCCTTTTAGCAAAGGTTAGAGTTAAAATATTTCTTTTTAATGACAGTTTGTAGTAAAACATCCTGCGGAGTGTGCACAAAGGGAATGGCTGAAAACTTTTCTTTGCGGGTGACTGCTTTAAGTCATGTGGTGGTTTGGTCCTTATTTACTGCACCAGGACATGTTTGCTTCTTAAAATGGTGCAGAGAGAACAGACAAAACAGCCAGAGTAAGGGCATTAGTGCTGTGTCAGTTTTTCAATAGAGGTGTGAAGATATTAGCTTTATCTGTGGATATGAAAAAATACATTATCACCCAGTGCCTCTTCAAACTAGCCTATTTATTTATATTCTTCACGAGTTAGACGTCTATTGCCAGAATTTATGGCAAACATCTGAACTAAAGGTAGTTGTAGGTTTGAAAACAAAAGTGATAAAGAAGCTGTGGAAGGCAATGAAAATTGATGGGGAGGGAGAGTGATGAACATCAGAAGTGCCATTATGGTCAAGTGATGGGGTAGAAGGTGAAAGGGATAGAGAAATGGGCCATTTGCAGTAATTTGGGTATCTTCAAACCACCTTGTTCAGCTGCCTGTGAACATCTGTTTACTTTATTTACTGTTGCACGTGTTAGTAATGTCATTGCAGTTGAGCGAAACACGTGAAGTGTCTATGCTCATGCCTTTTTGTTTGTGAAATGGAATTTGCGTCTTTTTCCCCCCTCAAAGGTAAGAGAAAAATACCCCCAATGCAAAAAAAGCAGGGCTGTAAGTGCTAGGACAAAGACCTAGAAATTAATGTTAGCTTCTAACAACAACAACAAAAAAAATGCTGTTTCTTTAGTGGACTCTCATATGTTCAAAAAGTGATCTTGTTTTTAAGGACAGAAGAGGGAAAGGGTAGTTTTAGAAGGTAAGCATATTCGATGGATGTAGGTTTTCCACTGGGAGCAAAGTGCACAGGGAGGACTTGCAAGTCTATTATTTTCAGAGTAGAAGGGTGCATGTGAATTAGTTTTTCATGCAGCTTATAAAAAAAAAAACCATTAAATGTTATGATCCCTTTACATACATTGTACTTTTACTTGTGGCTGCCTCTGATGATAACGCAGTTACAAGTGGAGGCAGCTGTTTTTTGTCAGGCATAATATAGTCAAAATCTAACCACCAATAAAAGTGAAAGAAAAGGGTAAGAGAGAAAAATTTAGTAGCCTCTCATATCACTAGTGAATTTTTGTTGGCATAAATGTCAGGAAGTGTGGATGCAGCTTTTAGGGAGAGTTTTTTAAGGCTTGTTCCCACCCCTGTATCTTCTGTCACCCTACTACTGCTGCTTAATGTTGGTAGTGGGAAAAAAAATATGAACAGTGCTCTCTTTTCTTTACCAGAATTAAATATGGAGTGAAAGTGAAAATACCTAATTCTGCAAAGCAAACTAGAAAAGCTTCAGAACAGGGCAAACTTCAGACTGAAGAAATGTATTAGTTTTTGGAAATTCTGCTAGCTGAAATTCTGTTAAGCTTAAATCTCTGGGCAGTGCAACAGGAAAACTCGTCTTTTTGCTCATTTTGCATTTTATTTGTTTTGATTTAAAAATTCCCAGAGATATAAAATGTGGACAGATGCACTGTCAGACATAAAGGGGAGTGGGCAATGAAACTTCTGTGAGTGCTCCTTATCTGCCTCAGAATAAAGTCAGCCACCAAATTGAAATCTTCTCCAACAAGGATTTAAATTAAATTGACTGCTTTTGCATTGGGTCAAAGCAGGAGCATTCATATAATCAATTAATGTGGCTCAGCTTTGGGGATGGCAATCTCCAGTTGATACAATAATGAACAGATGGGGCTCGTAGCTTATTAAATTGCTACCTCCATGGCATCTGTGCCAGGGACTAAAATGCAGGTAGGGTCATGTTTTGCATAAATGTCTCGTATGACCTTGGGGGAGTCTTTCAATTGCTGTGTGCCTCAGTTTCCCTTCTTCCAGAAAGCATTTAAAGTGCAAAGTCTTTAGTGCCTACTTAGGAAGATGATTCTCTCCCAGTGGCTCAGACCTACATTTGGAGTTGCTGACAGTAAAATAATGTTGGTTAGATGAGCTATTTTAATAATGCTTTCATGCTGATGTAAACTCTTGGTTTAGATGCAGCTCTATGGGCAAAAATAACACATGGCTTTCTGCTGGTTATCTGCATTCTCTTTGGGAAGTGGTGTTTTTCCTGTGGAAATGAAGGAGTGGTATTGCCTGAATGATGTGCCAAAAATGAATGTCAGCATGCTCTGCCTCAAGCTCCGAAATGACCAGAAGTGACACGGATAGATGAGTGCCTCACTAAACCTGAGGCAATAGATATTGCTGAGAGGAAGGGTATATTAGCTGAAATTTGGCTCTGCGACCATTCAGCTTATAGATGGGCAGCTGGCAGAGTGAGCTCGTATCTATGCCATGTACCATGGGAAGATGTATCATGGGTCTCAGTGAGCAGGCTTTGCCCATATAATCACACTTGAAAGCCTCTTCTAGCACAAACTAGGCCTGAGCAGATCTCTAACCCCTGCTGCAGTGTTCCCGATCTCACTTGTCTCTTTTAACTGCTATAATGTAATTGCTGCTATTAATAATAAACTGACAGGCTGTCTTTAAATAACTGTGAGGCTGATAGACTAGTGTCGGTTGGATGCTTCAAAGTTGGACTAGCAGCATGGAGAAATAGAACAGCTACTTTCTCAGGTCTTCATGCAGAGAAAGGCTGGCACCGGGAAGAGGCAATGGAGGGCTGACATGAGGCACGGCGATGCCTCAGGGACTTTCGACAGAGCATTTGCTGAGTGACTCGCCTGATTTCTCTGGAAAAACACACATTTGCGTGCTGACAAGTGAAATTTCTGGGCTGTGCTAGAAGTTCTCTTTGTCTCGAGGAAGGATTTTAGCAGGTGTAAGTTTATGCTCCCCATATGTGTGTGGCTAGTGGCCAGCAGAGCCAGAGTGGGAGGCAAAGCCGAATTTTAACCTGCCCCTCCATTCCCCCTCCTTGGGTGAGCTGGCCTAGTGCTCCAGCAGTGAGGCCAAGTGCCTGCAGAGATGTGCAGTCAGGTTAAAGAGTTGCTGCAATCCTGCAGGGTGTCCTTGGGAAGCTGGAGTTTAGCCCAGGCCCCTCAACACCTGCTACCGGCATGGTCTGTGTTGGTTTTACCTGTTTTATCTGTAAAAGGAGCATCTTAAAAGGACATTTAAGCAGAAGGATGGGACCCATGGGATCACTGAGGGCAGTATCAGAGCAAAGACACCAGAGACAGAGTGGAGAGGTGGCTGGGGAAAGATGCCGCCACCTGTGTTTTAATACTCTGCAGGTCTCTGACAGGCAAAATCCACCCACAATAAGAAGATTATTATGAAGGGAAGGTATCCAAATCTGACATGTTTCCAAGGCTTGGACCTAAGGTCTTGCTTTCAAAGCTTCAGTGGTATACAGTTTTTTACCGCAAACACTGCCAGTTCTAGTGCGCTTCTGCAAACCAGGTTTTGTAACAGAATGGCAGCATCACCATGCACGTGCACTGCTCTGATATTCTGCGGGCTCCCCAGTCAAATGAGAGGGGATGAACAAGATAATGAGCCAAGGAAAGAGAAGCCTGGCATGGGTATAAGCCGTAAAAGAGCTCAAGTGTTGTCTGAGTATTTTAACCCTACTAGCTGCATTATTTTTTGGATGATCTGGCATGTTTATATGAGGACAAAATGAGTTTCTAGCCAGCGTGGACATTTAAAGTAATTTTTGAATCCCTTTCAAAGCTTCATTAATATCTCCAATTACAGGCAGCTACAGTGCACTTGACCCAGTGTGCCAGTGTCACCAGACTAAGCTGAATGAATCAAAAAAGTTTTTATCACAGACTGTGACCCTGCTTTGTCTAGAGACACAGAGGATGAATAGAAAAATCTTCTACCTGCACCAGGCAAACAAGTCCATGCAGTTATGTAATACGTGTTTCTCTTAAAACTATTTCTGTTTGCTTGTAAATGTCTTTAATACTTAAATGAGATTATGGCATTTCTATTGTATTTAAACCATTAAATAAAATGATGGTTTCCAGCAACGACGACAATTAAGCATGCAGGATTTAATGAAACTTGATGGAGCCTCGGCTGCTGTCCCCCTTATTAGTGTGCACAGCTGCGCATGTGTGCCAGCATTTGCAGGTTAAAGAAGCAATTAATCTGAGCAGGGTGAACGTGAAACTCTTGCTTAAGCACACAGACAGATTGTGAGCCTCAGTCCCCGACTTTTTGTTAAGGTCACAGCTGAAATTGCAACCAGCTTTCTAAGTCTGTTCTTCTCAAATCCCACATTTCTAATCAAATATAAGAGCTGATACTGGTGAATTGCATCCCGGTGGTATAAATCTACATTGCCAGTGATGTATGCGCCTAGTGTTAACTGACATGGTGATTCATATCTGCTACGATTAAGAGCTGAATGGCTTTAGAGATCTTGATATAGTTTCCAGGGGTTAGATTATTAAAACAACAAAATGTCAAGGAGTAACATTTAATATTTTTGCTCATGAACAAGCCTCGTGTGTTTGGAGAAGCTTACAAAGGCTCTCAAGCGTTTAGTACAAGCAGCACTAATACCTACAGCAGTTAGTGCCCACTGCACTTCAGGGCTATGAGATTTGCAGGTTATGTTTGCAGGCTCCTGCTGGGCAAACAGGAGCTGCAAGGTCCTTTGAACATCCTTGTGCTCTGTGTGAGGTGGGAAGGAAGAGGGACAGGGAGTTGCCTGTTTGATTTCATTTTGAAAATCATATGTTAAAGATGGTGCTATTGATAATCTGCTGAATGTACTGACACTCAGAAAGAATGGAGAAAGGAGGTTAATAAATCACCCAATATCCACTTTAGTCTGCTTTTCAATTTTCATTTCTCAGAAACACAAATTGCAGCTGTTCTTTAAGGTGTCTGATCTATCCTCTCAAGAAGCCAATTTCGTTTTTAATTTCCTCTGATGAGACTCAGAAGATGCTGGATAAAATATGAGGTGAGTTCTTTTATTTTTTTTTTTATTTTCCAGGCAGCCTTCTGTGTGTAACACATCATGGTTTGCTTTTTTGCTGCCAAGAAAAGTGCTCATCTCTTAAAGCGTTCTTGATGGAAGAGTTGCCAATGAGGAGTGTAAAGCTCCAGCCTTCTCTCTAGCAGGAGTAAAGAAAATATAATCAGTAAAATGGATGATCGAAGCAGGTGCAAGACTTGAAATTAGTCAAAACATTTTGAAAGGGAAAGAAATAGTAAAAAGACCTAAGCTGCAAAGGTTCTTAGAGGTGTATTTCCTGCTCCCAGCTATGCTGCATTTAGAGAAGTTCCAGGTATAATTCCCAGTGAACTCCATAATAATAAAGGTATTTTATTAAAATATTAACAACTGGGAAGGAACTTTTGAAATGCTGTAAGAAAAATCTTTCTGCATAAATAGGATTATGTGGAAGTTTTCAATATGGTAATTTACTTTGGGATTTTTATTATTTCTTTTTTTCAGTTTCTATGGGACTTTAAAGCCGGGGATGTAAACAGAGAAATCAAATTTTTGGAACCAGTGCTGTATTACTCATCACCAGTTATTGCTGTCATGCAAAACTGTCCTGTTCACAGTAATGACAAGGAACTAGAAAAGCGAAATGACAAAAAAAGGACACTAATTCCTAATAGCACACCACAAAAAATGAGAAGGAATCAGAAAGGAATCTGGCAGAAGCCTATATTATTTCCCCCTTTTTGTGCAGAACTTAATGTATGGTGCAGAGTATTGACGCTATTATATAGGTTAGTAATAGAACTGACTTTATGGAAAGCCTGTATTTGACTTTTTTGTAATTTGTTAATTATCTGGACAAATAGTTCTTACTACAAATGTGTTTATTTGAAACTGTCTGAGGAGGATTTGAGAATGCATTTCTATTAATGGGTTGTCCAGGTATTATTTGCCCAGTCTTTTTCCTGTCCAGGCATCTTCTTCCTTTTGGACTGGTGTTTGCCAGTAAAGTGACCTGCTGCTGTTTCCCCTCTTGGACGGGAGGTTTGACCTTTGCTTTAACAACAAGGGTGTCTGAAATGGCCACCCAGGGCCTTTCTGGGAAAACCTCCCGATTTATTCTTGGACATGTTTCCCACCCTTTCTCCTGTTAGGAAGGTATTGTGAGTGCAAGGTGTGTCTTTTTCACTTTGAAAGGGTGTATAAAGGGTGAGTTGGGCATTGTATAAAGCCTGGGGGTTTTATTTGGCTAAATGGTACTGCAGGGGATAAATTTTGTCTGTACCGTGTGTCTTGCCCTCTCCCAGCTCTGGATGGTGGGAAAGTTCATGTCAAAGCCCAGAAGCAACCTGTTGTCAGTGACCCTTTATTATTTGCTCTTTGCCAACTCTTGCAACTGTTCCTTTTTATGCTTCTTTTCATATAAAGGGCAGTTTTGGCAGTGAGACTAACATTTTCAAACTCATTTTCAGAGGAGATGAGAGTGGCCAATCTTCTTGTGCTCAAGCTTAAACACAAAATTTGCTGCTTTGACTTAGTTTCCCTGCAGACCCCCATGAAGTATAGAGCACAAGGTGAAAAGGAGGAAAAAATATACAAAAGAGGTGAGGAAATACGAACAAGTAAAGATGACATGGGAAAACTGAAGATGGAAAGGGGGATGAGGAGATAAACTCAACTGTGCAGATAAGCAGAAGAATACTTCTGAATGCCTTAGGAGAAGAATTAGTAGGGAAAATGATCCTGTTGTGATATTCTTGTTACTGCTACTGGGAAGGCTCCAGAAAGCACCTAACGATGGATGCTGTAAAAGTAGTTATTTCTTCCTGCAAGCTCTTGAAAGGAAATGTGTGCTACTTGTTTTAGCACAGATATACGGGGCAGCATACATTCATGGAGAGCTGTAGAGAGTCACTGGAGATAATACTTTTCTAGTTGCTGGTGATGCCTAATCATCCTCTCTCATCAATCTTGTATCTTTTTTAAACAGATTTGCCCTCTGAAGTGCCTGGAGTGGGGTAATTTAAATTTCCAGGCAAAGTGGTAATTAAATTTCCAGGTAATTAAATTTCCAGGCAAAGTGAAGCCTGGAAGGAAATGGAGAAAAGAAAGATGATTATCACCTTGCAATCAGTGGGACTTGCCCATTTTCCCAAGGGGAGTCTGGTGTGTCACTTAACCTAAACCATGTTTGCTGGGCTGGCAACTTGACTCCAGGACTACCTCCAGCAATACGTACCTGTGCCTTTTGGACTAGTTTGCCATGAAGTGCTCAGTGTTATGTGTGACAAAAGTTTACACAAAGCTCTTGAGTGAGCCTGGTTAGCCTGAATGATCTGATTTTATAGTCATGTTATCAAGTCAATCTTCCAGGGCTTAAGGTTTGATTCTGTGTTTGGTACACTCCAACAGGGAGTGACTTGGAGCAAGTTGTGGGGAGGTAAGGCTTCAGCTGCTGAATTGATGGTGTTTGACCCTGTAACTCTGTGCTCAGTTGAGTCATATGCCTCTGTACATAGTGAAAAGGACAAATATATTGAAATTCATTCATGGAAGTTTTGAGGCCAGAATGGCCACGAGTCTGGCATGGGGTCAAACATTTGAAGTTGAATATACTCAGTCAAGAATATGGATCCAGGGTGTGACTTTTCATACAGCAGCAGCTCTTTGCTGGCAGCAAAAGCCAGGAGAGAGAAAGAGGCAGAACATGTCAGTGAGGTGTCTGGTTAACCACACTAGTGTGTGTGCGGTTTTGATGTGTGTGGGAAACAGATAAAATTCAGTGCCCCAAAAGTTGGAGCAACTGCTGCAGAAAGTTTTGTAACAAGTACCACAGGAGGCAGGGTATTGTGTCTCACCATTCATTTCCTCTCTTCCCTACTGGGACTGCTAATTAGATCCAGCTCTGATGGTGGCTTTTTGACACTTTTGCTCATCGGGAAATGGACTCAGACTAGCATTTCATTGCATTTAGGCTTTTAAACAACATCAGAGAGAAATGACTACTCTGAACTGGATGCAAGCCAACACTCCACACAGAAATGGAGGGAAGGTCTCAGTTTGACATGACTATTCCCTAATGTGTTACTGGCTTTCTGCAAATATACTGGGCACCCTCATTTATCTGTATATAGTAGGAGTCTGTGCTCCTCAGATTATTTTAGGTAGTGTCTCTACACTTTCAGCATTTATAGACAAAACCTATTAGAGGGGAAAAGGAAAATCAGAGGGGGAAAGGATGTGAGATTTTAAGTGGAAAAAGTTTTGCATCCCATTCCCTCTGAAAATGAACTAAGTTCATCTGAGAGCCCTTTGTAGCTTGTGAATTTGACCTCTTATCCTCATCACAAAAATAATGCTGCAGTTGAGACTTGAGGCCAAGTGCCTTTTTCAGACCTTATTTGACTCTTTATGTAACTCTCGTATGTCTATTTGTATTTGCTATGTCTGTGTATGTGTGTTTTACATTGTGTTTTCTGAATGTTGTAATTGCTGAAATATCCTGTAACTAATCTTAGGGTGGGATGTTCTTCACAGAGGCATAGTACAGTTTGAACTGAAAGGGACCATAAAGATCATCTAGTTCCATCCAACTACCATGGGCAGAACACCTTTCACTAGACCAGGTTGCTCAATGTTCCATACAACCTGACCTTGAACTCAGGGGTGTTTTTCGTAAAGACTTCTCAGTCTTCCAGTTGCTTATCCAGCTGTCTTTCTTGCATGATTGAAATCTGTTTCCCCTTGTGTGATCTCCCGCAGACATGGAGAACCAACTGTTCCTTTCTTTGCCGCCTTCATGAGCTCAAGGCTTCTGTCACCTCTCCATCCTCTACCACCAAGTGTTTTCTTTCTCAGGGAAAACAGCTAGTGACCTGCAGTTGGAGGACATGTTTTCAAGGCCACTCATGGTGCTCTCCTGTGTTGTGCCCAGTTGGTGTCTATTTGCCTTCAGACCTCCAGCAGGTCATACAGGAGTCAGATAGAAGTTGAAGTAGAAAAAATTATGATACTGTGCTTATATACCTTTGTGTACTGTACACCTCTCCTGTGGCAGGCAGACATCATGGGCTTGTGAGCTGCATGTGCCCCAGCCCTCACTCTGCCAAACTGACACCCAGCTATCATGCTTTCTGTGTTTGTCCCTACTGTATCCTTCCCCCTTTTGGAGCATTTCTCCCATTTGCCAGGACAAATCTAGACTCTCCTCTGCCACGCTGGCTCCCTGCTTAGGGGATGATGTGTGGTGGCTGTGCACTAAGGGCCAGCTCTGCTTTGGGATGGCAGGGAGGCACAGCTGACTTTTTTCAGCTGGTATGCATGTGTGCATCCACACATTGGGCTGGTCTAAGAACTGCATTTATATACAGACTCTCTAATGGAATTTCTGCAAAACTAAGAATCTCTTCTATTTACATTTTTAGGATGTGTGTGTGTGTGAGCTTCCTTCATTACTTGAATTTCCTCTATTGACTGAGGAAGGTAAGAAAGTATATTAGTGAACCTTTTTTTAAAAAAAAAAATTCTTTTTCAAGCTTTCCTTTCAAAAACTTCCAGTGTGCATAATGGTGCAGGCACAACAAGTGATGCCAAGAGGAGGAGAGAGGAGTTGATGGTGCGTGTGAAGAGAAAGGACTTAGATATAACTGTCTGTGTGCTGATTAGTGGGGTATGGGGGACACTAAATAGCATGGCTATTTGCTCAGCTTATAAACAATCACAGTTTAAATATAAATTTCTCACCCTATTACATAAGATTTTTAGTCATTCAGCTGTAGAAACTGAGCTAAAATGATGCCTGTCACCCAAGAGATGTAGCTCCAGCCTTGGCTGAGGTGGGGAGAGCTGTCCTTGGCAGCGGTTTTCTGTGCCAGTGCCTCCACTCCCAGTGAGTGTTGATATGCACCAAATAAAAAAGATAAAAATCTGTTCATGCGTTTACATGGCTTCATCCTGAGTAGCTTGTGAGTCTCCAGCAGGCACAGTTCCTGAGAAGCCAGTGGAGTCTATCTGTATCAGCCGCAAGCATAAACAGAGGTGGGTTGCACACAGGAGTAGATGTTTGGCCCCACTCCCTTCTATCATCCTATAGTGGGAAAGACACAGGCTTAATACACAGGATTGCCCATGGCTTTGGGAATGTTATATTCCGTGTCTGTAAAATAAATCCATGTACTCCCTGAAGCTGCTTGTTTTCATGTCTACTTAGGAGATGGCATATTCTTGACGAGCACAACTCCATCCTCAGTTATGTGCCATCAAACCTTCCCACAGCTTTATGGTTCTGGATCTGGGTTGGACATTACATCTAGTCTGAGAAACAACATGAATTTACTAAGGATGACTTATCCATAGGGAAACTCTTCAGGCTTCTTGCTCTCTTTATAGCAGCCAAGTCTGAAAATTAGACATGATCTCTCCTAAGGCTTATTTGGGCTCTCATGAGGGCTGCAATGGAATGACAAACAGCATGCTGCTTTCTTTACTGTTTCAGTTCAAGGACTATCTACAAAGAGACACAATCTTGTGTTTAACATTACACAAAATTATTAATTTCCTAGCTATACTGAAAAGTCATTGAATTGCAGATGATTAACATGTTTTCTTTTCTAATGACTTCACATCTTTTTGTGGTACACCTTAGTAAGTGGCATCAGAACACTTTGCTTTCAAGGGGCTGTCTCCCTCAGAAACCTATTATCAAGGCTATTTCAGAAAAGTTGCTCTTGCTCGGTACATCTGGTAGACTGGCTCTAGAATCCACATAATTGCCGTAGCAACCTGACCTCTGCTAGTCAATGTATTCCAGCTCCTAGCTATACTCAGAGACTGTTTTTAAAGGAATTGTCTCTAGAGAGAGAATTCACTCTGAACAGTTTCCAGGATAAAGAACCCCTTAACATTTTTCCTTTAGAGGTGCTTCAGGTTTTAATAATCAAATCTGGCTGCCACACTTGATCACGGTCAGCAGTATGGAGATTTTATCACTCTCTGGCATACAGGTGCAGCTTCTGATTAGCACAGAGCTGAGATAGGCTGGGTACAGTGCACCAAATGGTCGTGTAAACTCCTACATTATTCTTTGTCTTGTTTCTGGCTGGTTTTGGAGACAAATACAGTGCTGTTTTGTGTTCAGCGTTTTGTTCTGAAACTGAGGCAAAGACTAACTCAAGGCATTCAGCACTGCTGAATTTTAGAATTTTTCTGGTATTTTGCAATGTTAATTGCCTAATCATCAGAACAGCGAATGTCATCTCATATAAAAGAAGAGATGATAGAGCCAGAAGGGATTGTTGTGATCATTTTTGTCTGACTTACCGCATCACACAGGCCAGAGGAATTTTTATATGAAATGGAACAAGACTTCAAAGAAGACAAAAAATTTTTTTATCTGGTGATCTTGATTTAATCACCAGATACAGAGAATCAGCCAGAACACTTGGTAAATTTTTCAGAAGATAATTGCTGCCACTGTTAAACAACTGATTGCACTGCACTTCATGTCTCTTTTGTCCCCTTTCAAATTGGATCATTTGGCCTTATTGCACTCCTGTCTGATGACAAGCACTGTTTTGGTTCCTAAAAATTGTGATCAAGCTTCTCCCTTTACTTTCTCCTTCATAAAATAACCAGTAGAGTCCTGAAA
The DNA here is from genome assembly GCA_035047865.1 of Dendrocincla tyrannina. Taxonomy (NCBI): domain Eukaryota; kingdom Metazoa; phylum Chordata; class Aves; order Passeriformes; family Dendrocolaptidae; genus Dendrocincla; species Dendrocincla tyrannina. Next base: position 17,855,231 of record JAWWMP010000001.1, read on the forward strand.
TCTCTCATTTCTTCTTCCTTTTCATAGATGTTCGTCCAAGTCTGGGCTTCCCTGCACAAGACAGAGATGAGCTACTGGAGCAAGTCCAGCAAAGAGCCACACAAATGAGTAAGCTGCTGGAGCACCTTTTGTATGAGGAAAGGCTGAAAGAGGAGGGCCTGTTCAGCTCAGAGAAGAGAAGGCTTGTCGTGGGAACTTACAGATTTGAATAAATACCTAAAGGGAGGGTTCTTCTCAGTGGTTCCCAGTCAAAAGATAAGAGGCAATGGGCACAATCAGAAACACAAGAGACTTCCTCTGAACCTCAGGAAAGTCCTGTGACTCGGCACTGGTACAGGTTGCCCAGAGAGGTGATGGAGTCTCCTTCCTTAATGATATTCAGAACCTGTCTGAACATGGTGCTGAGCAACTGGCTAGGTGGCTCTGCTTGAGTAGGGTAGGGAGCTGACCAGATGAGTTCCAGACATCCCTTCCAGTCTCAACCCATCTGTGATTCAGTGATTCACACTCTTTCTTATATAGCAGACAGCAAGATTTAGCACAGTATTCTGCTGCAAGGTGCATCAGGGCTAAATGCCAAACACACAATGACTACCACACCAGATACAGGAACTGAAGGCAAAGCTGAGCCATAGAGGAAGTGTTAGAGCCATGGTATGACCTGTTGCACTACTCCTTGCTCTGGCCACACTGCATATGCACAGGTCTTTGTTTCTTAGAGAAGTAAGACCCACCCATTTCAGGGATTTTGGCTGGAGAATTTCAAAGTATTTTGTCTATTTATTTCCAAGTGGGTGACAATCTGAAGCAGAGAAAGATGGCGTGACTTCCATGAGGTCACCCAGCACCCAGACACATACCTGGCTACAAAACCTGGCTTTTTAGAAAACCAGAAGCAAAGATTCATCCAATCCCCCTTGCTGCCATGCAGGAGCAGGGTTGCTGAATAGCAAACTCGATCTCCACAAGTACTTTTGAGTTGAATTGAAACCAAACCGGGTGTGGAAAACTTCTTGCAAACTCCAAGAACATTGGTGGTAAAAGGGAGAAAAAGAAGCTTAAAGGGATTTAGGGTTAACTGAGATACTTTTCTGTACCTGTCAGTTTATTGTGCTGCAGGTCACTTTTTAGCTAGGTCGGTGGTTTTTCAGTATTTAGTCAGGCGAGTGGCAAATTTTTGCTCTCAAAACAATGCTTCAACAAAGCTCCACAGATTTATGTGCAGACCTAACAGAGGCTATGAACAGTACTTCTGAAATCAGCATTTAAATAACATTTCAAAACCACTAGAAACCTCATTATCCTGAATGTATCATTTTAGCGGTCATACAAGTAGTGAAAACACCATGAAACAAATGTTTAACTTGTAACTGGGAAAAAACAACAGTACTGACTAAATACTTTGACGGTAAACATCTAATTAACCACTAAGTATCTTTACAAATCAGTGCATTTGCTGAAACTTGATAAGGTAAGAAAAATCCAGAGGTAAATATCCATCCTATTGTATGGGGATTTCTTCCTGAACTTGCAACAGAAGTTGCAATCATCATAGATGAAGCCTTTAAAAATACAAGTAAAGACATCTTGCAGTTACCCAGGTTTATCTAGGAATGTAGACCAAAACCTGTAATCATCATTAAATGGAGTTGCTTTTTTCCATTTTTCCATTTTAATTCTGGAAATGCAATTCTCAGTCTCTACAGGTCTGGAGTTTATGATCTCATGTGCATGTGCATATATTGCTTCCCCAAATTCTCCCTGAGTGCAGGTATGCCAATGTACTGGAAAAACAGTTATTTTTATGCATGTTTTAAACTTCTGTTGTCTTTCTATTCTTGAATAAAACCAGAGTGTGAGGGGCCTGCACAGGGAAGGGAACTGTAGCCTCTCTTCCTCATGAGCCCTGTCCATCCTGGTGAGGAGACATCCTGAATTCTTTGGTAGGAGTGTGGCCATAACCCTGAAGAGTCTCCACCATCTTCTCCCTGTCTTCACTGTGTGATGTCATTATACCAGTATATCTGCCATCTATGAAACCTGTTCCTGGAAACACAGGAACACACAGTTCTCCGGTGGAACTAATGATGCTGCTTAATCATGTGCACCCCCATGTCTGTCAGGTACAGCTGTTTGTTGGATGGCACTGTGCAGGTAGCAATGTAAGCAGGGTGGAAAGCATGCCCTTCGCATTGCCAGTGAATAGAGCAAACCAGTGAAAGTGTGAAGCTAAAGTGTGAAATGGGCTGAAAATTGTGTCGAGGTTGCTGAAGCACAGGTACACTTTCTATTCTCCCAGTGTGTTTTGGGCAGATACCAAGGAGCTGGCAGGGATGATGTTTTTTGCACTGCTCTTGGTCAGTGAAGTACTTTACCTCTGAACGTATCACAAGGCAGGGTTCCTCACCTGAGTAAAACCATGCCTGATCATACAGCTTTGAGAAGACATTTCCATATTTTGTAATCGATATTTCTTTGCCATTTTCTTCTTTTTCAAGGTCAGATGGTGACCCCTGACCTATGCCTTCCAACCTCCTCCGGTGACTCTGTGCCATCAGAAAAAACAGCTTCTCTGAAAAGCCATTCTCTAAAGTCAATGACCTCTCACAGACTTAGCAAAAGTGGTTAAATCTTATTTATTACAGTTATTCGTTCTTTACCCTCCCTCCTATGTGTTTTATTAATTATTTATTTTGCCTGTCTAATTTACCAGCAGTTTCTGTAGACTGCATTTTTGGGGGATTTTTTTTGCCTTCTGTGTAAAGCATTGTGATTCACATTGTATTCTCTGCTCAGTGATCTCTCCTGGTTCCTCACCCCATGTTCTCTACTGATCAGACCCACTGATGATTAGATGCTTAGCAGAAGTGATTGCACAGCCTTTGACACCTTGCATCCCCTGCTGCCAGGATTTCAAAGAGGTAATCATCCCCAGGAACCCACCACTGACCCTTTGCTCAAGCTTTTGTCATTTACTTTTCACTGTCTCTTTTCTTAAAGAGCTTGAAGTATCCTGATTCTTCTGCTAGGGGAAAAAGGACACATGTACTGAAATCGTAATGACTTTACCATACTTTCAGAGTACTTCCACCTGAAATGATATCAGATAGTACCTCTGTATCACATCTCTAATACCTTTTGAAGTGAAATCTTCAGCTCCTATTCAGAGATCCCCTTTTTGTTCACTTAAAGCCAAAGGGACAGTCAGTGAGATGGAGAGGTCGTTCAGTTCAGCACCTTTTTAACTCATTATGCCCTGGCAGCCCTGAGTGGAGGGGCCTCACTGCCAGGCAGTGTGACTGTTCCGAAACTTCGGCAGGGTTTCAAAAGGACTTGAGTGCAGACAACGAACCTGTTTACAGTGTTAGCTGCGAACAAATGAAACACAAAGCTGGGAAGGAGATCTGAGCCCTGAGCCAAACTGACATGGAGGTCAGGAGGAAACTTTTTTCCTGGGGCTTCCTGTGTGGGTTCTTGAACTGACATGTCTGACCATGGCCAAGTCTGCTCTTTGGAGTCAGCAGAGCAGACCTTGTCATCTGAATTACAGATAACTTCTAGTGCCACAAAGAGTGAAAATGTTTTTTTACCTATTTTACACATTTTATTTGAATTCTCATGAACAACAAAAATGCAGTTAAGACTAAGGAATGTATTAGTGCTATTTAGATTATTTAAATGGCCATACTTTCTCTAGAGAGTTAAAATTGTGCATCAAAAACCCTAAAGACTACATTAAATCATTGCAAACACAGAGAAAATTGACTTTTAACAGTGTAAAAACAAAAAGTCTTATAACTCCTCTCAAAGTCCCCTTATGCATTTTTGATGAATCCATATTAAAAAAAAAAAAAGGGCTGGAATTTAACTTCCAAAAGCATAACGTGCTTTTTTTAATTTAATTTTTTCTTCAGTAAATGATAAATTTGAAATATGTCCTTTGGGTTTTACTGTAAATAGATGCAGTAGTGATGTATTTATTTTTAGTTTTAGATGTCTCAGGAAAAAGTAACTTCTGGATTATCTCAAGTGCACTGGCAATGTAAGTAGTAACAGTCTTTCAGATGAAGAAGCCTGCATGAAATATGTTAAATGGTAAGCTAAGCTTGGGTGTTGGGTCTTGCAAAAAGTGTAAGAAAAGAAAATTCTGTTGCTTTGGTGACAACATACTTGTTTGCGTTTTAAGTCGAAGGCTGGCTCTAGGCTGTGCTATTTTTAATGAACTTAGATGCCCTTTGTCTTCCTCTCCTCTCCCCCTTCTTCAAAATGCTTCAGAAATTGTGGCATTTCTGCCTTCATTATTTATAATTGTGCAGGGAATCATTTGTCTAAAAAACTGCAGGTGTTGGATTTGCTGTAAATCAAACACGGGATTTTTATCTGCCTGGTCACCTGAGTTATGTGGTGCTATTCCTTTTCTTTAGTTGGATGAAAAACTTTATAAACTGGTGACTAACTAACTTAGGCTTCAGGTAAATTGTCATGTTTGAGGTATAAGTGTACATAGATCAGAAGAATAGATATGGGGCAACTGTACAAGTGCAATAGTCTTTGTGTCTGATGAATAAAATGGGAGTCAATGTCAAATAATGCACCTGGTTGAGAGCTTCTTACAGAAAGCTTCTTGGCCTCTTTTGATCACTAAGAGTTTCATCAGATGTGTATATAGAGAGTTTTATACAGTATGCACTGCTAGGTAACCGTATGTCTGTATGTCTATTAATTAGCTATATGCCTCCTTAGCAACCTTCTCTTGTTCATTTGGCTGTTATTTTTGTGGTTTGTTGTTTTCTGGGTTTTTTTTGGTTTGATGGTGTTTTGTTTTTTTTTTTTCCCTTTACAAAGGCGACTTCTCCTTACTCTGGAAATCCTCAGAAATTTAGAGCAAAGGAAGCCCAGGTTGTGTTGCTTAGAGCCAAAGGATGGGGTGACAGTCCCATGGACTTATCTGTATCCTGGGTCTGACTGAGGCAAAGACTGGAAAGTAGGTTAGTCAAGCTAGTATAAGGTTGTGTTCAGCCTTGGAAGAAACATTGCCATGAAATCTCTTTCTTGTAATATCTCGGCTTTATCAGTCCTTGGTGAAAAATCAAATGGATTGTGTTCAAGTCTAATAAAGGGCAAGAAGGGCCAGTAATGTTAACTCAGTTCAGATATCACAGAGGTATAAGCATCTGCCTTCAGTAAATCAGACACCATTATGCCTGGAAGTTCTGCTGCAAGGTATTCCCCTCCTGTAGGGATACAGGGAAACTTACAGGAGAGCGTCTCTAGGCAGGCACAGCTGTGCTCATGGAGCTGCTGTGGACTCAGCTGGTGAACTCAATGGATTGGGTTATAGTTTAGCAATCTAGGTACCTAAACCCTCTACCGTTCTGCTGTGAAAAGTGTGTGCATCTTTTTAATAAATTCTTTAATCTTTCCACCTGCAGATTGGGTGTATTAGTGATTATGTGCTTGTCAGGGGTGCTGTGAGGAAGAGACCTGCCAAAAACCAAGAGAAGGTTTTGAGGCAATGAGTATGTGGAGATTGTACAGCTTGAAGGCAAGGAGCAGCAATGGGATGAAGGAGAAAATTATGGCATTAATTCTGAGCTTTTTAATCACTGGAAAGTTGATGTACTAAGTGTGAATAGCTTTTACTTTTTGTGTGGTTCATGCCATTTCGAAGGTCGCATCAAGTGTCTTGACAGAAAGGGTGAAATTATATTTGGGTTTGGGGAAAGTCATATAAAGTTTTACTCCTTTTTGGATTCACCAGTGTTTATTTACACACACCTGGTGTGCCATATTGTACTTGCCTATAAAAGACCCTTCAACATTTCACTGGTGCAGTAGCGTAACAGTCTCAAGATGCACCAGGTTTTATAACTAGTGGTGGAGGAAGCACTGAAATTGTGAACCTGGAGGAATTTTCCAAGGTGCACAGGAAGATACAGCCTCTGGTCCTGCAGTGATATCCTGGTACCTGCAGAACTGGGCCCACAGGACACACTGGGAGCTGCAAGTCTCCTCCATCACACTGTGCCGAAACCTGGGCAACACAGGTGTCTTGTTTGTTTGACAGCTGGCTTCAGAGGAGGAGAAAGCCATGTGCATCTGGATGGAGTAACAGCAAATTTTGGCACAAGAGCAGAGCAAAGACTCATCCCCATACCTCTGAAGCCATAGAAGGGTGTTCTAATTGCTGGTTCCCATGTTATTACACAATGTCTGGTTTGTATTTGTTAAATACGTGGCATAGATATGAAGATGCAGGAGAACAGAAAGTAAATACGTGGAGATATTTCTCAAGGTTGTTTGAAGACCTGTGAAGGGACTTGAAATACCATGCTTTTGTGCTTGCACAGAGGCACAATTCATGGTGTTGCCTCAGGCTGAGCAGGAGGCGAGAAAAGAGCTGTGTAAGCCTGGTGAAAGGCAGAGCCCTCAGTGGGAAGTCTCTAAGCACTGGGTGGTTCTGGGACAGGCACACAGTAATGTATTGAAATGTAAGTTGGATAATACAATAATTTGAATTTGACAGAGTTCAGATGGAAATGGAGAGAAAATTAGAAAAATCATATAATCCTTTTCCCTTGCAAAGCTTGACTCGAGGTAGATATGGTGGAGCCCTCTAGCCAACTTCAATTAATTGTTCCTGGACAGTCCCTCACTTTCAAATCTTGTAATGTAATAACTGTCCGCTATTTAAAGTCACAGAAAGAATATCAAACTGCTGCTGTCTTTGAAGTTCACAGGCAGGGAATCATGGTTACTAAAGACTATTAATTATCTCAGCAGTCAAACTATGCTAGGCAAAACTCCAGTAGGTATGACAGACAGCAAGTCTGGTGTTATACTGCAAGTTTTCTCTGAATAGTCTTTACAAACCAAGAAGAAAATCTGTGTGCAAACTCTAATCCCACTGAAATAGCCTACAGAGGTATATGTATAAATCAAGGGTTAAACAGGAATGTGTTTTTTTGAAGAAAGTAAAGGCACTTCCTGTGTTTAATTAACAGAAATTGGGTAAATGAGGAAAAATTAAAAAGGAATCACTGAGTGTATGTAAGAGATTGGTGGTGAAGGTGTTCGAGCTGACTACTTGACCTGTTCATGGAAAGTGCAAGTCAAGACCAAGCCCTAAATTTGAGAGATATAATAAACACATAGATGTTCAGAAAAATCTAGATTCCTGTGAATGAACACGCTTGGAGAAAAAAAACCCAGATATTTTAGCCAACAATATGTGAATGCTTTGTATGGAATGACCTCCTTGCACTGACTACAGTTTTATAGCTCATGACCCTGTGAGCAATTTTTTTGTTTTGTTTAGGTTTTGCTTTCTTTTCAACATGGTAAAAATTCAGTGCATTGTTTGTATGCATTAGAGCTGAGAGCTAGGAGGAAGTCAAAGAATAGGTTTTTGCTCATGAGCAGTCACATTAGAAGATATTTGGGAAGGTCTTTATTCATAAGAAATGGGACCAAGGATTTCACCATGGTTACCAAGAGTGTAATTTAAAAGCGCACAGTCCTTGGGCACCACAGGTGGGAGTGTGATAAGTCTCAGAGTCCACAGCCTATGAAGAAGAGAAAAGCAAAAATCTCTGAGCCTGTGTTCATATTTGGCAGACTGCTCAGGAGGTGCTGCTCTTTGGTGATTCAAGCCCACTGTTAGGGCAGCAATGAAAGCGCTTATACACCTTTCAGCAGCACTGGGCTCTCTGGGAGATAGGTGTGAGAGCAGCTTTAAGCAAGCCCCACTTGGCATTGACAGTGCTGGGCTGATGGAGAGAAGTTTTGCAGACTGAGAAATCTGTCCTGCAGTGCTCTATTGAGCACCCCTACTCAATGGCCATAAAGTCCAGAAGACCGTGTCCCTTTTTGTGACTGTAAAGAGGTAAACTGCTTGAGGCAGTGGAAGCAGCAGCCAAGCAGAGAGAAAGTGTCGATGTTACAAGAGGTCTTCCAAAACACTTGCAATGTTAAATAAACAGTGAATGATTCCACCCGTGCAAAATTCATTTGGGTTATATCTAGAAACAAGGCTCTGTGAAGCACTTCATTCAGTCTCCTTTTTCATATGTACATCATTTTAAGGACTGGAAAGAGACAAACTGATGAACACAGAACACAAGGTCCTCCGGCTCCGGAAAACAAACCACACACTGTAGCAATCCTTCATCCTAAGATATTGACAGCAGGCTTGAGGTGTGTTTGTAGCAGTGCCCTGCACCTGATATATACATATGCACATATAAGAACATATGTATCTTCTTTAAAAATACATTTTTCAAAATTAATCTCTCAGCCTATAATTTAGTTCTGGACTGCAGATATTTTATTTCTTGGTGTATGCCAGACACTTCTCTGGCATGCTTTGATTCCGTGGGCCTGCCACATCAGCTCTGGGAAACATAGTGACTGAGCCAATGTCTCTGAAATTAATCGGTATTATTCCATCAGCCTAGGGTGGCCCTGGCAGCAATGTGTGCACTGTGAAGGCCAGCAGGCTGAGACGCGCTGGGCTGTAGCCCACATTTACCCATCTGAGCTTCATCACTTCAGTTAGTCCTATGATAAAATCAGGATGTATTGGATTTGTGTAATAATATATTGTTTCTTCTCCTACTACTAGTGACAGCATTTTTTTATTTTTTTCCTGTGTCGAAGTCATGATTTGGACTAAAACTGTTCATATTTCTCAAGCTCAGAATGGTCAGAGCTGATTAATTGTGTTGACAGCTAGTACATTTGATGAGCCTCAGGATCTTGGATTCATGTATTGTTTTGTCAAAGACTGAAGTTGATGTTTAGCATATAATTGACCAAATTTTCCATGAAGTGACTTGGGATCCTTAGAAGTTTTGAGAACATAAATACATACCAGGTTTTTTAAAGGAAAATTAAACAGGGTTTGAAAACTCATTGGTGCTTGTGAGAGACTGATTGTATGTTAGATTTGGGTATGATTGATTGGTTAGGTTGTGCATATCTTGGAAATTCACTTAGATTTTATTCCAGAGCATGTGATTTTAATTTTTTCAGTAAAAGTGACGAAGGAATCTGATTTTATGAGGTGAATTAGGGTATAAGCTGATTGAGCTGGCATATCACTGTTTTCACTCCAGAGATTACTATGATTATCTTTAGTTGCAGAGGAAAAAAACCCAAAACAACCAAAGTTAAATACAGTTGCATGTCTTTTGGATGTTGTATGCAACCAGTAAGTTGTGATTGGTAAAATAACATCTAACTGAATCAGATACCATGCTTGGTTACTCTGTCCTGCCTCCTGCAGCTGGCAGATGTTGGTGGGGTGTTTGCACCTGCAGAGTGCTGTGTTTTTGAGGGCTGTGTGCCAGCATAGCATCTAAATGCTTCTTCATTGGGCTTGTGTACCCTTAGGATGAAAGACATCTGAGGTGGCCATAGCTGCACCTCAGCTGGCTCTGTTTGTGTCATATTGTGGCACAGCAAAGACTTCCCAAAGTCCTGTGAACCATTGCCCAGAGTCACCCAAGACTGTTGGCAGGCTCCAGACTGGAAACAGAAGTAATAAGCCTGGCTGGGCATGAGCTGACTCCAAAGGAAGCTAGAGGGTTACTATGAGTTCAGCACTTAGCAAATAGGCACTTGGGCTGGTTTTCCCTGAAGCAGCTCTAATCAGGTAAAGTTTTCTGAAATCTTTTTGATGACTTTGGAGAGTCAGCACACTGTTTCCAGGGCTGGATCTGGCCCTCATAAGCGTGGTATTAGGCACAGACTAATGAGTCCTGCTGGGCTTGCACAAGTCGTTCTCTGCATGTATGGCATAGTTCATCCTCAAAGAGAAGTTAAAGGGAGGACTGTGTTGGTATAGGTTCCCTTTACACGAGGGAAGTTGAGGTACAGTGGTACAGAGACACTAAGAGAGGTACAGACCACAATACATACAAGGCACTTTCACCAGAGAGTTCAGCACTGAGAAGAAATGGTGGGGATTTTTTCATTTGATTTTGATTGACACCTTAGACCTCTTAATTTTTCAGCAGACCCCTTCCTCCATGGTATGTGTCCTTGGCTTAGTGAGCACCAGAGGAAGAACAATTGTGTGACCCATCTCCAGAACTCCAGGTCCAGTGCTGTTGCCAGCAATGCGCAGCAATCAGGCTCTACTGTGCACAACCCCAGCTGAGACTATGGCTTTATTGGTGCCTTTTTCCATGCAACATCACTGGATTACAGCTGATTCCACTTTGCCTATATGTACTGAAATGATGGTTTTGACTGCAGCACAAGAGTTCTCCTGCTGTGTTAAGATCAACACAGGAAACCTGTCCTAGGATAGGGAACTTGAGCTCACTTGTGTTCAAAGCATGTGACCCTTTTGTCTCTGCAATAAGTTTTTCTATACAAACATATATACATAATTATCAGACACATGCATGTAGAGAGAGTCTCAAAGCAAAATCCCTTGTAATTCCATGAATAACAACATATGACATGAAATATTTTCTTTCTGAAATCTCATTCTGTTGCAGGACTGGAACTTGAGGACAACTGTTCTTTTCTGCTAAACACCCTTGTTGGCTGCTTCAATATTAGTATTAGTTATTCAGGTTACTGATATGGTTTTAACTGATACAGTTATTGATAGCTTGGGTTATAGTTTTTCTTCAAAGAATATGGTGGACTTGCAGGAATTTTGGAATTCCCTGAAGTCCTCAGAAGCTGCTGTTCTGGGTTCCCTACTCAATGGCGGGAGCATTGACAATATATTACTGATCACAGCCTTTTCAATTAAAAAAACCCAAAACAACAAAACAAACAAACAAAACCCCAACCCAAACCGAACAAAACACCCCCCCAAAACCAAAAAACAAACACGTCAAAACCCCACCAAACCACCAACCCCAAACAAACAGCAGAGAATGCTTTTTAATGCAGCTATAAAAACATTGCTGGCAAGAGTTTTGGCATACCTTTACATCTTGGCTTCAGTTTTTGCTTTTTTGCCATTTTCCCTAAGGTCTATGATTTCTCTGTAAGTTTCTGACACAGGACAAACAAGTCCCCACAGAAAGAGTGATTTCAGAAACTGAAAAATGTCCTTTGCAACCAGACAGGTCATCCAGTTTCAAAATGCATCCTTGTTTATCGTACATGGTGGGTCTGAGGAAGTAGTGCCCCTGAGGTGAAGTACCAGTCTCATTGATTTTGGCACACTTTAGATCCAACCTGAGTGAGAGGCATGCTCAAAATTGTGAGATGCACTAATATAATCTGAGATTAAAGAGATTTGACTCTCTCAGATTTGACTCTCCTAGAACCTAGATGTAATGAAGAAACTCACATGGCTCTAATCTAAAATAAAGTCTTAAACAGCACCAACAGGAATCCTGGAATGACTCAGGCTACTGCAACGCTCTTCAGCTCCCTGCCCTCTTTCCTTTGGGACTGGCATGTTTTACAGCTGACAGCCCTGGAACTTGTTTAATATGAACGGTTCCAGGAAAATCATTAGAAATTGGATCAAAATAGAATTCAAAGAAACCTGAGAGGTTAGAGAAAAATGCTGAAATTCCTGCAATCCTTACCTTGAATTCATCAAACCTACGAAAGCAGGTCATCTGGGATAAAAAAGCCATATCAGGTCACAACAATATGCATTTTGACAGCGTGTTTGTTTATCGGTCGCCAGAAATCCTCCAGTGTTTTCCTTGATGGTGATGAGGAGGATTTTGAGAACCAGTGACTTCATTAATAGTCCTCTGTCCCTTCTCTTGACTCAGTGAAGTTTCACCGGCACACAGGCTCACTTGGTTAATGAGACATGACAGTTGGCATGCCACTAATAAGAAGGAGAAATGGGAAGAAATGTATTCATCACTTCTGAAATGTTGCTGCAGGCCCCTTTTCTATACATCTGGTACATATTTCTAATCTTTTGTTTTGTAGAGTAAGGTGCCAGAAATGCGGGAGCCATCAGCAGTTAGTTCTTTTCATAAAGAAGAAGATGCTGAAAATCTGTGTAATTACAGACCCATTTCAATTTTATTCTCTGCAGTTAAATTATTTCAATGTCTTTTTTATAGTCAAAATGAACAAGTTTAGTTTACAAATATTTCATTACCATTAGGGTAGCTTGATTTCCATTATCATCATTTTACAACTGTAGTATTATTAAAAGTGACAAATGACTATGTAGTCAATTGCTCTTCTGAATAAATGTCATTTTGTGTGCTGGTTTATCCCTGCTGCCAACCTTTGATCTAATGCGAAGCAGCAGATTTTATCTGGCCCTTTTTTTTTTTTTTTAACTTTGGCATGTGACAGCTTTGCCTTAGTGACAGGAAACAATTAATTTTCAAGTGAGGCAGCTGGATATTTTGCTGTAATGAAAGATTTGGCATTTGGCATGGCAACATTCGGGGAACCTACAGCAGCAGGCTTTGGCAATGTCCTTATCTGTGTATTTCTACATTTACGTCACTCTTTAGCAACAACACAGTTGCAACAGCTTTTCCCCCTTTTCTCCTGCAGGTCTGACAGGGACTGGCCTGAAGCCTTGGCAATTTCAGTACTTGACGCTTTTGCCGACCCCTGACTGCACTCAGCCTGGGACCAAGGCTTTTGCAGCAGTGCTGTCCAGTGAAGAGAGCTACAGTGGCTTCAGTTTTAGGTAGTGACCTCCCAATATACTCCTCAAACTCTCCCTGCCACCACTGTATTCCTTCCTGCAGGGTCCATGCTGGTTGCTGCCTCCACGTTTTGGGCAGGTGTTGATGCTGAAGGTGTGCACCAGCTGCTCCCTCTCCTTTAACTGGCACCGAGCTGAAGTTGGGCTTGAAGAGTTGGCTGAGGTTGTTTGTGTGAGTGTTTTTCTCAGTCTAACTGCTCACACGTGCTGGGGACAGCTGGCATTTCCCACCTGAAGTCATGGAAGCAAGCCTGGCCCTGCAGTCATCCCCCAGAGGATAACATGACTTGACTGTCCTCGGTAGGCAGGTCCCTGTGTGGGCTTCACTCAGATGAACTGGTGGGACTCCTGTTACAAGCTATGCTTGTCATTTTTCTTTCTTTCTCATGTAAGTGGAATAATAGCAAAACCCTGGGATAACTGTTGTCCTATAAGTCAATGTCAAATAGTACTTACTCTTTAAGATCATAAGGCCAATATAGATCTGAAGTGCCAAAATCTTAATGTGATAGAGAAGTGGTAAGCCTTTGCTATTTGCTGCTCTGAATAATTGGAGTCAATTACAAGCCTAGCTGAAGGATGTGTTCTGGGTTTGGACAATTTACAGTTCAGGCTCTTTGATTATTTGTTCTTGCAGACAGCCAGCTGTGTTTACTTATTTCCTCCTCTTTAAAACATGAAGTAGAAATGCATTAATTTTCTAAAAATGAAGCTACAAAAACATTGGTTTCTACAAAATATGTATTTCTTTAAAGTATACTGCAAGGCCAGCCAGTGGAAATTACTTTGCTAGAGTAGAAAACTTAGAGTGAAGAGCTCTGGGGACATGCCAGACACATTGCACTTTCCCAGATGTGCAGTGTCAGCCCTCAGTGAACATTTGTGTGATCACCAGATTTGGAAATGTTGGAACTCCTGGGCAGTTCATGCTTTTCATGGAGAGGTGGTAAGGAGGAAGGTGGAGACAGCTGGTGCCCTGCCTGTCAGAGAGTGGCAAGAGCAGTGCTGCCCAATGATGGACAGTGAGACACAGGCTCTGTATCACCAGCCAGAGTGCAGTGCCATGGTACCCAAACACAGAGAGTCATGGGTTGGCCAAGAGCTTAGACAACAAGGTGACTCCATAGCATTGAGGTAAGTCTGAGGTTGGGCTGGGAAGGCCAGTTCCTAGGCTGGCACAGGATGCAGCCAGGCACGGGCTCAACTGCAGTGTGGCTCAGGTGAGGAGCAGCATCAAGTGCCTGAGATTACATGAAACATGTGAGCATTGACAGGAGAAATGCTTGTATGTAAATGTGGATGTCCCTGTTTGACTGAGGATAATGATTTTGAAATTCGGTCTGTTCTATTGTCATTGTATTATTTTTTAGTATATCTTTCAATGAAGTATGATTTTATCTCCTGCCCTCCTGAGATCTTCTTGTAAAGAAAACACTTTGTAACAAGGGGTAATTCCTTTGCCTTCCTTTCTGCAAGCAAAAATGTGTTTTTCTGATTTTGTGACAGAAATGTGGCCGTTACGATTTGTTTTATGCTGACATTTTTATTCAGTGCCTGGATTTAGAGATCCTCTCTGATTTAGTCTGTGAATCCCTTTGCTATTATAGATATAACCTTGATTCAGATTTACAGGAAGAGCTAAAGAGACTTCTCCCTCCTCTTTTTAGCAATGAATATAGTGTGGGTTCCAGCATTATATGGCTGCAGTGCTGCCTGCTAGGTCAGGACTCCATTCACCCCTCTCTGCATATTGCTCTAGTAATAGATGGCTCTGATTGAATCCATGTGACAATAATTCCCCAATAACTTGTGTGGCTTACCTGCTGGGAGGGTGATTTGTGAGTTCCACCACCTCTGCCTCATCCACTCTTGACCCTGTAAACACCACTCCTGTATGTGTTCCTGCAGAGCTCAGCAGGTGTCATGAGAGCGATCACGCTTTTGCAAGAACTGGGCTTTAGAGCTGGTTAATTGCATTGTGTTTAAGCATTAAAATTTTGGCAGAAGGTTTTTTTCTGCCACCAAACAACTGTTCACAAATGTTTCCATTATTCAGCCACCTGTAATGCATGCCTATCAAAGGAAGAGCAGTCCTATTAATAATTACTGTCAGCCATGTGCAGTGATGCAGTCACTTTGCAGCATTCACTCTTGGTGTAATTCCAGTCGAATGGTGTATTTCAAATGTCAGCTTGATGTTCCTGTTGTAAAGAGGAATGCTTTATTACAGGAAAATAAAATTTACTTGTAATCCAGGTCTACGGTATGAGGTGATGGAGGATGGCTGGGATTTTAAATTCCATTTTAGTGTTTGCTCAACTTTTTTTTATTCTTTTTTTTTTTTTCCTGAGGTCCCTGCATAGGCTAGTAGGCTAGGGTGGTTTCTCCATTTTTGGGACTAGGCCAGCCCAGATATGTGACTTGAACACCACCTGAGTAAAGACAGGGTTTATTTATCAGATCATTTTTCATAGGAGCAAATGAGAACCAGCTGCTCTGTATCATTCTGTTAGACAAAGGTGGTGAATACCTGGAGATTATTGTGGCCTGTCTTTGGGACCACACCATATATGCACCCACCAACATATCTGTGCAAGTCCCTAAACTCTGGCAGTGTTCTGATCCTCTGTGGAACTTTAGTTCTTGGTAGCTCTCACTGTCCTGTGCCACAGAGCCATAGGGAGTTGGCATGCTCCCAGCAGGCTCCCAGAAGCATCTCTCATCCTGACACCTCTCAGGACTTCTACCCTATGAAAGGTTGTCTTTATGTTAACCTATGAGTTTTCTCACTTTTTACTCTTCTGATGCTCTCCCCTATCCCACCAGGAGACAATGAGTGAGCAGCTCTGTGGGGCTTTGTTGCTATCTGGGACTGAATTGTGACAGATGTGGCCATTCTCCTGCGCTCCCCAGGCAGCCACTGGGGAGAGAGTTGTTCCTGAAAGCTTGGAAGAATTGATGCCAGGGGAGGATTGTATTTTAGGGGAAGTGATGCTTAAATTTTATGCATACAAGCATACAAGGCTTTGGGTTACATTACTGAGCCTTGCAGGCCACTGAGGTTAGGTGTCACAAGCTGAGGGCTGGAAACCTGATAGGAAGAGATTAAGCAACATTTTCTGCACACCAGAGTGGGCCTGCTTGTGCATTGGGATCAGCTTGTTCAAATTTCTAAACCCCTTGTCCTGTGGCTGGGTTTGCTGGGTTGCAAAATTAATGGTGTATTTGGGGTAGCATCTGCTGGCACCCACACTATTGATACAGGC
Source organism: Dendrocincla tyrannina (assembly GCA_035047865.1). Classification (NCBI taxonomy): domain Eukaryota; kingdom Metazoa; phylum Chordata; class Aves; order Passeriformes; family Dendrocolaptidae; genus Dendrocincla; species Dendrocincla tyrannina. The sequence goes on from JAWWMP010000001.1 coordinate 17,871,164, forward strand.
AGACAAAAGGACCAACTGTGTGCTGGCAGTGTGCTGTTCACAGCTTAGATATTTGTATGCCAGAGAGTTCTGCTACAATGGCTTTTATTTACCTCTCCCCTGAATAATGCTGGCCATAGAGCTTCATCAGTGCTTTTGGTTCTAAGCCTGAATAGCAGTAAAACCTATTGCTGCTAAAACTTAGTTATAACCACATCTGCAAGAGCAGTTTATTAAATCTTATGCTTAATTCAAGTTGAACAATTCCAAATGTTTCTTGCAGTGACAGGAGTGTCATTTTTGCGTTTGGCATCTTCTTTGTGTTTTTCATTTGTTGGCTTATTTGCCTAATAAATATCACAGTTTTATTCAACAATAGCTCATATTACCAATTCACCTACTCTTGGATTTCCTTCCATAGGATATCTTGGTGAAATTCCAGGGCAGAGGGTGTTCGAGCTGCTGTGGAATGAGCCTGAATAACTTTGACAGACCTTGAAATGCATCTGTATGGATTAGATTACCTCAGAAGTAGGAGGAAATTTATATTTATTGCAAGGTACTGGCCATTTCTTACTACTTCTGCTAGCACTGAAAAAAATGTTAAGGGTAGCACTTTGGAAAGTATACAATTAATATTACGGAGACAGTCTCAGGGCTGAGAGATCACAGAACTGGTGTGCTGTATAACTTAGAGTGAAATCCCACTTTGAGAAGTCACCATTTAAAAATGCTCTTACTCGACACATCTGCAGCCTCTGTGCAGTCGTATCTGCTGACTTCAGTCACAGAAATAAGTTCTTACCTCCTTTTTGTTCCCATCAGTCCTGCAGAGCTGATGCAGCTGCAGGACTGTGGGTCGGCTCTGGAGGACTGACAGCCAAATTAAATTCCCCCCTCTAGGTGCTCTGATGCACACCAAAGCCACAGGATTCAAACTGGCAGACAGTAGTTGAGAGTTAACTGGGTCTACAGAAGACGTGGTGGGCAGAAGAGCAGAGATTAAAGCAGCCACTTCAAATCTGAGGTTCCAGGCTAAGATAAGAACTCCAGATATGTAGGGTAAAGAGAAGGGGTTGGGGTGGCGTGTTGCTTCCAAGCTGAGACCATCTGTAGTTTGCAGTTCAGTTGCAATTAGTTTTTCTCCTGATATTAAAGTGCTGTTTGGGTGTTATATGGAGGAAGAGTTAATGCTGAGTGATGTTAATGCTGGTATTTCGTTATACCAACCTATTTAGGCCGTCTCTTCTTAGTATAGATTTTGATGTGTGTAATGCTTATTTAAACTCCAATATTCTTCTAGCTTTTCCCAGTTTTGAAAATAAAGCATATACATGTTTTATGTTTGCTTTTATTTCTCTCATGAATATTTGTGAAATGTTGACATCAGCATTGTGGTTTTAGGCAATATTGTCAAACTGAGATACTAAAAAATCATGAGCCAGACCTCCCTAAATCTGCTGAGACTTGCTTGAAAATGGTAATGTATTTGTTATTTTATTTCTGTCTCTGAACTTTTGCACACACATCTCAAGTTTTCCAGCCTTTTCTATATCACTAAAATAATAAGGGTTTCTTTAAATTTTGTTTTGTTTTGGTTTTGAAATTGCTACGTGTGTTACCAGTACTCACCACTTTCAGCTGAAGGTTCAAATTAACAAAAAATTCAATGCCTGGCAGTGGTGAACAGACGTGTGGAGGTGCTTAGGCCTGTGGGCGTGCTCAGGACAGGAGCTTAGAACTCCCAAGCCCCAGGATGGCAACCCACGGACTCGGAGAAAGTTTCCTGCTGACCTCAGTAATACAGTATTTCATTCGTGGTTTGGAGGGCTGCCTCCCAGCCAACATTTAGGGGTTGTGCACTAGTTTAAAGGAATTTATGACTGCCTGGGATGCAGCATCTCATGAGGTATAGCTTTTCCCAAAGGAGGGGGCCTAAGAAGGGCTGACCAGAAAATGAGAGATGCTTTCAAGAAAAGATAGCAGATATTTGAAGTCATTCCCATCTTTTTTTTATTTTTCCTTTTCTCATTTTGCATTCTCTTTTAGAGAACACCTTGGAAAGGATATTTTGAGAGCTCTGTTGGGCTCTCTCAAACTGATCTGAAGTACCACTGCTAGCAGACAGGAGGAAAAAAACCCTCCCTGCACAGGACAATTCCTGCATTTCCACCAGCTCCATCTCCCCTTTTGTGTCCCTGCTGGAAGACCCCTGACTAGAGAGAGGTACCATGAGAGAAAGGAAAATACCCTTATTGGGGTAATGGGAGCCCAGAGCTCAGGGCACTGGGGTGCAAAGGTCTGCCATATTCATCCCATGGTCCCAGGGATACCTAAGTCCATAAATACATATATATGTGTGCGTGTAAGTGTATATATATATATGTATATTTCTATGTGTACATTTTATCTCAAGTGCTTTTGTTCTCAAAACCTCACACATGAGTGTCTGACAATCAGCTGCAGGAGAGGCTGGGTTTTCTGCTCCCAGGAGCAGCAGCCAGCCCAGGTCTTCTGCTGCTGTTTCAGGCTGCCGTGGTGACTGTCCTTCCTAAAGGCATGCACTTTTGGAAGCCAGCTGATAAAAATGCACACACGCTGAGGTCCCGTGCAAAGTAATTCCAGATATGATGAGCCTATTGTATATATGAATAGACCTTTAAGGGATGTGTGAACGAAACCTTTTTTGATCTCCTATCTCTTCAGAACACTTCATGCCGTTGCCTCTGCCTCTTTACTCAAATTCTGCTATTTTTTTATTCCCCTGCCACGTGCATGGCATATGTAAAAGAGAAAGTTTAAGGACCAAAACAGATTAGTGATGGGTGAGCAGTAGAGGACGGAGCTGCTTTCAAGGGCCCATGTGTGAATGAGAGGTGGTATTTTTATAGAAGGTCACATAGTATCCAGCTTTTCACATTCTGCTCCAGATGTTAGAGACAAGTGCAAATGTAAGAGGCTGAGTGTTGTTGCAGAGAAAGTATGGTCAACCCACATTCTGAAAACAGAAAGCAAATTCCCATAGCTATTAAAAAGTGAGCCAATACCAAATTTAGGATTGCACAGACTTGTGTATTTATTTCCTGATTAGTTTTCTTCTTTGATTCTAATTCTTTGATGAACGTGAGGTTGATAAAAGCTGCAATTCCTCCCTGGCCCAGCAATAATATGATATTTTAACTTTGCACCTTACTCCAGGCAAAATAAGAATCTTCACAAAGTGGGCTTGGCAGGACTGGGATCTCTGAAATGGCCTTGCTTCTTATCCTCATTTTTCCTCTGACTTAGATGACACTGTGGCCTCAACATGTACAAACTGCAAAGATTTCTGGCTCCCCTGTGTCTCAAGATAATTTGCAACCCAAGTTTCAGTAGGTTTAGATAAAGAAAATCACATTTCAGGAGTATCCTCTTTTGATGAGGATGGGGGACTGACCCTGGGTTGTGACCTTTTTAGTGGAGGGAAAAAATTATATGCATAAAAAAGGCATATTCACCAAAGAAACTGGAAGAATAAAAACGTTTCTGGTTTGGCATTACACAGAGCAATAGGGCTGTGAGCATGGGAACTACTGAAGACTGGCTCCCTATGGGAATGCCTCTCACAGCTGGCAAACCTTTTAATTGAATTTTATCCCAAAGCAGCAGTATGAGCTCACCCCTTTTGAACACCAGAAATTCTGCTCAGGAAAATATTGTGAGGAGGGGTGTTCAGATGGAGAAATGTCCATTTGGGATCAAAAGTTAGGCCACACAGAGGGTTTCTGGTGCCCAATAAGGCACAAACTGTGGCTGAAGCTGTTTGCAGAGAGTGGTGACAGCAACATTTTTCTTTGTGGACTCCCCACCTCAGCCTGCCCCTTAGGGGACATAAGCTGTGACTCTACTTTGTTTCCCCGTCACTCTAAGGAACACAGTACCTTTGACACTTTGACCTGTCATGAGGTTGGTAGGCATCAACCTCTTAGATCAAAAATCTTCACAATGGAATTTACCACTGGGCTCATATGCTAAAAGCTGGCTAAAAGCCAGGGGAATTTTATGGGTTTGTTGATGCTCTGTGTTTGTGCATCCTGTGATTCTCCCTCCTGCTTTCTATCCCTCCTCTGGGGCTTGTTACCAAAAGACAGCGGTAGTAACAAAAGTGTCAAAGCTCTGCAGTGAAGTATTTAGCACTGGGGAACATCATGAAGACCGTAACTTTTAAAATCACAGTCACTGTTGTTTCCCACCACATGCTCCAATTACTCCTAGCTGGTGTGTGCTCCTGTGGCAGAGTGGGGGATGCTCAGAAGGCCACTGTGCTGTGATGAGGCAGAAGGTGTGGGATCATACAACAGGCACTGGACAGTGTCACACTTGCCATGTTGAAAAGCTGTGAGCAGAAGAAACTGCTGGGAAGTGTGCTGCTCGAAGAGCTCTACAAGGCAGTGCAGTCCCATTTGGTCTCTGCAAAATTATGCTTTGGAAGCTTTTTCTGGCCATTTGGGTCTCTGATTTTGCCCTGGCCTTTAGAAATAGTGTCACCAAGCGTGGCTGTAACGCACTTCAGTCAGAGGAGGGTAATTTAAAGTGGAGAGGAGGGACCTTAACTCAAGACTTTCATGCTCATATCAGCTTGCAATGCTGCCTTTAAGTTATTTTTATGTCATCCCTACATACTTTATTATTCACAGTCACGTTCAGTTTAATGTAGGGTGACCAGATGCCCCAGCATGACTCAAACAGTCTTTAGCCTTAATTAAATGTCTTCTCTGCATCTGTTTTTTCCTTGCTGGTTTCTGAAGTCCCAGGAATTCAATAAAGTTTTCACTTTTCTGTTAATAGCAAACATTGTTTCATATCTGGCTTTACAGTTTTATTATACAGTCAGCTGTAGAGCTTAAAATTGCATTATAAGGCTCCCTTGAATACTCAGGCTTTCAATATATGCTCCTTTCTGTAGCACCGTGTTTCTAAAGCTTGTGCTATTACACAGTGATAATGCACAATTTTATATTTTACAATCATCAACTGTAAAAATAAACCAGTAAAAGTTTGTAATTTACAAGGCTATAGATGACATCTGCAGATCTTATGGGTTTAAAGATGTATTGGTTCAGTTTCACATATATATCAGTCTGAGATGGAATCTATTAGGTTCTGCATATACACAGCATATTGCTTCCATTTACACTCGATGTTGTCATGTCTTTTAGGGAGAGCATAAAAACAAAAGATGTGAAAAACAGGAGTATGGACTCTGTTAACTACAGCAGATGTTTTCTAAATATGCTAAGCCATAGGAGTTTGATAGACATGAAATGGCAGCAGAAATAGGCCAAAATCTTGCAGTCATATATGGATGTGATTTAAATTTATTCATCTGAATAGTTGTGTTGATTATAATGAAAATGTTTATGGATGACATACTAAGGATGTGCATGACACTTTACAGGAATAAATGATAAAGACTGGCTTATCTTAGGGCCACCATGTGGGTAGACATGAGTTGGACTGTGAATTACTTGCAAGATCATTGGATCAGTCTTGCAAAATCAAGTGTGTGATCAGAAGAGCAGGCTACCCTCAAAAACTCGCTTTTAGCCGGAAAGGGGGGTCAGGCAGAAAGAGTAGTATGGCAGAGCCCGTGGCTCAAACATGTGTAGTTGATCTGTCCACTAGACAGAGTTGTGTTGTTGGAAAAGGTTTTACTCCATGGAATTAGCTGAGATCACTCGTTTGTGTGGTCTGCCTGGAGGCTGCAGGTGAACAGTGAGCAGGAAGACTGGAGCTGTCCAGGTGCTGGGGTGAACTGGTCTCCCTCTACAGTGGGATCTGCTGACTCTGGGCCTGGGAGAGAAGGCCAGACCCTCCCCGGTGACGTGTGAGGAAACAGCACTGCTGGACAAGGAAGGGTGCCCCCGTTTAGCCTGGGACTTCACCCACCATAAAAATTAAGTGGGAAAGTTTGCTCAGGCAGTGGTGTTTTCAGAAAGGTAATTTTAACACAGCTACTCAGCATTAGCTTGCAGGGTATGGAATGGTCCCAACCTCAGAGAAATGGACTTTCTGAAAAGGAGGAAGGGAAGTGTGTAGCTGTGGTGCATCTACCACAGTTTCTAGCTGCCATCTGAAGATAAGAGTGTATGAAACTGTGAACTTCTATCCTATAGGAAATTATTTTTGAGAAGATGAATGTTTTTAATATTTCTTTAATCATGGAAGAAATAACAAAGGAGAAAGCTGTTAAGAGAGACATATTTGACTGTTGCAGGTGATAAAGAGCAACCCTATCATTTGTTCAGATCAACGTTATTTTAGAGACATTATAATTTGAAAGAAAAAAAACCCAACCAAGGAAACCCCCAAAGACTTCCTCTTCTTTAAAAGCAGTGATGAAGATGCTTTCAAAAAAATGAATTTGGGTATACAACAGAAAACTGTACTGCACTGATGGTAGAGTGTTTGCAGAAGGAGGCAGGGAAGTCTTGAGGTGTAAAATCAATGAAGAATTGCAATTTCACTCAGATTGCTTTGCACTCAGTCCTAAGTGCACATTCACAGTCTGAAAAAAGGTGATGTCTGATCAGCAAGGTTTGGGGAGTATTATTGATTTTTAAACATTCTTGAAACATATATTTTTTTCCAAATACCTATTGTAGTTCAAATAAAAATATTCTGGATAGAGTGAATGTGTACTCATTTGACTAAAAAGGCATCAATTTTTCATTATTCCAGTTTTAGAAATTACCATACGTCCACTAGTACATATCTCTGTATACCAGGACAGTGTAATTGATTGGACAAGTGTTTCATTTAAGCCAGAGTAGTGCATTTCAAACCAATTTATTGCCTTGCAAAGCGACTGCATTGTAACATATTTTGTTTTCTCTCCTGTGCTCTCCCAGGCTCTGGGACTTAGTGCTGTTAAAACAATAGACCCATTCATTTAACTGAGTAGGTGCTTGCAACTAAATGTATGGCATCATTATCATTAGCTTCAGTTCCATCAACAGGGTGTCATTATCGCATTTAACTTAATTAGTATGGAAGCTCTCTTAAAGAATGCTTCATAGAGAGCGATGTTGCAAATGTATTCTTGACTTCTAGTAAATAAACCAATAGGCTAATGCACAGTGAAGAATTTATAAGGAAGCTGCTGGAGTGGGAGGCAGGCGGAGTAACACGTGTGTTTCTGCTCAGGGCAAGGAGCTGGCAGGAGAGTGGCAGAGACAAGCTCACCCAGCAGCTGCTTATCATGATTGCACCATGGCATGACATTAGCTTTTCAGGTGTGCTCTGAAGGAGTTCCACAGACTCAGAAGGACGAGCAGGCCAGGTGGTTGCGTGTGCAGCCATGGAATTTGGTCCTGAGCACAGTTGTCCTATTGCACTTCTCGCTGTGGGAAGGCAGTAGCCATTTCTGAATTGCTGCAGCACACACAAAGATGTTACTTGCACTGTTCACTCTTGCTGTGTTTTTGTAACCTAAACAACTCAACTGCAGTTTTGGAAATCATAAAAAGATCTATTTCAAGATATTGGCCTCCCTGCTCGATCAATGCACCCTCCTCCCTCCCCTGCTCTGTTCCTCAAGTCATATCTCAGAGTTCCGTGAGGAGTTACTGCTGCACAGCACGCACATCTGCTTGTGACATACTTTGGATAGTAGGGTTTTTTATTGCAAGTATACACAGATGAGCTGTCTAATGAGCAATTAAAAAGATAGCCGAAGACTAGAAGTTAATTGTTTCACTTACCCAGCTGAACAGGCGTGCATCTCCTTCCACTCAATATCCTCTTTTCTTACTCATGAACAATAGGAGAGCCAAGTTTTCCTTGCTGTTTTCAAAATGCCGCATTTGCCTCATCCACTCCCAGTTAGGCACAGGCACTCATAATGCTCAAAACAAACACAGGAGCTCCCTTTTTTCTGTCTGCATTTCAAAGGAAGGAAAGGTAGTATGGTCATGCTCTGGGTGAAAAAGAATTTGTGCAGCTGCTTGGCCTTTCTTCCATAATAATCTACCGATCAGATTTCACAGAGAAGTTTGGGGTATTTAACTTCCTGCACCTTGCAAGGCAACAAGTAGACAGAAATCTCAGTCTGAGATCAACCCTAATTAGACTCCAGGGAGTAACAGACCGAGGAAGAAACAGGAATGAAGATTCAGTGTCCCATTGTGGAAAAGGCTCCCACTGGAGCATGAGAAAGGGTCTGTAGGAACCCTGGCTTTGTTTGTTCAGCAGCTCAACTAACTCAAATGACTTCTGTTGTCTGGGTCCTTGCTGTTCAAATGAGTATCAGTTTTCCAGCTTTTCCTTAAAATTGTTTAATCCAGAATTGTATTTTGGTTTAATTTTGTATTTTAGTCAGAGAGTAGCTATTCTTTCTAAATCATGAAAAGCCTTGAGAAAACAAGTAAGAGAGCCACAATACAAATAGGTGAGCTGGCATCTCTGACAATGAAAGATAGGGAAAGAAAAAATTTCCCTGCAAGTTTCCTCAATGGGACCCTCTCAAATTTGCTCTCCTCACATTTTGTCAAATATCAATAATCAAAAATCTTTCAGAGGGGCCTTGAAATCTCTTCAAATGAATAAAAAGATTGCAATCTACCTTTCTGCCAACAGAGGCAGTTTTGTAATATGTGTTTGATTTTGGAGCTCAAATTAAGTCAAAAAGGACTGCTGTGGACAGCTGCTCCTTCTGGCTTCTTGTGGTGGGATCCAGCCCTTAGTGCTCACCTTGTCTGCACATCTGGGCACCTGCATCAGTTGTGTGGACAACAGCCACAGATGTGCCTTGAGAGGGGGCAGTGAGTCCAGGAATAACTCAGTCTATTAGCTAGGATATGTTGAATGTTTTCTGAAGGACGTGAGCTCAAAGAAAGCTGAAGCTGGAAGAAAAGTAATTAAAATCAATCAAGATCACTTTATTATTATTATTACTACATTTCACAAATTCCAGATGGTGAAAGATAGTTTGTCAGCATTAACAGCAGGACGAGGTCAACAATTCACTGGATTTAATGGCAATGCTATAGGCAAGCACTGGACACAGTTCACACTGTAATGGACAATATGTGAGGACATTTCTGCTTGAGATTGCAAGAAGTTGGGTGAAAAATTGGGGACATTAGGTCAAACTACTGCCAGAATAAAAGTCCAGCAAGAAGAAGAAGGAACATCAGAAACACTTGAAACTAATTGTCTTAAACATCATAAGATGCTAATTTTTTTTTATCATTTTGATCAGAAGTAACAAGAGGGAGCATTTTTACTGTCTTCCTCACAGTTGGGTAAATTCACAGCTCCTAAGGCGATCCTTTTTTACTGTTCAGCTGTATTTTACAGATCACATGTTCACAAAAAGTGAACTATCAAAGTAGGTATTAAACAAAAGCACAGCTCCTTGGGTAAACTGGCCTTGAACCTTTGTCATAGAAAAAATAGGTACAGCTGAAGTATTTGAAATAGGAAGCCCTGATGTGGCACAGGTGCACTACAGCAGAATCACAAATATCTGGGGAACTTCAGCAATTCTTGAAAGAGTTTGTGGCTGAGCTACCTTCATTATGGGTAAATGGCAATGCTTTTGTGAGATAAGTATGGATTTACTTTATTGAGACTGATCTTGACTTCTTAATCCTAAATTATTTGGCCAAAGCTCTTATGTCGTCTGAAATCAGGAAGAGATAGGTTAAACCAACTTGAAAAAGACATTGCATGCTCTTTCTGATGTGAAAATTAATGAAATTATTTTGAACACAATGTGAGAAAATCTTGGTGGTTTTTTTTCTCTCATTAAATTTAGTGCCTTAGGAATCACGGATTGACATGCAGAGTGCCAAGGGAATAAATAAGGAGTTTACGTTTCTAAGCTTGTATCCAAATGCACTGCTGTAACTTGATTTGAAGTAAGCATTTTTGTCCATTGTACAGCACTGTACTGCAAGCCATGGAGTTTACAGGTGTTAACTTAGTCATGGTAGGATGCCTCCTTGTTTCTTAATTTCAAAAGAATCACATTGACTGTAGTGGGGAGAAAGAGTTTGTTGCAAAACTGTGTAAAAGCAGGGCACAGAGTTCAAAGAAATTGCCTTCCTCCATTCCTGTTCAGTTTTGCAGGCATGTTGGATTCTTGGCAGATCTCACTTAATCTGCTGCTTGATTTTGCTGCTCTGAAAACAAGAACCAGCCTGTGTGTCAGCTCGCAGCCACTCCTGTAAACAGACCTCTCGCTGAACAGCAGCCCTGTGTGTGTATGATGTAAACTGAGTTTAGGCAGTAATGCTGGGTATTGTCAGGAGGTCCTCGATCCAGTGATACTCCCTTATGGAAAGTGACCATTTCTTGGTTTTATACATAATTATCTGTTGATACAAATGTAAATCTGGTAAGGGAGCATCAGCATTTTCCCACTCTGCTGCTGTTGTGTCTGTGACACACTGTGAGGCACCTCCCCATGCTTGGAATAGTAAGTAACTGGCAATGGTTGTAATTTGGTAAGGGTTTAATGCCAATTTTTCTCTTTATTTCTGCAAAAGCTAAGGGATTCTCTGGCTATTCTTGCTATTCCAAAAAGTATATCTTGCTAGGTCAGCTGGATTAAGCTGGCATGCATCTGGACCAGACTGCATTAAAGCAATATTTCCTCTTATTACCTGAACTCATTCGTTCACAGCTTGGTACTGAGAGCACTGTTCTGAATACACATTATTTGGGTCATCTTTCCTCAGCCTTCAGAGGTGCTGAGTGAAGAGTTTTAGATTTACAATTCAGCATTAGATTTACCATTTCACAAAGTAAGAAATAAAATTCAAAGGAGAGTAAGTAGCTAACTCAAGAGTCACATATAAAGACAGAGAAAAGAAACGAATAAATCCCTTTATTTGGGGAAAGAATTTTTCCTTTCCACCCTGCAGAGCTCTATGCATCCTGCCTCTCTCCTTTTCACTGGCAAAGGAGAAAATGCTTTTTGTTTCCACAGCTCAGTAGGAAGGGTTCCTCCAATTTGTTTACACTGAAATGGGTAATTGTTGCACTGGTTAGTTTTATATGAACAGCAAACGCTGCACTGATCAAAATTATGCAAACTGTGTGACCTCCACGGCTTCTTTGCTAGTGAACTAGTAACATATATAAATTAAATTCACAGTTATGTCCATTTTACAAAGGCACAAAGCATTTAATAATAAATCAGGGCCTTGCACACATTGATGGTGGGTCTTAAACTATAATAAATAATGATAACTAATACAATCAAGGAAACATATATGCCCTAAGGGAAAATGTATTAGCAAATTAATTCATTGTGATGAAGTGATCTTCCTTATGAAAAGACAAATGAAAATGAGCAGAATCTTAATCCTTATGCATGTGGTATGCTCCCTGTATTTATATTTGGGGTTTTAGAATGCATGCAGATTATGTAAAAAAACTACATGGCAGCAGTGTGCGAGTTGCTGGTCACCCAGCACCTTTGAGAGGCTCATCCTTCTGGGCAAAAAGGTGTGGTGGGCTTATTAAGATGCCTTGTCACCCGAGGAACCTGCTCAACAGCTCAAAGTCATATGAGACAACTCAAAATGTTGCTCTTTCAGTCAGACCACCACGGGCAACTTCCGAGCTCTCAAGTCTGATGACTGCCCCTGGTATGAAGGAGAGCTCACATCCAAGTGTTTGAGAGCTTTATAGGGCTGTGTCTACATCCTGAGATGAATAGAGAACTAATGAAGATCTTGAAGGACTAATGTCGTATGCTCTCCACAGCTTCTGCCTCCCAGGAGGGAAGTGTGTGCTGCACCTGCCTGACCCTCAGAGCTGTCTGCAAGTGTCGCTGCACTTGAGCTCTGCTGCGGCTTTAGTCCCGATGGCATTGTGTGAGTAACTACCTACCGGTATGAAAAGCTCTGTTAAACACAACAGTTCCCACTGGCCCTCCATCCTAATGTTATACTGAAGAAATTAGGTAGGCACAAGTCGGCAAGGATACCGATAGAAGCCCTTCTAGTCAACTCAGTGCATAGCTGAAAATGGAATAAAAAGATGGTCTTGGTACATGGTTTGTTTCCTGCAATTTCCCCTTGATCGTTTTGTAGAAACCTTGGAGAAACATAAGATGCTTCTATACAGTGAAGAAGATCTTCCTTTAGCAAAATAAAAGGCCGTTGTAGTTTGTGTTTGGTTTTTGACGGAGGAAAAAGCTTTCCCTGCTGTGAATTAATAACACTGGCTACTGCAGGAACATATGGACACTTCTAATGGCTATATTTGTTATTAATGAAGTGACAAAGAGGTGACTTCACTGATTTGCTTTAGAAGCAAAGTAATAAAGCCCAATAAGATTTAAGATGAGCTGGTCAGCTCTGTTAGAGACTAATATGTAGTCAATTTTAGGAGCAAATGCATTTTAATCATACAGGAGCAGCAATCACTTATATTGTGGAACTACTGGAGATTAATTTTCTGGTCTGGAGATACAGAGCTCCTTGGAGCAAGGAGTTATAGTGACCCACTGTAGGTCAAGAATTTAATTTTTTAGACCTGGTTATGAAATTTATCAGAGTACTGTCCCATGAAATGTTGTCTATGTTTTTGAAAAGGTATCCAGGTGTATGGAATATATAGATACAGTAGAATAGATGAAACATTTGTGAAAGCCTTGATTCAAATGTGAAATATTCATGTCTTTCAGTTTCTCCTTGAATTGTCTTCTGTGCAAAATTATTTGTCATTGAATTATTCAAAGACAATGAGCAAGGACTGTTCATAGTCTGACTTGAGTTCCAATTTGTAACCTTACTGGAAAGTGTGTTAAGCAGATTACGGTACTGAATGTATCCCAGTTGCCACCATGATCTAAATCAGAAGGCAGTACCACTTAATAGCTGGGGAAGGAGACAACATCTTTTGACATATTGCAGTGGGGTTGGTTAGCAGATATTGGTTGATACCTATGGAGGTTTCATTTTCTAAATGAAGATAGTTACCATTTCCTAAACCCAGACAGGCTTAGGCCAACCCTCTGCCTCTTCTTGGGCAACTTATTCTCCATAGCAGAGGAGACAGGCTCCAGCTTTTCAGATATCTCAGCTGTCTCTTATCTGGCAGGGGAGAGGTGATGGCATCTCGCAGCTCAGTGGCACTTGGATCCTGTCTCATTAGGGTCTTTACTTGACATAGATTATTTTGCTAGCAACCTGCTTCTCCCTGCTTTGTGGCCAGAGAAAAAGAGGACAGCATGGAAATTCAGTGCTGATGCTTGTCATAGCTCCTGCAGTGTCCTTCATGCTAAGCAGGAGGAGATGGAGTCCTGACTGCCCTTGGTAACTTGAGACAGAGGTGATCTCTGGCCCTTTTAGAGCTGGCATGGTGTTGGTCAAGATCTTCTGTTAATTTGTCCTTGGGCTTCATTTTTTTTTCTTTTCTATCAGAGATATTTCCTAAGAGTATGTAGATGGACAAAATACTTGTCTTTCCCTGAAGGTTGTCTTCCACCCCACCACTGACTTCCCTCCCCTTCCACCACCTACAGGGAGTTCTCGTAGGAAGAGCAAGGGAATATGGCTCGTGGCCCACAAAGGATCTTGCAGTGAGCAGGAGCACAATCTAACAGCTACTTGACACAATGACACTTTTTACTTGATAATATTCACCAGAAGACTGGTCCAGCATAAAGCATACTAGTCCCAACAGGTCACTGTGGTGTCTCTAGCATTACACTCACCTGCTTTGCAAATAACTCTCTTCCTTAGCACTGTGAGAAATTTAAGGCAGTGTGTAAAAAGCAAAAGGCAGGCAAAGCACCCATTCCTTACCATAAAGTAGGCAAAAATGCCCTCCGTAATGCTGCCTCTGCTCTTAGGAACTTGCCAGTAACCTTTCTGTTCTGTACAACCGTTCTATTTCCATCAGGATATCAGCTTTTACCCCTGCCATCACCATGCTTTACTATGGAGCAGAAAGCAACATGGCCACTTCTTTTCTTTTTTTTTTTTTTTCGTATCTATAGCACTCTTGATGTAAACTGAAGCAGTGAACTAAGAGGGTTTCATTGACTAGTGCTGGATTTTCATAGCAGAATCCCTGGTGCATACCACCTCTGCTCCTGGTGGCAGCCTTTTGTGCCACTGATTTTAAGTGTAAGATGGTGGCACAGCATGCAGGATATCAGAACAGAATTGACAGAGTTAATTTGCGCTCTGGTTGGTCTTGATGTCGTACAAGCAAAGGGTGATCTTGTCATGATGCCATAGATGCATATGTGTGTTCGCTCAATCAATGCTATTTGAGCCAGCAGTATCCCAGGAGACTTTTAAATAAAGATATGGGCATCAGGTTGCAATTAGAAAGTTCTAGGCTGATAAAACATTTGCTACATTACTTTTCACTAAGAAAGGTAAAACTTTCTTCTTGTCTATGCTTGTACAAATCTAGAATATCTTCTATGGCTGGGAAAGATTTACTCTTGTGTAACAGTTCAGGTTGAAAACTGTATGTCTACTTTAGGGAAGGAATGAGAGAGTGGGGCAAAACCGATGTTTTGGAGTACTGGATAAGATGAAAAGTGACAGCCTTAGTGCCTGTAGATAGTTCCAGTTGATTTTTTTTATGATTTTCTTGCAGGATACTGTGTGACCTGGTGCTTGTCTGTGCCAGGTTTTATGTACCATACAACTAGCCTGTAGCTTTTGTTAGCTGTGTGGAATCTGGCCCTGCTCTAGCAGCACCTTGGAGGTTTTCTGTGCATCTATGTTTGCTCCAGGTGGTCTGAAGTCTCCATCCCACCTTCTCTGCTCTGCCCTGTGGCAGGGTGCAGTCGAGAAGCCCTGTGAGTTCCTGCCAGTTCATCTGTGCTGCTTCATCTGCTCGGAGCCTTGACTTGAGATGTGGCTTCTCCCCATGTTTTGAACAGGTTGTATCTGCACTCCCTGGCAGCGACACAGAGGCAGCAGCCCAGGCCACCTGCAGCACAGACCTCCCTGTGCATTTTGAGAAAAAGGCAAGTGAGCAGTGAAGCAGGGAAAAGAGGATAAATGAAGAAAATAGTCACCCTGAAACAAATGTGATATGATGGGCAAGATTAACTTACCTAAAGGGACTGACTAAGGTAATAGAAGCAGAAGCCAAGCAAGATGTTTTTAATGTGGTGCACAAACCCACTAATCAGACTAAAATGCTGTTTGTGTAGCATTCTGTGCCCTGCACACAAGGTCTATAAATGTGTCTGATCTATATGGAAAATTTGTGGGTCAGGATAAGCAGAGAATGCGACATCAAATAGGAGAAAGCAACTGCCAGTAAAGTCAGTGATTACGAAGTATTGAAACAAACACGTGCAGGCTACTGGAAATGACAGCTTTGAAATGCTTGCACAGGGGGCCTCTTCTTGAGGCACCCAGTTATTAAATATAATGTTTCCTTATCAAAGTCTTAGAGATGAGCAGCTTTGATAGTATGGATTGCAAGTTATTGTCTGTTTTTCAAGCTTGCTGCTTGTTAGTTATGGAAAACCCTGAGTTAGAGGATAATTAAATGAAAGAACCATTTCAGGGAATTATCTGGATAATTAGTTGTGATAAATATGATTTTGCTTTAGAGCACTGAAATAATAGAAACCACTGGGTTGAGACAAGAAATCATATGGGATGCCTTTCATGTGAACGTATTTATTATCCATTTTAATTAGCAAGCAAAGTCCTAAAAGCCTAATGTAAAGTACTTGTCTGGGGTTTCTTTTTGTTAAATGACTTAATTTCTGAAAGTCTGTTATGCTGTAATTTATATATACTTTCTAGGAGTACGTCAGTGGCAGGGTTTCACAAAAGTACAGTAAAGTGAATTATGGAGAGGTATTAGCATTTTGAAGTTGGATTTCTTTGGCTGTTGAGTTCTTGATTTGAAAGTTTTTGCGTGTATTGGACCTGCTTCTGGTGGCTGGGGCCCTTACACTATTATAAAGTCCACAAAATCTACTACAAACAACGTTAATTCTGTTATTGAAACTCATCAAAGCCAGAAAAGTCTGCCTAAGATTGAAATGCTTTGTGTAACTTTCTCTCTCATGCCTGTCTCTGGATGCATGTGCAGAAGGTGAGGACCAAAGCTTTTCTCAGGCAGAAAATGATTCTCATAAAAAAAATTTCTGAAGACTTTCCATGACCAAGAATAACCAAGGAAGCTGGTCAACGTTGGTCTTTCTTACAGGAATTTAACAAGTTTTACATTCCCTCCAGGTCTCAGTTTATAGTTTTTAGGGGTCAAACAACACACAAAAGAAATCCTTGGAGTAAAATATCCATACCCACAGAATCCCGTTTGCACCTGGAAATAAGTTCTATGAAGTTTGCTGTTTCTGTCTGCATTCTGGGTATATCAAACATATGTTCTTTGTTACTGTTGGAGAGGATTTTTGGAGACATTGGAGATATTACTTGATTTGGTAATCAAGATTACATGGGGAAATCAGGATCCCAAAGAAGTTCAAAGCTGAGGAATTTCTTAGTAATTCTGGTTTTGAGCATACGTAGATAACTTCCATCTCAAGAGGATTAGATACAGTTGTCAGCAGTGACGTGCAAAGGGAAGTTTAAAGTACAGGAAGCTATTAAACACTTTTCTAGACAAGTTGCCTTCTAATGAGTGCCCATTCCCTGTGCAAGGATAATAGACTACCAACAAAGAAATGATTCCCAATTGTTATCTGCAAATCGTTTTGGCTGAATTCATAAATCCTTGAGGAGTTTGAGATCCCAGTTCAAGTGCTAGCAGTCCATCTCAGGAGACCATCTTGGATTTTGGAAACTTCCTGGCTGAGTCAACAAGACAAGGAAAGGGCAGAAGATGAAGCAGAGCCTCAGTGATAAAATGATCCTGTGCACCCCAGATGTGCCCAAAGGCTCTGCATGCAGCCACCAGCAGTGAATACTTAAGGAAAATGTTCTATCAACTGGGTAAATTCAAGCTGAATTAGCAGGTGAAAATCCTTGTATATCCTCAGAGCTTCACAACTTACAAACATATCAAACTGGATGTTGCATCATAGCAACTGATGAATTGATTTTTCATGAATTTCCATGAAATAGCCTTGTAAATGCAGTGTCACTATAACCTCCACAATTCAATTGTTCTGAGTGAAAGAAAAAAAAAAACATATTTTTTTTTCTTTAGACCTCCTCTCTGATTATTCCCATGACTGCCTCTAGCTCTGCCTCCTCCAAAGTATTTGTGATTTCATAGGTATTCCTTAAATATCTTTCTCTGCAGTAAGAATTAGATAATTTTTATGCATTCTGACTTTTTTCCAAGCCTATTCAGCTGTCCATACAATGTTTATCTACATTTTCATGAATATCCATGAGCAGAGGTGTCCATGCCACCATCCATATGTTTGCTTATTTTTCAAAAATCCCCTCTCTTAATGTTGTAAGGCTGTTCATTAATGTGTCATTCCCCTCACTCGCTTTTAATGTTATCCTGATTGTTGGAAAACCTGACCCAGATGAAGAAAGCCAAAGAGCCTTGTTATCCTACGAGGGCTCTTAAACTTGGGCGTGGTATGGTGATAATGTAGCTGCAGTTTGTGCAGGAGGAACCTCCGCTCTGACTGGAAGGGGCACGAGTAATTGACTGCATCTGATCCCCTCTCTTATAGACATCCTCAGATCTCCAGATTCCTGCCTCAGTCCTGTAAATAAAAAGTTTACCTTTCTTGTGTACTGGCTGTTAAAACACTGGAGAATGACTGTTTGATAGCTTAATTTGCTTTTCCTGTTTTATGATGGCATTTAAAGGAAACAACATGCTGTTGACAAGTGCAGTACCATTAAAGCTCCCTTAATCCAGAGCCCTAACACTGGCCTGTGGAGATTTATTTAATTTTTTTTTGCCACGTGAGTGGCAATAAAAAAACCATACTAAAAAAAAATATTAGGACTTTCATCAGCTGTGGATTTAAGTTTAATTATAAGCCACAAATTCAAACGAGGTTTTCTGATACTTTGGGATATTGTAGTGGGCCAGAAGGAGGTCTCAAGCATACCTGAGCTAATTTCAATGGAGAGCCGTGTGCTGTCTGCTAACTCCTCTCTGATTCCAAGCAAAACTTTGAATGTCATGCAGAGCTCAGTCCAATCTGAAGGGCACCCCAGCAACACATGGGGTGTGTTGTGCAAACCTGTTCAGTAAGGGTCTCCCTGGGCAGGCAGACACAGGTTTATCACTTCAGCCTTTCTTAGGCTGTATTTTGAGAGACAGTGATTCATTGACCTCATATCACCTCTCTGCCACACAGTAAATTTTACCTTTTAATGCAAGACTTGACTAGGATTCTTGTAATTTCTGAGCCCATGTACAGATACTATGCAGACATGATTTTCATTGTGAATTTTGGGGTTTACTTGACTTCTATCTCAAAGTGAAAATTAATTTTGGAGCATTTATCATTGTCATAATCAGGCCTATGTCAGTCCTAGGAAAATGAGGTTTATTCTATAGCAAAGAGGATTTTCAAGAGCTATATAGTTTTTCAAACTATATCGTACATAGCACCTTTTTTCCCCTCAGGTAGACAAATTATTTTACAGTTTAATAAATTATTTGTTAAAAACGAGATGGGGTTTGGAGTCTGAACACTTGAGGTCTGGTACCTTCTTAATGAGCTGCTTTCCCTATGATAAAATTGTCTTCCTTTCCCCATGTTCCCATTTGTAATGTTGTACAGGACCCAAAGTTATTCTTTTTGGAGAAGTGTTGAGTATCAGGTATTCCTAAATTCTCACCAAAACATAATTTTTGTCAGAAAGATCATCTGCCAACTAATAAGCTATTAGCTCTTAGAAAATTTATTACTTCATTGGAAGTGTATCTCAGACATTTTACTCCAAATTTAATAGAATAGTTCACCAAAATGCATCAAAAATATTATTTAAATTAAAAGAGTAGTAATTGAAAATATTTATGACATGTAATAGATATTTACCCAGAAACTTTCATAATATTTTATTTCTTTTTCAGCAAAGTCTTTCATTATGTATTTTGAGAAATAAAAAGGGGTGGAAAACCCATCTTAAGAGAAAGAAGAAATTGTAGAACCATTTTCTAATGGGTTTTATTTCTAGATTTGGTCACTTCTAATTGTTGTAAAGGATGTTTTTGTATGCTGTGACTCGGGAGTACTTGTGAATATAAAGGCCCCATAATGCAAAGGAAAACTTCTTTGTAGATTTTTGTTCAGGTAGTAGTCATGGAATAGGAATGACAGGGTCTTAATCCACAGTGAGTCCTGACGGACCCCTCAGGATGGTTGTTTGTACCACACACTGTGCACATGAGAAGAGATGCTTCTGTGATGAGCACAACTGATTTATACGTGCATGTTCAGCCTACTCTAGAGAGACCTCTCTATTTTTTATGAGATACAGGATTGAAAGGATTTCTGTGTCTCTTTGAATTAAATCCCCCTGCAGTACCAGACAGTCACCGTACACATTACATCCCCAAACCAATAAAACCTCACTCTAAAATACCTGGATTTCCTGCTCCTTAATGTTTCTCCAGAATTCCCTTCCTCTCATGGTTAGAAATCGTGCTCCCATACTAACCTTATTTACATCCAGCTTCAACCTTTTTGGTCCTGTGCCAATACTGGCCTTTAGCTTAGATAGTTCTTCTCCTCTGGCGTTTACCTCTTTGATATGTTTATAGAGAACAATTATATTCCCTCTCACCCTTCATTTGTTAAACAGTTTCTCTCCTCAGCTAAGCTTTCTACTTCCCTGATCATTCTAGAAAATGTTCTGTGCACCTGGTGCAGTTTAAATAGCTTAAATTCATCATTTTTGGGAATGTGGATCACCAGAGTTGCCCCTAGGGCTCCAAAGGACATTTCAGCAGTTTCCATTGCACAGTGTCTTGTGCAATTGCCTTTCCTCCATATCACTTGTGATAACTCATTCATGTCTTCCTTCTCCTCAAACTGATGCCCTCCCATCTTCTACCTGAATTTCTC
Source organism: Dendrocincla tyrannina (assembly GCA_035047865.1). NCBI lineage: Eukaryota > Metazoa > Chordata > Aves > Passeriformes > Dendrocolaptidae > Dendrocincla > Dendrocincla tyrannina. The sequence goes on from JAWWMP010000001.1 coordinate 17,891,139, forward strand.
ATCCATCCCTTACTACTACTGCCCTCCACTGCAGTATTTCATCTCTTTTCTCCAACCTCCTTTTAATTATCATATTTTATTGTATGGTGATGCTCACAAGCTTTGTCTTATCGGCATATAATTTAACTGCCTTTATATTCTTTTTGCTGAGTCCACTAAAATAAATATTGCTGAACAAGGCTGGCTATGAAATCAGTCTTTGAGAATAGCCATATTTACCTCCTTTCAGTCTCTTGCTAAGTAGCTGCTACTATGAAATCGTATTGTCTAGGTAATATATATGCATTTCCCATGCATATATATATGACAAATATACTTCTGAAGTCCAAATACACTGTAGAAGGAAAGTTGTTAGATTAGTCCAACCTATTTCAGCTTAAACTCTTTTCAGTTTTCCCTTATTTCTGTAACTTTGATTATTGTTTCTTTGAAAATTGATTCAGGTTTTTCACTGGAATTTATGACTAGCCTTTTTTACGTGCAGGTAGTATATTTGCTATTGCTACCACAGTGTATTTCCATTTGGTAGTTTTCTTAGAGTTTTTGGATAGATGTGATTTGGACACATCAATTGTAGAAGTACTTTGACTCTTTGTTCCGTTTCACTTTAGCTTCTGTTTTATAGTGATCCTACTTTTGTGCTTTTACTCTTCAGCCTCTGAGTATTCTGTACTGTCATCTTTATTGAAAGCATGCTAACGTGCTTGTTTAGCTTATGGATCCTAGCAAGAATATGTTTATTGATCCATATTCAGTGTCTCATGACCTTGCTCTTTTCTTTACCCTTTATGTGTAAAAGGTTTACTGTGCATTTACTTTTCCTTTGAACACTTTCCACTTGCGTTGTGATGGTTCTTGATTTATCTTTTATATATCTCTCCAATAACTGTCAACATGTCATATCTCCATTTTTTTTTTTCATTCACCCTTTCTGAGTATGTCAGATATTTTCAGTCTTTGACCATTCCAGTTGGTTTTTCTCCTTGGATTCTGGTCTATATCTCTTTTAAAGCAAAGACTTTATACAACACTGAGTCAGAAAGTAGTACTTCATATGTTTCACAAGCAATCCTCCTGCCTATATATTGTGCTATTGTGCCTTTATGTTGTTTGTATTAGCCCCACATTACTGAACTGCAGTTATTTTGTCATCCCCTATAATTGTCATACCCTTCTGTACTGAATTGATACTTAACCAGTTGTTCCCCATCTTGCATTTGTGCAAACTGATCACTCCTGCCTAAGCGTTGTGTCTCATGCTTGTCTTCCCATTTGTATTGAAACTCATTTTTGAAAGCTATTTATCCAATTTGCCAATGCAATTTGAATTTCACTCCTGTCCTCCATTGTTCTCACAGCTTTAGTCTGTAAACTTAAAATCATCCCCATCATTAATGAGAATATTGAACGACAACAGACAAAGTTGCAGGACTGCAGCAAGTACATTATTTCATTTTTATAGCAGTGTATTGATTGCTGTTGTCCTAGGATGAAGTTAAGAAGTTACTTTAATTACTTGTCAATCTTCATCTCTTTCTTGTAGGCATCTTCAATATAATTTTTAATGTGGATTTCCATCCATCATGGTCTCTGAAGTTTTTCCTTTCTCATGTTTAAAATGCATACACCAGATTTCATTTCACCCCTTTGACTTAGAGGGCTTTTTATGCCTTTTCATTTAGGTCTCTCAGCTCTTACCTGCTCAAAATAAAAAGACTGTAATTATGACCCAGGATTGTCCCACCTTTAATATAATTTTATTTGAATTATACACTTTTCTACTATTATTTAACAATGTCCTTATCATTTAACAGTCTACATATAACATTGTCTTTTGTTAGTTTGATGACTGGTCAATAGAGAAGTTTTTCTGCTACCAGCCTGGAAGGTCTAGGTCCTTTTGATGACAACCAGATTTTCCTTTTGGCCTGCTTTGGGGATTTTCTTTGTTTGGTTTGCATAAGAGTCTGCTGCTCCAACATGTGTTTATCTAATTGCTGGTTTGTAACACCTTTTCTGACATTCCTCAGTGGGAATGACAACATCATTGGCTTGTCATTTGGGCTGTTTTTTGCTGTACTTGGGTGCAAGGGAGTGCTGAGGATGATCAGCCCTGGCTGCAGGATCTGAGTCGGGTGTGCTGGGGTGCTCTGGAGACTGGATAATAAAGCAGGATTGAGCCCCCAGTTCCAGTCATGTGCTTGCTCTAGAAGCCCAAATAGATTTAAAATCAATCACCATATTCTGGCATTTAGCAGTCACTTTAGACTCACCTGTAACTGCTGGAGGTTTCTACCCTGGCAGGGCTCAGGAAGAGATGCAAATCTTAAGCAATATATCAGGTCTTCCTTGCTTTTCAGATTGGGCTGTAATTTATATTAGAAATATTGCATCTCTTCCAATTTAAAACCCTTCTCGCTCCTCTCTCATCAACTGTCATCACTGAAAAAAAAAAAAGAGGAAGGATTAATATACCTGCAGTAATAATGATCAGCATTTTTGTTGACATAGCTGACTTTTTGTGCAGCTTTGCAGTTGTCATGAAGAGACAATAAAAATTGCCTATTGGAAATAATCCTGAGTGTGAAATGAGACTTTGTTACAAGAGAGACACTTATCCATTGATTTAATTTGTCTTTAAAAAAAAAATAATAATCAGATGTTAGGATACCCAGATATTTGAAATCTGCTTTTACTGAGGAATTGATGTCTAACACTTTGATTTTTGCTTGGACTCTTATTGAATGAAAACTTGCTGGGTTGTATTTACATGAATTGGATGACTTTTGAAAAGGAAAGTTCAGCTTTTGTCTTTTGTGTATATAAGATCTGATTCCTTGCTTTCTTTTTTCAGCTCTTTGAGCATTAAAGATTTGCATGTTCCCTGCTATGTATCTGAAAACTAGCCAGCCAGAGATCCTGCTAGATTTTCATGTAGGCTTTGTGCTGTTTGCAAGATTTTCTTGGAAGCAATCAGAGGTATTTCATTTCTCCATTGCATTTTGATATATATTCTTTCATATCTCCAGATACATTTATCTGCTTTTGGAGATATGAGGCCATTATCATTCCATTAAGAAATTTCTAACAGAAGATACTCTCAGATTTTCAGAACAAAATGTGCTCAGCTGTGACCTTTGGATTGGTGAGCCATAGTGGAGCCAGAGCATTGAAATGTCATACAAAAATTATATATATTGTAAGTTTACTTTCTTTTATGTGTCACTGGAAAATTTGATAACATTATTTGTACTAAAATATCACTTCTTTAAGAGGTCATATTATAGACTATTATGAAACATCAATGTTTAAGAAGAGGGGAAAGCTGATATAAAGCAAAACCTGGCTGAAGTAGACCTTGGTTCATCCAGGCTGTTTTCTGGGATGTTGTTTGGTGCTTGTGAATTCTGACTCTTCTCCCAGCTGTAATGTGATGCTTCTCTGCAGTGTGACAGCTTCGGCTTTCTGCCTGAATGATCTCATCACACACATGCATAAAGAGCCAAAAATGAAAACTCTCATATTGCTTATCTGCCCATCTTCTTGGTGAGGAGAAACTCATAATGTCTGTGTAGAACTTCAGACATAAAAATGCTATATAAATGCTTAGTGTCGTTTCAGCAAACAGAGAGAAGGCTGAGAATGGGATATGATTGCTATCTATAAATGCATTATGGAGGTAAACTACAAAGGAAAAGAGATATTTAAGGTAGACGACAATGCTGGTACAAGAAGAAACAGATGTAAGAAGACGATGAATAAATATAGGCTGGAAAAAAGAAAGTTTCTGTTAGAGCAATGCAGTAGCCTGCAAGACTGAGTCACAAGTCAAAATCTTTCCTGCTCTTAAGATGGAGTTTCGAATGTTAAAATCATATGATGATTTCTTATGCAGAGGGAAACTGAAAGTTTGGGAAATCCTTACCATTGATAACTGGGCTGACCAGAGAAATCTTTGTCTACAATCACATATCCTTCAGAAGGTCTCACCCCTTCTAGTATGGTTACAGCCTGAAATTTTTCTTCCTCTGAAAGAAATAGCGTGAACTGGCTTTGTTTCCCCAAAGAAAACATCTTCATTCTTGCTTTAACTGATTCGTACCTTAAATCCAAGGATAGTATCTCTTTACATCATCTTACCCATTAATATCCTGCAAAAGCAAGGCATAACTTCCTGGAGTTGGGGTACAGATGTTTTAATGAAGTTTAATTTACACACTAGTGAATTTTTTCTTTGCTAGTGCATTCATTCCTATGATTCTAAAACTCTTTGCTTCTGCAGCCAGGGAAACAGGGGACGAAGGCTATGGCAAAGGATGGACAAATGTAGATAAGGTTTGGATAAATATTATAGTGTAAGCAGTCACTCTGTCTCCAAGTGCAAAGAGTCAGGATGTTATTTTCTATGTGAACCAGCTTTGATGACTTGGATTTTTGCATAGGAAGTCAGGCTTCTCAAGATCTACAGGCAAAATATAATACAGTGAACAAAAGGAGCCACATAGCAGTCAGCAGGATATTCCAGTTGGCTGACTTGAATTATCTAGTGTAAGTAGGAGAGTGGAGGGGCTTTTCTTTCATGAATGGAAAGAAAAGCATCTCCAGAGTCAGTTCTCAGCAGGAACATAACTTCAACTTTCACTGCTGCAAAAATAGCCCTGTGGGACTACCTAGCCAGGCCAGAAGTATAATAGGGCAGAGACAAAATGTCTAAGAATTTGCCATTTAGAAATCTACAACTTTGATGAAATCTAACTGAAAATAGTTTCAGTGTGTGGAATTCTTTGTTGTCTAGCCTTAGGAAAGGTCTTGAACTTTAAAGCTGGGAGTCATCTGCTACAAATTTTACAGGTGATTACCATTCTGGGCAGTTGGATTAGGGTTACGTGCTGCAGAACATTTGTGCAGAAAGGAACCAGAATTGCTATTTGTGGAAACACAAGCTTGCTGATAACTGTGCTCATTCCATGCTACTAATTAGAGGCTAAACAATGATATTGCTGTTGCCATTGACAACTAAGTCTGCAACCTTGGTGGTTTTGGATACTAGCGTTAGGAAACAGGAGTACCCATTTGCCATGGTACAGAAAAGGAAGAAAGAACCTTAGGCTCACAACTTACAAAAGAAAAAAAAAAGGAATTTGCAAAGAGCCATGTGTTCAAGTTGACCTCTAAATTTACATTCATTTACAAAGAAGGCCCTGGTGGATAATTTCCCTCCAAGTGGTGGATGGTGCTGTCTGCTTGCACTAGAGAGAGATCAGAATTACACTGCACTGATCTGTACTAGCTGTAAGCTAGTACTCAGAGCTTGAGTTTGAGGTGAAGGCAATCCCAGGATTCCAGTTCCAGGGTGATGAATTTAAACTGCTCTCTTGAGGCTTGTGCCATAACTCAATGGAAATATTTCTGGCTGCAATCTTCATTTTTTGACCATGGAAACAGCAGGCTGTGTTTGTTTCTTAGGTGATAAACCCAGTGTGATGCTTTCTGTTGATAATATTGTACAAAACAGCTGCAATGCTCGGTGGATTGGGGTTACTGCTTCTTGGTGGAAATGGGACTACCTGGTGGAAAGTTGGGCCTTCACACATTATTTAAAAGATGTTTTATCTACAGCTTGATTTTGTATGTTCCAGCATTTCCCTAAAGAAAGCACGTGCTAAAGTTATTTTGAAGTAAATGCATGAGTTAGAGAAGGGTAGATTTTTTTTTTTGTAATAAATGAGGAACTTCGTGCTGTGAGGTTAGAAAATTATTGAATTTAGTCAATTCAAAAATTATTTGAATTTTGAATCAGTTTGATTTTTGTCAAACCAAACCATCTCCCACAAAATTGACTAATTCTGCAAAAGACATGGTGTTCTATTAGTTTTTATATTCCACCCTGATCATGAAAGCTTAACAATTTTCAATTTTGGCCCTTCTGTTTCACAAGGTTTTTGTCAAATTTCAAATCACAGTTGATTTACTGCTGCCTGCGTCAATAACAGTGATGATTTCTAGGGAACATTTTTTCCAAATCTGGTAAACCTCCCTGAAGTACCTTTGTTGAAACACTTTTCTATGTTTATATAACTGTTTGGGTCATTAAAGAATTGAGAGAGGATTAAAACAGAGACGGGAAAAAAATGCTCTTCCTGCATCTACCATTGCAGTGGTGCTTTGACTGGGAAGCACTTGAGCACTGTCTCAACTGGGCAATCTGCTCTCAGTGTATCATAAACAGTCTTTGGCTAATATATCTCTCCTACTGGTTTCATGTATGTGAATAACTCAGAGCATCAGTGGGCTGAGAAAGAGCCCAATAAATTGGAAAAGGGTAGTGAAATGTGTCTATATCAGGATACAGAAACCCAGGGAGGATAGCACTCACCTCCGCGCTTGTTTTCATACAGTATTGAGTACAAATTAAACTGCCGTATATTTCTAGATGTGCAATCCCCTGGGTAGTAAAGATTATTAGCTTTGGATGATATGTCTACATAAAAAATGTCAGCGTGGGAAGCACGTTTTGCCGGTGTTGATTAAACTGGAGTACACGTTCCCATAGTCCCTGGCAGGATTGCAGCATTCCCACTGGAGCCCACGCTGCCACAGCTTCACACTTCCTGCGAATTACACTAGCTAGATTAAATCTACCACGGGACACGTTCCTAGCCTGTGCCTCAAGCCTGCTTTTGTCAGCTGCACAAAGATGCTGTGAATGTAAAACAGGAGGAAACCTCTTGCCAGAAGCAAATGCATGTCCACCCCCACTGCTGCACTCACAGACTCTGTCCTTCCTGGTGGGTTAAAGAGCTTCTTACCAAGGTGGGTGATTGCAACAGGTCACAGACATCTGCAGACCTGTAAGCCCTGGCACTTCTGTCTGCCCACGCAAGGGGTGACCACTGCAAAGAGAAAGGCAGGATTGTCAGGTTAAATTTTGTTGGCTAAAAAACCTCACAAACACCCAGAGAGTGTTCTCTGCTCTGGAGAAATTTGTTTTCTAACTGCTCTATTTTAAGCGCAAAGTTGGATTACTGCTTTGGTTAAAGGTAACATACAGGACTGGAAAGGAGACTTCAGAGTTAATTGAGTGCCATCCCTGGCTAGTGCAAGCACTGTATTATACAGCTCCTTCACTGTAAGACTCTATATTAAACCCAGTTTTCTTATCCCTCTTATTCCCACCAAAAATCTAATCTAGTTCTTGAGTCCATATTTTTCAAGCTCAAGAAATCCAATTTAAAGCTTTTACTCATTTATTCCTGGGCGAACTCTGATTTTAGACTAAATAATTTAGAGTATAACACTCGTGTCCTTTTCAGTTTCTCTATCTCAAGTTTCTTCTCGATTTTTCACCAAAAGTATGTTCATCATTCCTTTGATTATCCCCGTAATTCTTCCTTGTACCTCTTCCATTTAGATTTTGATTTCTCCTAATAGCAAGTATCCTTTCCCACCTCTGCAGAAACAGTTCTTGTTTATGTGTGCTTGGATAGCATTTTCTTTTTTCACAACTTCCTCATATTAGTGGCCCACAGTCCTCCTACAGATCAGCAAGCAGAAACAAGTCCTTGTTCTCCTTAGCTTCTTTCCAAGGGTGGAGCTTTTGGTCTACAGGAGAATTTCTTGCTGTTAGTCCTAAGGATTGCTATCCTTCAGTTTGCACTGTAAGATTTCTTTCTATTTTATTAACCTAGTCTTCAATGTTATCCATTTCTTTGTGTACTGTAGTCCTGCTTTTCACTGCAGTGAAAACACTTTTGGTTTGTGAGTTATTTTATTTTTTCATGTGTTTTCCTAATATTTCTTCCCCGATTATTAGTGACTTTTATGAAGTTATATAAAGTGAGATCAAAGCTGATTCTTGAGGAACCTCATTTCCAAACTTCCTTTCAAAAACCTTCCCTTTAAAAAAGTACACTCTGTGTCTGACTTGAGACAGCTTCTTATGCTCACAATTGCTCTGCTAATCCCCATCTCTTCCTGTTTTACTAATAATTCCCTGTGTGTTATCATAGGCCTCACTAAAGTTAAGACAGATGGGATCAATCACATTCTTTGTCTAGAATGTAGGTTATCTTGTCAAGGAAATGTATGAGGTTAATCTGTTACAATCTGTTAAGCCCATGCTGTATTTTATGCCATTTTCATTTGACCTCTGTCTCTTTAATTATCTCTTCCCTTAAAAGCTGTTCTGAGGCTTTGCATATGACTGAAGTCAAAATTCAAGGACTAGGGCTATTCACATTCCTTCTCTCCTGTTGACTAACTTCCTAAATACAGGCACTGTATTTTCTAGTCATCTGTCTTACAGTACTTGGTGGATTTATTACCAAGTACTGCTAGATGAACAAGAAGTTGCAGATTACAGAAGTGCATTTCTGGTTCAACCCCTTTATATATTTGTCTTAGCAGATTTATTGGGGAATCTTGCCCCCAAAAAACCACACATGTAATGCATATACAGAACTGTAGTGAGCAGAGGACCACAACTAGGACAATTTTCATGGCAATTTGGTTGAGAGAGATGGGGGATGGGGGGTGGGTGGAAAGTGGTACTCGTCCCCGGAAAGTGAGTTAGACTGATGTACCTCAGCTAGGGTAGGTCTCACTTTGTTGTTACCTACCATAATAAGGGGAATTACCTGACTGCCCAGCCAAGAGTGTGGAGGATGCACTTCAACAAGGGATGTTGCTGGGCTCCTGACTCTGTTAATTAAAAACACAGAAGAATATTTAAACCAGAACTTGAAAAAGATCCCACAGGTATGGGACTAATACAACCCCTACTACATCTCTGAGAAGAATAGAGAAGGCAAATCAGGGTGGTCAGACCTCAGCTGACTGACAGGAGAATGAGTAGTGGCATCCTCTAATCTGCAGATGATATTATTTTTTTTTTTTTTTTGTGAGTCAAATACTATGCTGATGGTGAGGAACTCCAGAAAGTGTTGTCCACAAAATTCAGCGGATGAAAAAAGTGTAGATAAATGTAGGGTGATGCACATAGAGAGAAATTTTCTAAATTGTCTTTATGCAATGCCAACCATTTAAATGGTAGTTAAAGCTCAGGAAAGAGATCTTGGAGTTGTCCTTGACAGTCCTCTAAAATCACTGCTTGGATATCGTGGCAGCCAAAAAGTCAGCACAATGTTGAGTATCACTAGCAATGTACTGAGAGCAAGGCAGAAAGCACTATTTTGCTCTTATCTAAAATCTTAATGCCTCTTTAAAGTACTTTGTGTGATTTAGGACTCCACAATTTAAGAAGGACACAGTGAGTATAGAAAAGGTACTGGAAAGGGCAACCAACTAAGAGGGTGAAGAAATTGCCTTATGGAGAGAAACAAATAGGCTGGTATTTCTCAGGATGGAGTGAGGGCTAAGGGGAATATGATGGCTGTTTATGATATCAAGAATTGGTGGATAAGGTAGCACAAATCCAGGATCATACCTCGGGGGTCTAGTCTGAGGTCTAGGTATCCTGATTTGCTATCCTAGACCAAACCTTGTCTAGTGAAAGACTAGAACAAGGAGTATGCATTAAAACTAGCAGAAATTGGGGTAAAATAGATTCAAAGAGCTACTTTTCACATCACAGAGAACTAATATCTGAATCTCTTGCAACAGAGGCTGTGAAGACAGATTGCATCAGTGGGGTCAGAAGGGAAATGCACAAATTCATGGACACGTAGTTAGATCCATAAACTCAGGCTAATGGAAATAGAGATGTATTCCCTAACATCTTCCCTCCAGGAGTTGTGGAACCTGCAGGAGTATGAGTAGAATAGTTAAATAACTTCTTTTTCTGTTGCTAATGGAGAGTATTAGGCTAGAAGGTCTGACCCAACAGGGCTTCCCTATGCTTTTGGTTTTGCAGGTCACCCTGACAGCATTTTGTTGCTGTAAGTGGACTCCTGAATGGGAAAAGACTGTCTCTCAGAAAGGTCCACAGTCATTTTCTTGAGGACTCATTCCTGTTGCAGTGGGAACCCCTGTGTGTTGCCCAGTCCCTTACCAACACATCTGCCTTGAACTATTCTCAGCTAAGACTGTATTTGATTGTGGCTGGAGGTCAGAGATACCCCTTATCTAGCTTTTCAGCCTGCATGGGCTCTCTCTCTCACTAAGAAGAAAAATAAAAATAAAAAAATGTATGTACACATATACGCACACATAAGAAAGGATGAAAGTGTGGTTATTCAAACTAAATATTTTTGAGTAACTTTGGCTGAGGGCGTGTATAAAAGCAGTTATTTATTTTATTGAAATCTTCATTAGCTTCTTATAAGCCCTCCCTCTTAGTCAGTCCCTCATTTTATAAAGTCCATTAGCTTTGTGTGTATACATTGTTTTCCATTTTCTTTTAGTTTGTTTTTATCTGAGGGGGAATCTACCATTATGTGGCCAAGTAAGAAAAGATACAGCTGTACCACGCAAACCCTTTTTAAGATAAGAAGGTATTTTGTTTCTGACTTTTGTCTGACCTCAAAACTGGTCTTCTCTAGTTTGTCCTTTAAAAATATCTGTGCCTATGAATGCAGAGGGCTGATGTGATGACTGTTACAAGACAGCTCACAATAGGGTCCTCCAGAGATTGCAACCTTGCACAGGGAATTGTCTCTGAACAAGGTGGTGCTACAAGGGAAACAGAGAGATTGGACATGCTGTTGCAATTAGATAGCAAGACTGTAGTGTTTGGGACTGTATTTTTACTCCTGTGTTTATTAAGGAAAAAAAAAGTTCACAAGTATTTCGGGTCTTGGAAGGAGATGGAGCCTTTAAGAAAAAATCAGACTGAACTAATCAAGGAGGGAGAAAGATACCTCTGTTTAAGTGTAGAAACAGAAGAGAAATTCTAATAGACACAGGTAAATAAGGTTTGGATCCAATTTAAATAACACAAAACATTAAATACCAGCTAAGACATTCACAGTAGTAAGAAGCAGAGGAATGCAAATGTGCTAAATTGAGCAAAACAATAAGGGACATTATACCACTCCCACATGGCACAAGTCAACATCTGCATTGCAAGGAGGAAGGTTGCTTTCAGTGGAACATCCTGCTGAGATGTCTGCTCCTGCCTAGGTGGGAGCTTGCAGCAGTCACTGAGCCCCCTCCAGGTTTCACTGGCAGCCTAATGTGATGAGAATGGAGGTAAGGGACCACACACCCCTCTCTGGAAGACAACAGTTGTGAATATTTGTCTTTTTAAAGCAAATTATATTATGAGCCTCAGAGTATGGAAAACTTTCAAAGAGAGTTAAGGCGTGATTTCAGATGGTGACTGAATCCTGCATTTGCTATCAAAAAACATTCAACAAAGTGGCCCCTGCTTCATCTTGAAACTGGTGACCTAAAACTGGCTGCCTCTCTGTCCTCTTTTCAGTGTCCTGGCTAACACAGCCTGCAAAGTACTTAGTACTTCAGATTCAGGGAATCATATTCATGAGAGTATTTTGGGGTTAAATATAGTATCTCTCTTTAAATTAAATACATAGGGAAGCACTTTCTTCACCCCTCTGTAGTAACAAAATCTCCCCAAAATCTTTAATAGAAAATGAGCAGAGCACCTTGTAATTTAAGATCAAAACTTTTATATAAACTAGATGAATATTTTACAATAACAACTCCAAACTACCCAGCTTCACTGTATGCTGTAAACTGCAGTATTTGGCACCATTACTTCAGCATTATGTTAAAACGATGAAAGGCTTAGAAGATCAGAACATGATGATTGATACAGAATTCTGTTTATCTGCCTTAGAAGATGTGATGAAATAAAGATTTGTACGTGTCCAACTTGTGATTTATCTTTGAAACTGGAGGCATATCAGCCTCCAATCCTCCTATATATATCAGGGATACATGGCAGACTGGATTGAATGCAGCATTCTTAATTTCACTGTTGTTCCGATTGACTTCTATATGTGTCGAATTTGACTGCAAAAAGTGGTGTGTGCGTGTAAGCCAGTAAGATAGATTTACTCTATTTTCTATTGGGAAAGACTCTTCCCAGTTTCCTTGTTACCCCCTTGAGAAATTAGTTATTAAAACCCTAAGAATATAATGTAATATAGACTCATAGCATAGCTAATATAGGCTGAATAATACAGACTCATAGTAGGGTTCTATGTTTTCACGGTTCCCAGTTAGTATATCTTTGAGGAGGGGACTGGAAGATGATTAAGAAAAGATGGGAGTGATGTTGTTCTAGGGACTTTTACTCCTTTTCCCTTATACCAGGGGCAAGATGATTTTGTGGTGGTAGTGATGCAGACAGGAATATGAATGCAGTTGTGTGTACCCCAAAATGAGAAACGGACTGGAGAGAAGTGTTTATTGGTTCCCCAATCTGTAGTCTTGCATGAAGCACAGGTGGTGTGGTGACTTTTTACAGCCCTTTTGCAACCCTTTCAAATTCACTCTGCACTCCACCTTTACGTGCCTTTGGAGAATTAAATTCTAGTTCATTAATATTCATTCAACCACAGACCTGAAAAAGATATAATTTTTGGGTTAACACTGAGGAAGGGAAGGGGGATGCACACAGTTTCCTGCCGAAGCTGTAGGGCTCAATGCTGTGTTATTCTCTCCATTAGGGATAGCTCAGTCAGATCTGTGACACAAAGCCTTACTTGAACCCTCAGGTCTTGAAGGTAGCTTTCCAGGCTCTTATGACTTTCCACTTGCAGTTTGATCCACAGAACCAGTTTATCAAATTCCACTCTGTATTTAAATTATGGAAAAAGGAACACATGAAGATATATCTACCTCAGAGAGCAGCGCAGTGCAACACAAGTGGATCTGTAGAGCAGAATGCTGTCCCTGGCTGTCTAAGGTCCATGCTACATGCTTGTGAGCTTCAACATCAGACTGGCTGCAGGCTGCCCATTGGCCCAATTTAGAAATAGACCTCAGGGGTGCATCTTTTGGTTTGGCCTCATCTGAAGGGAATGCAGTTTGCAGTCCTGAGACCTCTGCAATACGAACTCAAATGTAGGAATGAAAAATAATAAGTAATTTCAAAGCAGCTTTCCTGAGCTGAACTAAACACTGGCCCACTTTGAGCAGAAAGCCCAGTGCCCATTTTGCTTTTTTCTGGAGAGTGTGCATGGTCTTTACACTGAGTAATATAGCCAGAAAATTTCAGGAGAAGAAGTGGAGGGTGGAGTAGAGGCAAAGAACTGCTAATTAAATTATTTGCATAAATAAAACATAAGAATAAGCTCCTATATTTGAACGCAGACTATTATTTTTTCTACCTGTTAGGAGCCTGGAATGAACTCTGCCAAAACATTTGGATTTCTGACTGACTTGTCACTTCCCCTCAGCCATCTTTAAAATGGGTCAAAATGTAAATGCAGTATCTTGTACATGTAATAAAGTCTTCCTCCAGCAGCTGATTCACTGACAGGAAGAGTCTATTGCCTAGTTATAGCCCAAAGAAGGTCATTATGAACTTTCAGGGTGGAAATATATGCTTTCTGGTGCTGAAGATCCTGAGTTTGACTCTCAATGTTTATGACATTCCAAGAATGGAAGCTGCAAAGTCAAATTATCTGCTGTGTAACCTGGTGCCACCGTACCAACACCACTTGACACCAGCTGAGATTGTTACAGGCTGCTATCATGTTTGGGCAGAAGAAAGAGTGTGGGACTAACCTCTGGGGCAATGGAGGGGCAGCTGTTCTCATGGTTCCTCTAGCTGTCTGCTGTTTTGTCTTGCATCTCTCTGAGGAAGAAACCTGCAGTGATTATGAATTTTGCTCAGTCAGATAGGAAAGTCCTCAGCTACTTACTGCACTTGTCTTCTGGCATCTTTAAGGAAACTATTCTGGGCACAAGACAATGGCTAGGGAGTAGAGAAAACATGGGGAACTGGCGTTGGAGAGATCAGTATGTTCAGTCATATGCCTCAGCACAGTCTGAGTACTTGTTTGCCTCCCAAATTAAGCAGTTGAAGAATTTCAGGGTTTTAGAAAAATGCTTGCAATTGAAATGTTTTTTTTAAAGTTGACCTTTAAAGACATGTCTTTGGTGAGTACCAGCTAATGCAGCATCACTGAATTAAACAGAAATATCTCTGAGTATTGTCAAGGATGTCATTCTTTATATCATCTGAAGCAAATGCCTCAAATGTAGCTGGAAATTTACCACTTCACAATAAATCGTTCTTTAGGCATTTATTTTTTTGCACAATAGTCTTTTACCCAGTATTCTATGGCTCCAAATAGACTTAAGCACCTTCTAGAAATCAGGGGTTCTGATTTTTAGCTATATATAAACAAAATGTCTTGATCCCTAATCCACAAATGACAGGATTTCCTCCATCTGACTTTTCTGTGTTGGGTCATCTTAGCATATTAGGCAAAAGCTCTGTGCCATGCAGTCCCTTTAGCACAGCTTGTGACTTACCCCTCTTTAAAAGCTCTTTTTCAGCAGGCTTAAGGCTGATGAGATGGCATCTTTGATTTAATAAGAACTCTACAGTGCATCTGGGAAACTTGGGGCAAGTATCAATCCTACCTTGCCTTCAAAATTAATTGAAAAAGCACTGCACTAGTAGCTCGATGACCACCTCAGAACACATAGACTAAATTAAAAGAGCCTGGTTTTCATTTTGGACAGCCTCTGCCCATAGCTCCCATAAATTTTATGGGCAGTAGTCTCAAAGAAAGGCAGTTTTCCTGAACCAACATGCACCTGTACCTTGACACAATTTTAGTGCATCTCTCTCTCTCTCTCTCTCTCTCTCTGTGCCAGTCTCTCAAAGTATGTTCAGATTTGGATGTTTCTTGACACACTGATGAGAGTCTTTCTATATTCACATGGGCTGATAATAGCTTTTGAGAAAGTATTATTGAAGGGTATGTTAAAAATTGCCCAGTGGCCAGAAAGCAGTCACTTTACTTAAGTCTAAGTGAAACATAAACAGCCAGTTAGAGACTTCTGAAGGTGATAAATAGTCTGTTTGGATCATTTTAAGAGAGGCACTAAGCAATGGCTTCTTCTCATAAATGCTAACTGTGCTAAACCCCAAAGTGTCGTCTGAATAAAATATCGTATATGGCCATCCTATTAGGTTAGCTATTGCCTTTAAGGAAGCCGCATACCTAATGGATCTAATTGCTCAGGGAGCATTAGAAAATTCAATTTTTTTTTTTCTAAAATATGTTAGATCATGTTCAAGCAAAAATAGTTTAGTGATTAATATTCTGTCTTTCTAATTCTAGAGATGAAATCTGAAGCAAGCATTGAAATGGTCTGCTGAAATTGTAAGTAGCATACATGTGGGGAAAAGATAGCAAGTTGGTGCTAAATGGTACTTCTAAAATATTGCAAAAGTAATGTTCTGACCATAATTGTATTCCATTATGGTGGATAGGTGCCTGGCAACAAAGCTGAACAAATGTGTACATACTGAAGAAAAAGAGTATCTTGATGGAAGAGGCTCTTATTTAGTTCAATTTGTGTATGCACAGATTTTGCTGGTACACACAATGGGAGATACTGAACCTGAAACAAATTAAACTAGTTTACAAGGAATGCATTTACAGGAGCTGGGAACAAGACTTACATTTCTGGAAGGTCATGATGCTCCCTTCAGCAAGAATAGCTGAACACATGCTTATAAGAGAGGATTATAAGCAAATCTGAATTAAAAGAATGATGCTTTGATATTTTGATGACCACTGGAAAATATTAAGACACTCTCAATGTTGTAGTAGGGGAGGGGTAGGTCTTTGGTTCATTTTGGAAGGGTTTTAATTATTCATTTCCCCTTCCACCAAAACATGAACTAAATCCAATGGCATTCAATATGCCTAAAAAGCCAGGCACATGGTGTTTCATTTTGAGATCTGAAAAATGGAGGCAGTCCTAAAATAGTTGGCATGATATCAAATGTCACCTACTGTGGCACGATGCTACTTCAAGACAAATAACTTGAAAAACATACAAGGATAAAATTGTGACCCATGTGTGTGCAGGCAAAGCAGCAGCTCAACCCTGGAATACATTCCTGTATGTGTGCTTTGTGTGAGGCCACGCTCATGGTTCATACTGCGGGAGTGAGTGACATGCTGCTCTGTGTAACAGGTTACAGGGATCTGTTGCCAGTCAGTGTCCAGTCAACCTGTTGGCACCTTTAATGCTGACAGGGAATTAGGCTGTGATAAAATGCTCCTTATGAAGAATGTGCACTTCATGCTGCAGACCCAAACAAAGGTCACATGTGCTCAGATGTGAAACAAGATAAGTTGTTAAATATCATAGTATCATAGAATGGTTTGGATTGGAAGGGACCTTAAAGGTCATCTAATCCCAATGCCCCTGCCATGAGCAGGGTCACCTTTTATCTAGACCAGGTTGCTCACAGCCCTGTCCAACCTGGCCTTGAACACTTCCAGGCATGAGGCATGCACAGCGTCTCTGGACAACCTGTTCCAATGCCTCACCACCCTCACAGTCAAACATTTCATCTTAGTATCTAATGTAAACCTACCCTTTTTCAATTTAAAGACATTCTCTCATGTCCTATCACTACATGCTCTTGTAAAACATCCATCTCCAGCTCTTGTAGGCTCCCTTCAGGCACCAGGAGGCTGCTGTAAGGTCTGTATAAACATGTCCCCATCCTGTGAACTTGAGAAGTGTGAAGCACTCATGGTAGCTGGGGATGACACTTGGGGTTACGTTTCCTGCAAAACAGGGTTTGCAGCAGGAATCAGCACTGGGGTGCAGTGCAGCTGGAGGAGCAGTGGTGGGATGGTGACAGGCTCCCTTGAAGACAATGCTGGGCCCTTCAGCTGTCACTTCACTTTAAGCAAATGAGTAACGCTGTTCATTTCAATGCTTAAAGCAAAGTATCTGCTTAGTATTGTGTTTAAGTAGGGGCTTAAAATCGCAGCTGTCTGCCTGCTGCTTTTTCGTACACATAGAGCATCTTTCTTAGCTGTTTAACTTGTGGAGCCTGTGGCACACCAGCCTGAACAGCCTGGTGATACTTTTAGGGCTGTTGGAGGGATGTGCCTGGGCTTGGGTGCACACTCGCCTGGAGCGCACAAACACATACTCGTGTGAAGAAACTTATCGCTGTTTTCCAGGCATCAGTTCTTCAATACTAAGACTCTGAATTCTTGTAAATCACTTCAAATTTGGATGTGAGGGAGCACAATGCTTGAAAGCATTGGTTAAATTTCCTTTGAGAAGGGCATTTGTGTTTGCATTGAGTAGAGGGATGGTGTCCTCAATAAAATGTGCTGCATTTCCTCTCATGATTATACAGCGCATTTCTTCCTCAGGGGCTTTTCTGCTTACGCTTGAAAAATCATTTTACCTACCACTGCCACAAGTTACCTGGGGATCAAAAGGAAGTGCACAACTGAAGCACAGCTTGCTGCTGAACATTAGCCTCTTTTCATGTAGTTACAATTTTGTTGTCACTGGATGGTGGAAGACAGAGATTCATTTGTGCCCCTACCTACTTTTCCTGAGAGGGACCAGAGGAAGAAGGGAAAAAAACCTCAAAGCCCAGTTTTCCAGCAGCAGAAAGCCAGCAAAGTTTAGGTTGGATCTAGCTGCAAATGCCATTGACGTGCAATTTTTGTACCCAATCTGCAGAAACTTGCATATTGTACAGTATTTCAAAGATAACGGCTGTCATTTGGTAACATCCAAAAATACTTATCTTCTTTTCTTCATGAGATGTCCATGGCTGCCCATTGCCACCTTCACAGCTGTAAGCTGCCTTTTTATGTTTCTGGCAGGAGCTGCAGACAAACAGGCAAGTGTGGGACCAAACATTCCACGGAGCACAGTTGCAACTGTGCCGACTGCAGAGTCCTGTGCTTCAGTGACACGGGAGTCTGGACGGATGGCATGGGCTGGGAGATAAGGGCCCTGATACTAATGCTTAGAAATTATGGCAAGAGGAACAACTCCAGAAGGAAAAAGAAGAGAGTGAGGTCAAGTGTGGGCTATTTGATGCAGAATTCCAAACAGCTGTGCTTCATTTGGGTTTTTTTTCTCCTTAAATATTTATGTTTCTCCACCTAGGTTTTATTCTATAGGAATGGCTGGGGAATTGCTCTGCTTGCAAATAGAATGACTTCTGGATAGAGTCACTGTTTATTTTCTAGTATCTATCATGTGACCAGTCCCTCACCAAGAAGACCAAATAACATATTCAAAGCAAAGAGGTAGCAAATGTTTCAAAGACTGGAATAAGTTTGTGAAAATGCCTGCAAATAAGATATACAGTCACAGTGTTTGGATTGGTTCACAAATGATTTACAAAGGAGGAGGAAAAAAAGGAATGAATATCGTCACATAATTTATTTGCAAAATAAATAAATAAATAAACTAAATCATTTGACCAGCTCTGTTTTTCAACATAAGAGCTCAATGGAAATGAAAGAGGACTCTGTAGTTCTCATTACTGAATTACATTTCTTTGAGCCTGACTGTGAAAGGAAAAAGTGAATGCTTAGATCTTGTTTGACCAGCAACTGATGAATGCACTCTTTAAAATGTAAATATGCTTTTTTCAACAACCAGAAACATGTAAAATGTGAATAGACTTTATTTGAAAACTGATTAAGCTCCTACTTGGTCTCATAGCATGTGGGGAGACACAATTAAACTAATATAGTTACTGCATTCCCCCCACCCCCTCATACCCCTCATAGCTCACATAAGGCCTATTTCATAATGATACCTTTTGAAACTACAAAGACAAGACAGAAATCATATTTGCTCATTAAGTAGTTGATGATGATCTGAAAGACCAGACAGGCAGCAATAAACAGTCCCCTAGGTCTATAAGAAACACACAGTCACTCAAGATTTTCAGCTTTTCAGGAAAGCAAGCATTTTAAAAATAATTTCCATTATAAAAAAAACCCTTTTTAGCACCAATATAATCTGGAACAAAGGTCAACTACAGACTAAACGTCCTGGAAAGATTTAGACATTTGATAACTCTCTAGTATGCTTTGTCAAGCACTCATTGATTGTGAGCATTAGCCAGAGGTATATAAACACTTATAAATATTGTATGCATAAGATTAGCTGCACTTAGATTGATGATTAATAGGTCTGCTGTTGGTAATCTATGGCACCTCTTTTGCATGAAAAAAACAATTAGAAACACATTTCCAAACATCCCAGACAGACCATAGATGGTACACAATATAAAATTGAAGTCTTGAAGTACTTGCATGCAAGAGCCTAAATTAAGTGTACAAATATAACCCTAACATTCCTTTTTGTAATTAGAAAAGTATAAAAGCTCCTATACCAAAAATATGATTTAGTTTGCTCTTATATTTCTGCACGACCCTTAAGCTCTTTTTTCATTTCTTTTTAAATTTTTATTTATTTCTATTTTTATTTCATTTTAATATACTACCCTGGGATAAAAATTTAGAACAAAATCTGTGGTACCTGTCTAATCTTTGTAAGTAACAATAGTAGACATTATGTGGAACTAATGAGAACAGCATCAATTAAGAAATGAACAAGGATTAAAGCATCATCATTTAAAGTGCTGCAGATCCTCTGTGAGTGATGCTTTCCCTGTGGCCTCACTGGTGTGGTCTGTGGCACCGAGCAGCTTTCCCCAGGCTCACCCCAAGGGGACCACTCGGGAAGCAAAGGTACTTCTTCATCTGGGAGGATGCAGATTAACACCCATGTGAGAGCGGGATAGCGGCAGGGCTGGAAGAGATGGAAGGCCCCAAAATGTGAAGGTACTTCGGGAGAAAAAGTTTAACTTCCATGGCTTAGGAAGTAACATGAAGTTGAGTAAGTGTGAAGCCAGCGTTAAGGGATGATTTATTCTTTCAGAAGCCTTCTTAAACTTCTTAATCTGGTTTTCTAAGGCAGTGAAGATCAGCAGATTACTGTCTGTGGGACCATCAGTCAGTTCTCAAGTTGTCACCTCTAGCTTAATTTCAGTGGAATTTACAGATAAGTAGAGATTACAAAGGACCACAAGTTGCCTGGTCTAGGACCATGTGGAGTCTGTGGGACCCTCATGTTTCCTGGCTAGTAGGTGAGCCATGAGGTGTGTGCATGAGGTGCATCCCCGGGAAGACACGTGGGGAAGGGTGTGGCTGGGGAGAGCAGAGAGCAGAATGGTGGGCGCTCAGGCAGTGCTGGTGGACTCAAAGAAACAAAGACACTTGTGGTAGAGGGAATCGGAAGGTGATGAAAATGGTATTATTGGGCATACATATCCAAAGGAAAGAAGGCTGTGCTATTCTCCCACCGGTATAGCTCCCTGACCATATAAGAGACTTATTTGCCACTTTGCATTGATTTTTAATTTGAGAAATAAGTGTTCAGGGATTTTCTTTATTATTTCAAATTTCTGTTTGCATATCTGTAATTTTGTAGAAGAAATTATGAATACACTATAACAGCATATTCAGAGATAGCATTTGGTATTAAAGTTTTACCTGAGGGAGAATAATTGTTAAAGTGGATGTACATTTTTCTTTTTAATTGGGGAATTAACCCCTTCAGAACTCCCCCAGTGAAGTTTTGGGAAGGAAAACATATCTAATTACGAGTTTCTCTGTTAAGTTCATTAGAGAACAATGGAGAACTTGATTAAACCATATTTTTCCATTAACCCTCAGTTTTGGAATCCTTTTTAAAGTAAGAATGAAAAATCTTTTCTTATGTCCTGAAATTTTTCCTGCTGATTCTCAGGCAAGAGGAAACTTTTTCAGTCTTCATACAGTTTGGTTGTAAAGACTTCATATTTTTGCATTAACCACCACAGCAGGCTGCCGATAAGGGGTCTTTCTTCACTTTGTCTTGGTACCTTTAAAACACAGGAACATTTGAACTCAAAAACTTTCCAAACTTGGCTAAAGATCTGAATTCAACCTTAAAGCACAAGGTAATTCATGTCCAGTTTAAAGTCCTGTGCTTAAGCTATTGTACCTACAAATTGAAAGGGTCACCAAACCACCAGGAGATCTTTCGTAGCTACAGTAGGTGCCACAGGCCCTCAATGCAAACAGTAGGCAAAAGTCTGATGTTAGATACAGAGAGAGGTTCAAACTTTCCTCTGAATTTCCTTACTTTTTGTGCATCCAAGGTCAGAACCTTAATGCTATCTGAATATATCGTGTTTTGTGATTTAATAAAGCAATGTTAGAGGCTAAAGGTCTAACTACTGAGTGAGTTATTTTTAAAATGTCCTTCAATGTTGAGAGACTCTTGAGGATAGAATAACTTTTTTTATATGAGTAAAGTCATCAGGGAGAGTACTGGTCAGGGAATGATAAAACTTACGATAGCAACTTCTCACCCATATTAATTTTGCTGTTGCTTAAAACTGTTGAGTTTCCTATACTGTTGTATGTAAATTAAACCTCGCATATATTGTTCAACAACTACTCAGAGCCAGAGAGCCTACAGGGCCTGCTTCACTCTAACCCTCCTGGTCAGCAGAGCCTGGTGGGAATGCCTGTGTGACGGGACAGGTAGGTCTTTCTAGAGCCTCAAAAAGGCAGAGTTGCCTACGTTCCCTTTTCCTTTTCCCCTTGTAGTATTAAAAATCATATCAATTAACAATTTCCCTTAATTTAACATAGGATTTTAAACACACCTGATTATGAGTGTCATCCGGTTAGGTTTCTAAAGATCCAAGGCTGTAATAGGGCCCTGGAAATCTCTCCTGAATCACTGGATCACTATTTGTGAGGCTGTAAGCCCATTTATTCTAATTGTATCCTACTTTGGGAGTTGAATTCCCATTTTTAGGTGTCCCCTCCTGTAAGAAGACTGACTACATTCTCTTTGTCTCCATTTTATATTGCACCATAGTGTTTTATTACACAACTTATTGCAATCCTCACCTGTTCCTTTTGGTCTAGCTGGAATGGTAAACTCCTACAGCTGCTGTTTGTGGTATCCCTAGTTAGGATGGCAGTCATCACCGGCTTGTCTTTCTCAGAGAGTTCCCATTCACAGTCCCCTGTTGAACAGAAGCCAATCCAAGCTGGTGCATGCTGAGATCTGTGTTCTATGGTGCCATCCTGCAATTCATTAGGGCTAAACAGCAGTCAGAATCTGAATGTGTAGTTCCTACTTAATCCATACTTCAGTATTTTGATGTGATTCTCCATGCATTTGAGGATAAGAGGAGACAAAGGTGCTATCTTTCAACTTACACTGCACTGAGAACTGCTCAAACTCTTGCCCATTAAATTGAGGCACAGGATCAGAGATTCCTTTCCCAGGCATAACAAGTGGGAGTTTTCCTATCTAATTTTAGACACATAAAAATGAAGCATCTCATCAAAGTTAAATGTTTAGACTCTGTCTGTAATCAATAGAGATGAAATGAAGATCAATTGCTCCAGAGAGCAATTAATGCTACTACCTTAGATAACTATCCTAGAGTGACATAAAAATGATGAATCCTCTCAAAGTACCTCACTTTCTTCACTTCCTGAAAAGCGGACCTAAGTAACTAGCTTAGACCAGGTACTCACTTTAGGATAGCTAAAATTAAATTATATGAATCCCACTACTGGGTTTAATGAAAATAGGAGTTGGAAAGCAACTCTTTATTAGTAGAATCTTATTGAGGGGCTGAACTGGAAATGAGAATTATTGTATAGGACAGTAATTTTCCTATTTTTCAATCTGTGTCTGCTTTGCTCCAGGACATCATTCACCTGCTGCCTTAAGGGATTCAATTGGTTAACCTTGCAAAACACCTTACTCCATATCTCTATTTCCTGAAGGCTAGTATCTCCATAATTTCAGTTTGATTTTTTAAACAGAATATGATTAAAATTTTGGTAATATTTTTTCTCTAAGTACCTTCAGCATTGGAGCATGACTTGGCAGTTCATATTCCTCTTGAAATTGAACTGAAAGAAAAAAAAATAGCCAGTGACTTGTATGTACTGCAGGTTTAAACTCAGCTCCACAGATTTTTGTCAAGAGTGAATAGTTTGCACCTCTAACTATTAAATCTTTTTCAAGTTTGCATGATTTTCTAACATGCACTGCAAATGGAAAAAATCATCTTCCGATATTAGGGAAGTAGATTGTTTGCCAAGTCCATTTTGACAAAGACATTAAATTGTTTATAGTTCTTTCAGCTCGTCTGAGCTATGTGTAATGATTCAAAATTTTACACATATGGGAAAAGTCCCACTCACGTTTTGTCCTTGAGTGTAGGACTGCTGTTCAACCTGTGAGAGGTAAATCAGTGGTATCTGGGTTTGACCTCATTGTTTTAGGAGGACTGTTACCCTTCCTTGCTTAAAAGCCTTTTTAGGAAAATAATTTATATGTTACCAGGCTTATGGGACTTGAGATTTATTATTTTATGAGAGTATTGTGTAGATCTCTTTGTGCTAAGTTTCAGAATTCTTACTTTGAGTCATTCATGCCTTTCTGTTTCTGTCATTTTTACATTCTCTGTAGTGGCTTTAGCATCCAGTACGTTGGACATGCCCTGGCATCTGCCTGAAGTTAATAAATGCCTTCGTTTAAGATAGTCACATTTTCTTTATTTCTTTATTGTTATTATATTGTTCTTATTGTTTTAAGTTACAAGTTAATCCCAAGGTTCTAGTAATCAGTTTCTCCGGGTGTTTTCTCCCAGTGGTAATCACCATCTGGTCTCTTATGATGAGCTCAATTGCCATGATTGCTGACTGCAATTGCAAGATTAGGTCTTTAACCTTAAATCAGTCACAAACTCTTTTGGGTTTTCACCTTCTGTTTGCTTAAAACTTCTCTCTGAACTATTTTATTTTTATGAGTAGTGACATCATTCTCAAATTAGCCTTGTTTGTCTGAGTTAATTGAAAACTTTCTTTTTTACAATGTTTTTTTGTAAACCAGCTATTACCACAATTTTGTTTCCAGCTTTGCCTTTTTCACTGATGCACTCTGCTTGCATGTAGAAAAGGACTAGTGAATTAATAAATGCCTCTAACTCACAAAAATATTTAATTGATTTTGACCAAGTGTGGGTCAAGACAACCTCTGTGTTCCCCTGAGTGTTCCTGTGACACAGGAAGAGAGCTGAGAGCCATATTGAAGCAGTCTCCCCACGATGTCGTAGCCTTTTCTCTGACATTTGAATGTGATTTCTCACAGTGCAAGAAGAGGCAGCTAGGCAGCCTCAATATTGCATGCACAATAAACGTATTACTTTTCCTTCCTTAGGTAGTGGGGAAGTGTCACATTGCCT
The DNA here is from genome assembly GCA_035047865.1 of Dendrocincla tyrannina. Lineage (NCBI taxonomy): Eukaryota > Metazoa > Chordata > Aves > Passeriformes > Dendrocolaptidae > Dendrocincla > Dendrocincla tyrannina. Next base: position 17,915,368 of record JAWWMP010000001.1, read on the forward strand.
GAAGGTTTTGTAAAACTGGCAGAAGCCCCCAAAACACCCAAAATCCAAATACGGAATTGAGCATCTAGCTCAGTGATCATCTACACTGAATGCATATGCCCTCCTTTACCATGTGGAGAGACCTGGCTCTATCTGTCCTTTCCTGGTTTAATTGGCCTTGGTCTCTTAACCTCCCTTCTTGGCCATCCAGCAACTAATCCATGCAATTAGCCTCTGCCTTACTACACTAATTGCTAATATTGGCCAGCTGATTTCCTCAAAAATACCTGAGGAACCTGCACAGGGAAAAAGTAAAATAAAAATCTAAAACCACAGTGACAATGGTCTCTAAAAAATGGGACCACTGAAAGAGAGGACGAGATATTTTCACTACCTGATTATCTGTGTGTGTGTAACATGTAATTCCTTTCTATAAATAATGGAATAATCTAGAAAGCAGATTTCAGAAAGCTTTTCCTTTGTTGGGTTGGGCTCAAAATCCTGGAGAAGGATTTATCATTACTTTATCAACTTTACTTTAAGTGATATAATAGCACAGAGGTTTCTCCCTCAAAAGTCTTATTTACAATGACATGTTTCATTAGCATATCTTCTTTCTAAGAGATAAAAAATACGAAATGGGATGAGATGCTGAAACATCATATCTATCTGAGAAACAAAGCATAAGAGTATATTAATTCAAATTAGTGCTCCATGAAGCCAAACTCTTTACACTTTGAGGACCTCAGGCATGCAAGCTGCAAGCAAGGGCAAGATTTACCATTATACTTATGTATGAACAATTGTTTTCATTTTCCTTGAAAGTAATAATTACATTGAAGATAGCTAGCCAAGCCCTTTCAAGACCAGTTAGATTGAGTGAAGGTGAAAAAATCCTAAGGGGATTAATTCAGCTGGAGCAACACTACCCACAAAAAACCCCAAGAACAACAACAAAACAAAACACAACAAAACAAACACCCAAAAATTCATACAAATTGTCTCAGGAAAGCATAATTGTCAAGTGTTTATTTGCTTAATTCATGTGCATCCTGTTCCAAAAAGTCTTCAGTAGCATTTATACTTGAAACATTTGTATTGCTTTATACTTCTTTCCTCTACATCTGTTTTGCCCATGGAAAGTGACAGCATTTTCTTTGTCAGACTTGAAGTAAAATACCTTAGCATCTGCCGGGAGTAAAGTTACCTCAAGGAACACAAATTCTTTCAGAAGTAAACATAAGTTTTTTATTTACTGTAGCTGATTTATTATCCTTGTTGCTTATAAAATTTTAATATAGACTGAACAAATTCTATAATAATTTAGAACAAACATGAAACAGATTGTCAGGTTTCTACATCCCAATCCCTCCCCCAGCTTTGACATCTAATTATCTTCTTTTTCTCTTCCTTCTTTCTTCCCTATTGCCTCTCAGAGGTAGTAATGTAGTGTGTTTTTCATGGAGCAGCACCAAAGGTCTAGGTCTCCTGGAGAAGGATCAAGAAGTAGTGCCATCTGGTTTGGATGCCTGGTGCAAAGCACTGAGTATAGTGATTCAGTGCTCAATAAGTTCAATGCAAGATGTAACATAAGAAGATGCTCAGTTGGCTCTGTTGCTATTTTGTGAGACCAGGGCAAATTTTCTGTCCTGTATTTGTACTCAGATCTGACTGGAAAGTCAATACCTAAACTCCTTGTAGAGTGAAATGAATGGGAAATCAACACTACAGGGTCTAATGTGAACCATCCATTCAGTATGGTGTGTGCATTGCTGGGGGTTGTATTTATGTAATTAGTTTGCCAAAGTGTCCCAGAAGAGGAACAGAACCATAAAATTTCCAAAAGGATATACTGGAGCACAAAGACATAACATGGTTGCATATTTTTGTGTCTTATGCACAGGTTGTTAGTGGTAGAGGTCTTTGTGGGGACTGGGGATAGTGGAGGAAGTAGACCAACCAGCTCCCAGAGTGACTAGAAAACCATGACCACACTACAGTCACCCCCGACTCTGTGCTAACACACCTGTGGAAAGAATTGCAGCAGATATATGTTCTTATGGCCCTGGGGACACTAATAAGCCTTCGTGGACCTAAAGAGCCTCACCTGGGGTCTCCACCCACACCTTTTATCTAAGTGCAGCTCAGGGCTCTTGCTCTGTGTTTGAGCGTTGTTGGAGGAGTGTTGTTCTTTAGCTTTTTCTGTGTTGGTGGAGTTTCTTGATCTGGACGTCAGCCCTTGATTGAGTCCCTGGCTAGACCTTGTCTAACATTATGGGCCAGCTTGGTAATTACTGAGCCTGACTTTAATGCTGATCTGCGGGCTGGGTTCCTGCTTGGCATCAGACTTGCCTTATCAGTAGGAGATTGCCTTATGTCTAGATTCTTGTTTGGACTTAACTGCTGCTGGGCTGCCTTTTCTTGGATACTTTTGGAGCTGGGCCTTGACCAGTAAGGACTCTTCTTCCTGTGGGATACCCTTGGTGGCCCAGCTTATTTTTGCTATACCCTGACATGTGTGGGGATTCCTGCAAGGCTTTGAGCAGCATGGAGAATACCTTACTGAAGGTGAGCCTATGGTGTGATGCTAGAGCGGTCCTGCAGCCAGGGAGCAGTGAGAGGCTGAGGAAGAGTATGTTGTTCTCCTTATCTTATCTGATGAGAACAGTTGGGACCTCCTGTAGCTTCGTCTTGTGTTTACCTTCAGCAAAACATCTGGCTGCTGGCCTCATGAACCAACCCCTATACCTGTCTGAGGTAGTGAAGCAAAGAGCTAGAGCAGCTGGAGGCAAAAGCCTGCTGTAGCAGGAGTAAATAATGGCTGTTTTCCAAGCGTCATGAAGTGGTGCTCTGAAAATACCACCACCAGTTATGTGAGGCTGGTGTGCCCTGTCCTCTGACATATGTGTAGCTACATTTGGAAGTTGTTTGAGCTGTAGTGCTTCAGATCCAGCTTGTGAGGAAAGCTTTGCCAAGGTTAAGATAACTCTCCATCTGATTATGAGTGAATTGATACGCAGGAGAGCAACTCCTAGCCAATTGGAGGCACAAGATGTACATCAAAAGAGGATGAGAGGCTTCTAAAACAGGAGGTGGAGAAAGTGCACTCCATTCAAACTCCATTAACAGGAGCTTCAGCCAACCTCAAGCAGTCATTTCTAATGCAGCTAAAGGAAGGTAGAAGTGCTGAGCTTAATGGTTTCTCTGATAGGTCTGTATTTTTGAAGTAGTATGCTGCATTTACTTAAATACTCCCATGCATATTTGCAAACATAACTTCTATTGACACTTCTCAAATGTATTTGAAAGATAATTTCTGTATATCTGTGCCCTAGTATTTTTGAGGTTTCTACAACTACCAGGTACTAAAAGCCTTTCAGAATAAGACTTAACAGGAACTAAATGGATACTAAAGGCAAACACCCAGATACTAATCAAACTTTCCACATATCTGAATAAGAGAACTAATACTACAGTGTGTGCACACCCACAATACAACTGCAAGCACTGTCTGGGTGTGACTTTGAAAAGAAATCCTTATATGGATGGTGTATGTCACCTCAGCTGAGCTGTGGACCTGTGAGAGATGACTGAACTTGTGCTGCAGGTATTGCTCCATCTCCTTCAGCCGGGTGAGGTTTTTGTTCCTGTGTGTCAGCAATGGGAGCAGTAAGTGAAGCTTTCTCTCTGGGAGGTAACAGCTCTGTCTAACCCTGCCCTGTGCTGGCTGGGACGGGAGTAGCATAGGGAAAGTAAGGGTGAAAAGTGAACACAACTTGCACACCACATCACATTCTCATCTTCCAGAACAGAGAGATATAGAATTAGCCTAACAATTAAGGAGGAGGGAGAGGAAAACCATACCTAACTGCTAGCTATTTCTGTGTGTGATTCTAGCTGTGTATATAATGAGAAATTGAGAACTTACTGAAGGAATGCTTTATTTTTTTTTCCTCAGAAAATGGTCAGAAGCAGAGTGAAATTTTCTTGAATTTACTATCTGTTTGAGACTTTTACACAGCTCAGTATCCTCTCTTTATGTTTTTTTCTCTCTTTAATCTTTGAAGTGGAGTTGAGCAGTTTCCTTGACATTCAGCTTTTAAGCTGCATTTTTCCTTATCAGGAGAAAGCTTTTATATCACTTGCAGACCAGTAGAAGATAAAAAAGGACAGGGATTTTTTTAAAATGTATACTTTTCTGTTGCATATGTTGCTTGAAAAGTTTGTGATCCCACATTCTTAGGAGAATGCTCACCTGTGTCCCTACATGGAGAAGTTCTGTTAAAGTGGAAAGAGGATAAATTCTAATGAGCTACATAATTATTGCTAATATTTTTTTATTATTTTTAATATTGGGCACATAGTATCTACTAAAGTTACTAATCTTATTTCCTTTATCTGATTTTTTTAAAGTCTTTCTTGAAGAGAGAGAGTAGAGGTAGGTTTTTTGTGAGATGTCCATGAGTTTGTCCCTGAGGGCAAAGAAATGAAACAGTACAATCTAGACGGTGTATGTGTAGGATGGATGGATTGCTTTTGATGGCTGTTGCAGGAGAGGAGTGTTTTTTTATTGCTCTGGAAACGTGTTGCTGTGTTTTATACTTACTTTAGTGTGAGGTGTTTTCTTCCGGTAAAAACTGTTTGTATGACTGGAATAAGAGTTAGGAAAACTGGAGAGACAAAAGTGAAAATTCTGAGGAAAAAGGCATAACTTAATGGGTGGTGACACTGGTTAAATATTTTCTTCTTGTCCCAGTTCAGGATAATGTGATGGTCAGGGCTTCTATGCGTGATTTTTCTAGGTTGTAGGATGCTTCCCGTGTGCTATCTTGGCAATATGTCTACTTTGACTTCTAATCTTAAGTATCTAAAGGAGAACTTATTTTGGCTGTTTTCAGTTTCAGTGGATGACTAAATAAAAGCTGTTGCCACTCTTCACTAGTCTTATCTCTCAACACCATTATGGCCACAACACTACTATAAGACTTTTCTCTCATGCCAGCTTCACATTGGAGGAGGTGTTGTTCCAGAGTCTGTATTACGTCTACAACCAGTGCACAAAGCACTGTCTGAACTACTCAAACTAGTCACAGAAACTGCAATCACGAGCACTCACAATGCTTAATCAAATCTGCTTTAGGGAGAAAAAAGATAAAAGCTAATGGCAGTTGCACCTTAGCCTTTTTTCCAAGGCTGAAAATATGTTATTAAGAAATACTTCTGCCCCATATCCTGTGATGATTAAGGACACGTATTTTGTGGGAGTTAGCAGGATGGGAAGCTATCAGGTTCCCAGATCTACTGAGACAGAAGACCCTTGTTTATTATGCTGGCATGAGTCCTAATGTCTCTGCCTTGGCTCTCTTGCCTTGTCTGCTTGAATTCCCTTTAACAGCATTTCTACCACAGTCACTAACAGCTTGTTTGAGAGCAAAATTGTACTATGATGGTTTTTGAGATGTACAGATAGTTTAAAGTTTTGGTTACTAACAAATGGAGTAAGTGAAAAAAATTAAATCTCTGTTCATCATCATTTCCTCAAGGAGTGCAATTTGATCCTTGCCTAGTTAATTGAAGTACTTGTGCCAAGGCTGTAGTGAGGAATGTGTAGCGGGAAGGTTCTTTCTGTATGTCAGACAGCGGCCTTTAACATAAAACCTGCTATTTTGGTATGAACATTGGAGGCAGCAATCTTCAAATTTACTTTCAGATGACATTTATGAGCTAAACTCAATCATTTATATTTGTGGAAAGCTGACATTGAAGGAACTTGCCTTTAAACTAGAGTGGATACTTGGGAAACTTTTTTACATTAGAATACCTCTATATTTAGGACAGATTTAGATGGGAAACCTGGCAGGCTGCCCCAGCAATACAAATCACTGGAACTTTTTGGTCCTTTTGTGCATATCTTATCAATTTAACATCACATCCACAAGATACTGACTGTAATAGGAGCCCTGGTTATTTATAAACATATAGCTAAATTGGAGGGGAAAGGTTTATTTTTTATCGAAGAAGAAAAGCACGGAAAGTAACAGTCTGATTTACGTGTAATTATGCATGCAGCCAGACCTTGGTATGAACTAGGGAAAAATCTTTTGTTTGAATTTCCTAGGGCTTCTATTCAAACTTTTAATTAACTTTTTCTCTGTAATTCTCAATATGTTTCTATTGTAATTCTCAATATGTTTTGATAGCAATCAGGGAACAAAAGGTAAGGCTTACTGTGGCTAATTTAACACCTGTAAATTCCTGCAGATGAGCAAGTAAAGAATGCATAACCTTTTGGGAGGGAGGAGGGGAAACATAAGCCTTGGGTTATAAAAGCAGTAGTACAAATGCTATTTAGATTTATTAATCAGTTAGAAGTTTTATTTTTCACCTGTGCAATTATACACAGATCAGTTAGAATAATTTTGTACAGGTAAAATATAAAACAAAAAACATTTCAAGATTTATTAAATCAGTTTTTAAAAGTGTCAGGTCAGGATTATTTTTGCACCTTTTCCATGTTCTTGACCTCATGCCTTATTTGTGAGATGGGAGAATTCTTTAAAGTAGTTTTTTTCTTTTTTTTTTTTTATCTCTGCAAAATATGTATGGCCTTAAAAGAATCACTGCAACTGTGGATAATCTTAAATTTATGTACAGTGTCAGTGTCTTATTGAATGCTCTGTCATATTCTGCTCAATATAGTGTATGAATGTCAAGTTAGTTGACCAAAATTAAATCATGTAGAAACTTGTGCAGAAGCCAGCCTTTGTACTATGCAGTTTGAATTTTTTTCTTCTAATGGATTGTGCTGTGAATCTGATTTAAGAATGCTTTGAACAAAACTTAGATAATTTCATTTTAAAGCTACAAAATCTCAAGAGAAGAAAAACTTGGTGTTTAAATACTGGTATGTGCAGGATGCTTTTACCATGAGAAATAGATGAGAAAGTTTACAAGGACTTCATAAGCATTTACTCTTGGCTCAGAAATGGTTAAGTCGTGCAAAACCCCAAAAGGTTAAATGTCACTATATTTTTCAGATATGGCAGAACTGAGCTGCATAAGTGGTTTCCATGCCTGAGGTCCCATGTAACTGGTATATAATATTTGATATGCTTACACATTTTGTACTCTTTTATTAAATTTTTTGATTGCAATTTTAGTTTTAAAACTAAACAGCACTTTGTCTTGTGAAAGGTGATGAGTTACTAATTCATGTAGCTGCTGTCTTAGATGTAAAAGCCAGTTGCTGTTGTTGTGCTGAGGTGAGACCTACTGGTGTTACTGGTGGTAAATTGCAATGGGATCATATTTTTATAATCTTGATTTTGGGAAAAGAGAAGCGCAGACCCAGCACGGCAACAACAGAGGTGCTAAAAAAGAGAGCATTCTTGAGTGGCCTGAGTGTTTCTGATGTGCAGCTGCCTCCTAAATGTATTTTTTTTTCAGCTCTGAACTTGGGAATGCAGCTGTGCTGCCTCAAGATGAAACTCTCCAGTCTCACTGACTCCTTAACTGCAAAGGAAGATTTTAATACCCTTATTGTAGTGTGGTTTTAAATGGCATTTAAATGTGAGTAGTTACATGTAGGATGGTACATATGTAATACTAGTACTTTCTGAAGGCTGTCATTTACTGCCTTTTCTGCTTTCTTTTCTGTCTTCCTGTTATTTACCTGTGTACTTTGAAAAGGTAAATCAATTGACTTCTGAAATCAGGGTATATTGCCTTAAAACACATTTAAAGTATCCTCTTGGTATTCTCTCTTAAAAGTAACTTTGATCTAATAATACTCTAAGTTCCTGGCTTTCACTTTGTGCCTTCAGCTGATTTGCTTTAACTCTCCTGAGCATGCCATGGGTAGATAAGCCCTCACTGCACGTTAGGTTGGGGGTTTGTTGCAGGCATCTTTATGGGGAGATATATATATATATATATGGGCAGAACCACGCTGCCCTGCACGCATCAGGAGAGTCAGCTGTGAGCCTTCTCAGCTGGCAGCAGTACCATCCTGGCACTGACAGGGTGCTCGCGTTGGCAGGCTCTGCCACCCTGATCCTAGGCCTGCAAAAATGGTTTGTACAGATATTGGACACCAGAACTTGGATACCAGGACAGGAGTTCAGCTCCTCTCATGCTCCTTTGAGCCACTGATAATGCTGAGGAAAAGCAAATAAACTCAGTGTGGAGCGTCATTTTCAAAACAGACTTGTTTGGTTAACGGTGCTTTTGTAGAGTGCCAAAAAGCACTTGAGATTTTTTGAAAAAGCCTCTCTTAAGTCTTTGTGCATACTGAATGACATTTTTAAAAGTCAAGCACAAAATAGCATTCATCAAAATGTTTTTTGGTTATCAAAACCAAAATTTTATTCCTTGCTCCTTCCATCACTCCTATAGCTATTTTAAAAAAAAAAACCAGGCAAGCTGTTTTCAGAATTCCTTCCCTGAACAAAAACTTTGTGTTGCTGAAGGCACTGTGAGGTGGAAAATTTTTTATTGACACAAGCATTATTCTTCAAGATTATTCTGACACTTTTACTGCTTGTTAAATGTGGGAAGGGTAGGTAAAGGTGGAGGGCTCTGGGTGTGCACTTGTGTATGTATGCATGCACAAGGCACTGTGTGACTAAAGTTAGCTTTTATTAGTCTCCAGAAACTTCAGCTCTTATTTTGAACAAAGGTTTGGGAAAGTTCATAATTCTTCTGAATTGCTCATCTAAATCATTCACCTAACCTTTTTTAATTAACAAGAAGAGGTCTCTGCAGTGTCTAAATCAGAGGACTGAGTCTTGTTTCTGCCAATTACTTGCATATGATTTGAGGATGCTGTGTATTTTAATTTTTATCTTGCTGTAATACCACCTTGATTCTCTGGAAGCGCGCTGACTAATCTTGGTAAGGGAAAAGTACTTGATGCCAGGTGAGGGCAAGAACAGTTGGTATGAGGCTGTTCTGCCAGGACACCAAAATAATTCTGATTAAGATGGGACAAGCACCTTTTAATATATTTCTCAACATTAAAAGGAAAAAAAATCATAGGCAAATAAAATTCCTGTGCACCTTATGCATGCTGTAGAATTTGCCCTTTTTGTGCTTTAACTTCTCTTCACTGTGATTTTTTTTCAAAGCCAAACTGAACTATTTTGCAAAAGCCATACCTATGCTGCCCTATTCTGCACACTCTGTATGTTTAAAGTAAACATTCTTTGTGGCTCATGACCCTGTAGGTTTAACAGTCCTGGAATTGATTGTCATTGCTAAGAAAAAAGCCCTGTCTTTTCTCAGCCCTGCGAGCTGAGGCAGTAGCTGCTGTTTGAAGGGACTTCTGTGCAGGTGACATTGCTCTGGGGCGGCTGGTGCCAGATAGAGATTCCTACTCTGCCAGAGACCACTGTCCAGTTACACTTGTCAATGCTGTTGTGTGGAAAAGCAGTGCCTGCCTCATTTTGGTTAAAATGCAAAAGTTTGGCTTAATTATGGCTTAGAAATTAAAATAAGAAATTGCTAATCCATCTTTTCAGCAGCTGAGTTGACAGAGCGGGAAGAAATGCTTTCCTTCTTAACACTGAGCTCAACTCTTTTTTTTTTACAGCCAAAATTGTTGCCACCCCCTCCAGACCCCCTTGGGGCAGACGTGCCCTAAATGCTTGTCCATCCCTGCCCTGTTTGGCCAAGGTGGGAGGTGCTCTGGCCATGACTTCATGGCTGCCATTGCGGCATGTGTGGGGCAACCCCCTGGCTTGGGGCTGTCCCTGGTGCCTGTGGGGAACAGCTGGGCCCCCTTGGTGCTTGCAGGGGCGATTAGTGCTGTGAACTTGGGTTGGGTAGGGTATGGATCCCTGGCTACTGGGTCTCCCACCCCAGGGGTTGCAGAATAACACAAGTTCCTCACAGTGGGTGTGAAGCTGTTCGTGTGCCTTGCTGAGGGTTATATGTTATGAAACACTGATTGCTGCAAACAAGCATAATTAACTCTTAATTTTTCATTGTTTTAGTTATGTGAGGCTTTGACAGGCAGAATGCAGTGCGTGCTGCTTCTAATTCTTTGGTTTGATCTTGCATGTGCCTTAGGTCACTGTTGTAAATATTCTTGCTTGAACCACAAGAGCTCTCCTCTTTGCAACCCTATTATTCCAGATAGTCATAACCCCATTTTCAGTACTAAGGCATATGCCAGTTTCTGGTTTTGCATCTACAATATATAGCCTTAATGCAAATTACTCAGCAGTCCCAATGTGCTCATACTCATTCATTTGTGCCATAAAACCCTTGAGATTTATTTAGTAAGTCTTGATATGCAGGATATTTTACTTTCATTTAAAATGGTATTGTGTCAAGGCCTTTCTGAAATTAAATCTGTCTACAACTTAGTAGCTATGGGCTTAAGACCTGTGTTTAAAATAACTTTGTCAAGGCATATTTGATTTTTTTATTGCTGTATTAAACCACTTTTTATTGTGTCGTAAAATGCAAAGGCAGTATTTATGCTTCCAAATATTTTAAAGATGTAGCCAGGCTTTTAAAGAAGACAAGATATTGGCATCACTCACTTTAGTGAGCTCTTGCTGCATATGAATGCTGCTGTTTGATCCTCTCATTGTGTGAATGTGTTTGCTGCAGTATGCATAACATCTTAGTTAATATATCTTAGTGGGTAGAGGGCCTATCAGACAGGCAGCCCTTAGTGGAAGGCTTGCCACGTGTTGCTGCAGTGAAGAGGCACTGCTGGGCTGGGGAATTGGAAATTAGGAGGGCAGAAGTCTGTTCAGAGTTGCCACTGTGCCATTGTTGCCTGACCCTGAATACTCTTGAACAAGTCACCTAACTCCTCTGAGTTAGTGTGAAATTTTTTTGTGAAACCAGATGGTGAATTATTTGAAAGAACTACCCTTTAAAAAAATGTTTGGATACCTGTAGTTGGAAGCTTCTGGCAACATATGCTATTATTATGTATACATCTTTTCTGTGTGATTCAAATGTCATTTACATGAAAGAGGTTATTTTTGACTTGTTTTTTTTTCATTAGTCGTTGGGGCATTGAGAATAATCCTGGCTGTGTTCCTTAGCTGTGCATAGAAATCCTTTGCATGCTAAGAGTAATGCGACTGTTTCACTTGAGTACCTGTAAATTGCTTTGGTAGAAGTACAACTTCATATTTTAAAAATATTTATTCCACATTGCCCTATTAATGTACCTTAGCATTGTTCTTCAGGGACTTGTTCAAGCACTGATGGGTAGTAGTCAAATTTCTGTGCTAGTGCAATCTCTTGCATCAGCCAAGGCTGCTGACAAGCATAATATTTCTACAACAGGCATTTGACCTTTAAAATCCGGTCTTGGATCACTTAGCTGCTTTACATTCAGCCCAAAATTGCTGTGGCACTTTAATGGGGATGAGCCTGATGTTCAGGCTTCATCGTGACACCTGTTTGGAGATCAGATGCAAAGTGCGTAGTGTCTGCAACTAAACATCAGACTCCAAGTTTCTCTTTGGGTTTGCCTCTTCTTTCGCTGTGCTTTTTTCTTTGAGCTTGGTGGGTAGGAGTATAACAAAATTTAAGTGTACTGATGCTTTTAGAAGACTCGTCATCTAGATTAATTGTTGGATCTGAGATTCATCAGGGAGCTTTAACTTTTTGGTTTTGCTTTTGTTGGAAAGCCAAGTTGGCTTGTAAAACATAAAACAAACATCCCTCTAAACTTATCTGAGGT
>JAWWMP010000001.1:17927156-18005620 GCA_035047865.1 Dendrocincla tyrannina
GGAAAGCCAAGTTGGCTTGTAAAACATAAAATAAACATCCTTCTAAACTTATCTGAGGTCTTAAAAGCATTTTTGTTAGAGCTGAAACCAAGTGATTTTGTTTTTATTTTTGTATTCTGTTAATTTTTTTGTTAATACCTCAAATTGTTAAAGAAAACAGAATTTTTTTCTTATTTTTTTTACATAAAAGTAAATCTGAATCTAAAGCATTTTTCACTATATTCGTATAAAATGCATTCCTTTGAAATGTTTGGTTTTAACAAGATTGTTTCTTGGATACAACTGTTTCCTCAGTTTTTTTACTATTCTAGGGATAGCCTTGTGAGATTCCTGTTTCAAGAGTGACTGATTTGAACACGGGTTATCCTGAACAACCGTATTTCAGCTCAGTAGCTCTTCCTCTGTTCAAAGAGTCTGCCAAAGTCCTAAATAAGAAAAAAAAAAAATAATTCCCAAACCAACCACCAAATATCTGCTGCATCTCTCAAGCTCCCAACACAGAAGTGAAGGGCTCTTCTAAACTAGGATCCTGAAGGAAAGCCGATTTTAAAGGTTTTCTTTGGTGATTACTGACAGAAGATTGAAGACATCACATCTGGAGGTAAACGTTTAAGAAGTTCGGACCATATGTTTGACAATTGCTTTTTGTGTAAATGAACAAAGTATGTATCTGACTAAAAAGGTAGAAAATTAAAAAAAAAATCCCAACTACACAATTTTGTGACGACTATACTGTTATCTGTTATATTGCTATATTGGCAATAGTCTTGTGAAAGATCCTCTGGGCTGTCCAACTCTCTGTACACATAATATCTTTGACCAAAACCTCTAATTCATGTGAGGGCAGGATGGTTTCATAGGTGTATGGTGTATCTGTATGGTTTCATAGGTGTATGGTGTATCTGTATTGAAGATCTGGGGTAAATGTGGCTCAGAGAACTTCCATGAATGTTCTCAATTTTGTAACTATTGCATGAGTTTAATAATACCTGTGTCCTTTCTAAAACACTTTGTCATCTCATCTGTTTTCAGTGGCTCTTAAAGACAGCAACTCTGATGCAGGTGGGGTACTTGAGCACTGAGAGGTAACTACTTGATGAAGACCTAGAGCCCAGGTCCTGGTGTTAAGAGCTCTTGCAGTGTGGCTGCACAGCTTGTGCCAATGCTGTGAACACTTACTGCTTGCAAGACAACATTCTACCAGGCTCACAGAAAACAAATAATTGAATCAGGTTTGAGGTTAAAATGTGTAGTTTTGTGAATTCCTAATAAGTTCCCATGCCCAGGGAAAGAGGAGAGATGTGCTATGTGAGCTATATGCCAATCAAAATAGCTGGAATTTTCAACAGCTAATAAGAGCAACTATCTATTCAGGCAGAAGGTATAAGTAAATAGCAATTCATAGAGATGATTTCATAGATAATTTTTGAATAACAAAGTTTATCTGAAAATCATGAGCTGTTCGTGCTCCATTCTGGCAGGAGGTGGGTAGGAATTCAATGACTTACATTATTTATGACTTATTCATACAGCTCAGTCTGCACTTCTAATATATATGCACTGCATCTTTTGTAGATGAAGGGCTTCCTTCTGCAGGGCTGTGTATTGAAGAACTTTCAAATCTGCTAAATTTAATTTAGAAAACAGGTGTATATCTGTGACCTCCTTTGTACCTTCAGTCTCCATTAAAATGTGCTTGCTTCCTTTTTATATTGCATTTATTTAACACTTTCATGTAACCAGATGAAATCCAAAATCCTCTAGAATAATGAATTTTGAAGCAAATCAGGTCTTGTTAAATGACTGATTAGAGTTCTCCAATACTGTACTGGCAGCAGTGAACTCTGCTTAATCCTTTGATTTTTGTTCGAGAAATAAAATCATAATAACTTGCTGCACTGAAGGTGCAGTGAAAGAGATGGACTGTCACAAAAGTGAAGTGGTCACTCTGGTGTTGGCAATAACCTTTTCTATTCTGCAGTTGCTCAAGCAGGATGTGAAAGTTTACATACTGGACTGGAAAAGTGATTGGCAATAAAAGCTGAGGGGATGGGGGGGAAAGATATTTTTGTGTGTGCATACAATCCTGGTTTTAAATTATTCTTACTTGTTCATCCAGCCAACATTTTGGTTTGGATTTGTCAGATATATATTTTATGTCTACTGCTGGTCATCATAACACTGGTTTTGCATTCATTCAATTGCCTGCTTTGATTTTGTGCACCTTGGTCTTTGAGCATGTTGCAGTGTGAGTTCATGGTTTATTCTTGTTCAAAAAGGCTGTTCAGCTGCTTAAGCTTCAGCTTACAAGCCCAGATGAGCCTGGAATACTAAAATCAGAAACTTTGAGTCTCTTCATTCATACAGGATCAGTGTATTTTTGAGGGGTATCTCTATCTAGCAGGGAAGATCCTCAGATTCCTCCTCTTGCCTTGTGTTCCCTACCCCAGTGTTTGGCATGCTTAGAGGTGCTGGCAGAACCTACCAGCAGCTTTCCTGCTTTTGCTTTTACACTGATATCACTGAATCACAGAATCGTTTGGGTTCGAAGGGACCTCCTCTCCTGTCAGGGAGTCCAATTTCCCTGACAAGGCAGGGTCAGATAGAGAGGTAACACAGGAAGTCATCCAGGGGGATTTGGAATGCTGCCGGAGAGGGAGACTCCACAACCTTCCTGTGCAGGCTGTCCCAAGTGCCCTGCCACCCTTAATGTAAAGATGCTCTTTTTCATGTTGAGGTGCAACTTCTTGTGCTTTACGTTACGGCCATTGCTCCTGTTTGCGGACAGGTGAGTCTGGCATCATCCTCTTGGCACCCACCTTTGACATATTTATATGCACTGATGAGATACCCTCTCATTCTTCTTTTCTTCAGACTACACAGGCCCAGCTCCTGCAGTCTGTTCTCATATGAGAAATGTTCCAGACCCCCCATCATCTTTGTGGCCTCCACTGGACCCTCTCCAGTAGCTTTTTGTCTTTCTTGTACTGAGGAGCTCAGAAGTGGGCACAGAACTCCTAAACGTGCATGCCTGCATCTTAATCCTGACTCTGGTTGGAGAATTCATAGGTTAGTAGGCATATTTATCAGTCTCATTTAAAAGCAGAAATGCCTCTGCCAAGAGGTATCTTCCCTTCAGATATGTGTTTATGATGCTCACTATTTAATGTGTTTTCTTTCATGCAGGTATATGCTTTTATATTTTGTGAAATCTTGCCATTTTCTGTTTAAAACTTCTCCAACTATCATCATTCAGAATGATGACAAGCCATGGTAATTGATGCAGTTAATGTAAGGAAAGCTTTTGGACCCACATTGGGCTTTATCTAAATAATTTTTTTAAGTTGAACTTGCATGCTTTTCCAGTCCCCTAGGTGAGTGGATTGCCTGTGACTGTCCAAAAAGTGTCTGTGCATCACTGATGATCAGTTTTTCTAAGAGGTGATTTGGGTAATTGTGGGCACAGAATATTGTGGCTGGGATCTACTGTAATTTCAGGAGGAAGATAGTTTATGGGCATTGAGAGCTGGGTATTCCACATGCCTAGTATTGCAAGTGCAGATTGTAATGGAAACACTGGCATCCTCTGTTCTCTGCCAAGTGATTGCAGAGAACCAGCCTATATGCTTATCCAGGAAAAAAAGAGCTGAGAAGAAATATAATTTCAATGTTAAAACCAGGTATCCATCCCTGGTAAGATGGGCTCCTTAAGTAGCTTGCTAGCTGCTGCAGTTCTAATGAGGAATCAAACAGTATGGTGGCAAGAACAAGTGGTTCTTGGTGGAGCCTACAAGGACCCACACACCCAGTGTTGTTTTAGTTCACCACTAGGGGATTGGACACAATCACAGCTTTTAGTTAGGGTAAACTTCTTAGCTGGACTTTTAAAATCTTAAATATTAATACATTTACTGCTACATGGGGGAGCTATCAGGATTGGAAAAAGTTTTACAGAGGAAAAAAGTCTCAATAAGAGTTACAAGTGTGAAGGCTTAGGAAAATGTAGGCAAAAACATCAGGATCAGGATGGAGGAAGAAAGCTGAAGATAGGGCTTTTACCAGGGACATGGATAGTAGGGTGCAGAGAGGGACAGGATTATCAGTTACACCAGAAAAAAATCTGGGTTTTTTGGGTTTTGTTTTGTTGGGTTGTTTTTTGGTTGGGTGTTTGGTTTTTTTGGTTTTTTTTTTGGGTTGGGTTTGGTTTTTTTTTGTATCAAGGGCATTCTCAGTGTTGACCCTGGTGCATTTGAAGGAGACCCAGTATGGATGTGCCTTAGGTCATGACTACCACTTCACACATTGCCCTGAAGAAGAGGTTCTGGTTTATAGTTACCACTCAGGAAAATGGTTGGTGAGAAAAAAGCAAACAAACAACAGAGCCTGTAATGGACCACCAGAACAAATTTATCCAGGAACAAGTGAGCATCTTCTGTGGTTGGCATGGTAAATTGTAAGTGCTGAAAGGTGAAAGAAAAATGCGCAGCTAATGTGGTATGAGCCACATCCAACTCACTTCATCTTATTTCTGTGGGGAAAACAAGTTTACTTGGATTTGTCTTTACAGTGAAATATTAAAATTAGCTGCTCCTTCCCACACTTGTTTATATTATGGCCTTTCAGAAATTTTCCTCTCAACACCTGTCAGCTTATGGTCAACTCATACCCTTCAGTCTATTTCTATTTATAAGGTTAAAACAGTAATGCAAATCCAAATGCTTTGGTGCTTGTTTGTGAAATAGCATGTTTTTCTTGGCTTTAAGCAGCTTTTTTTAGACCAAACAGCTATATCCCTTCTACATGTGATGACACAAAATGAATATTTTTCTGCTTAAATCTCTTATCGGCATGTGCATATGTGGACTGAATAAAAGCAGGAATTTGCATGTCAAGTTACTGCTGTGCAGCTGTTGCCCTTTTCATGATGCACGTGATAATTTTAAAAACACAAGTTTTGCAAGCACATCAAAGTTCTCTGCCAGGAAATGGTCACTCTTCTCTGTCTGCAATTAAATCAAGCCCACTTGCACCTCTACCTTGAGTCATTTTTTTTTATAAAAATTATTCACATCTATTATGCTCGTATAGATTACTTCCTCCAAGATGCTTGCTTTTCTACTTTAAATCATACATTTGATTGAGTTGTAACTAAAATAGAATAGATTAAAATGTCTCTGATCAATCAGTCACTTGATTCCCTGAGAGGAATCACTAGCAATTCTCACTTCACTGATCTTGTGGGTTTATCCACAGTTCCTGTTTTAGTAGATTTCCATTTCAACTGATTTTTCTCGGTTTCTTTTTCAGTTTCCTTATTGTTCTGGACCCTCTGATTCCTGTATATTGCTGTGAATGTCAGAATGGTTTTTTTTAACTCCATCGTGCAGGAAATGGGTGGTGGATCCATTGCAGCCTTATCCTCTTACTGTATTATCTTCTAACAAGCTTTGACTAAATATGAGCACTGAGGACACCAAAATCTGTACGGCTGTGTGTACTGTAGTGTGTTAGATTGGATGAAGGTGGCACTTCTGCCGGTGTCTCCCAATTGTCTCTGTTGAAGAATCTATTTCATAAAACTATACCAGGCTCTTGCAAGGTGAAACTAAGCAAATGTGTTGGTGGTGCACCTAGAACACTTCAAAAGCCAAACGACTACTCACTCCACAGGGCCGTGCTAGATGTAGCATAAAGTAAAGATCTTGGAGTGGCTACAGAATGGACACTGTCCTCCAGCTGCTTGTCCTTGAGATCTTCCTCTGCTCAGCTGCTCTACTTGCTAATGCAAATGTGAGTCATACTTTGTAGGAGGCCTGCTCTAAAGGTGTTCTTAGTCTTATTCACTGGTATTTCTGCAAGGTTTTTTTCAGTGAGACTGGTTTGTATGTGTATGCTTCTAATATTTGTGAGCGCCAAGATGAATACCCAATTTGGTTGGTTTGCACAAGGTCATCAAGTTTTGTTTCTCATTGTGGCTGGAATATGTTGATGGTCACTTATTGGTGCCTTTTATTTGGATGCTTTTAGCTAGAAGTTCTTACCACATGCTCTTCGTGACGTGGCTTGCTTGGGTCATCCAGGCTGTGCCCTATGGTTTAAACGTTGCTTTCCTTCTTTGTCTTTCCATTCCTGGCTGGGTAACCAAAATATTCTGAACACACAAATAGCTGTGCCCAGAAAAAGCTGTTTGGGGTTCTACTAAAACTTGTAAGATTTGAGGGTTCCAGACATTGCCCAGGATGCCTGGTGCAAACAAATGTGAATAACAAATCACTGAGTTTCAGAGAATGAATAATAAGCAGTCTTGGTTTGTTGTCTTTTTTTTCTTTTGTGTAACAAAACACAGCTTATAGATAGAGTTTTGGTAAAGTGTAGGCAATAGGAGGGTAAACCCTTTCAGAACGAATTTTCATTTTTTCCCTGCAGGATGCTGCTAGGTACTAGGAAGTTTTAGAATTCCTTCCATTACTTCTCTCCCTCAAATAACTTAAGTCTTTTAAAATAAAAAAAAAACACTGCCCAAATAACAGGTATGCACCATAAAGCAAGAGACTAGTTATTGTTATTTGGAGAAAAGGGAGGTTGATTTTGTTATCCCTATCTGATACTGAATATTGTTAATTTCTGCTGGAAGAGGAAAGCAGCAGGTGTCTAGCTTACACACATTTTGCTTGAAAATGATTTGCTCTCTTTAATTTCATTTCAGTAGTTTGTTTTCTCTTCCTGCACTTTACATTAGGCTTCTTTACTACCATCACTGGGAGTGAGCAGGACACCCACAGAACTGTGGCAAACAGGATGTGAAGTGTTGGTTTGCATGGCTGTTAGCAAGCAAGAGCTCAGGGGAGGGATCACTCCATCCTTATTGAGGGGTCAACGAGAAGCAGCCTTTTTTGGCAACAAAAATGGTGTCTACCCATTACAACTACCTGTCTGTGTCTGAAAATCAGACAGAAAGACCACAGCCTCCTTGAGTAGATGCCTACACCCAAACAGACCTCTTGAAGGCTGAGAGAGTTAGCTATACCCTCAGCTGGGGGGAACTCCAGAATTTGGAAATCCGCCACTGGAGCCTTCAAAAGAGAAAGAGTTTGACAGCCTAGCTGAAGTTCCTCTACACCAATGTATGCAGCATGAATAAAATGGAGAAGGAGTTGGAAACTATGGTGCAATTAGGGAACTATGACACAGTTGCTGTCACAGAAACCTGGTAGGACAAGTCACACAACTGGAGGACTGCAATTGCAGAATTCTGAGCTTTTCAGAGATGTGCTAGGCAGGAGGGGTGGAGATGTTGTGCTCTGTTAAGGAAGGAATAGATTGTCAAGAACTGTCTCTGAGTAACAGCCATGAACAGGCTGAGAGCCTGTGAATACAAATCAAGGACAAGAAAAACTGAAGTGCCCCATAGGATGCAGTATAGGAAAGATGTTGGACCTCTTAGAGAGGATGGCCACAAAGACATTCTTATGGAGCACCTCTCTTGTGAAGACAGGCTGAAAACTAACCTGAGTAAAGGTAGGGAAAAAACTTGTTTTGGTTACAACTTATTCATGGACTCCCTAAACAATCATGTCAAGATGTGCTGAGTCTAAATCTACCTGTGCAAGAATCTAATGCTTTGTTGGGAGAGTAAGTAGGACAGAAAAAAAACCCAAAACCAATAAAACTCTACATAGACTAAGCCACTGGAGACTCCTTCTTTGCTTGGAATGATTGCTATCATTAAATTTTGTGTCATTCATTGCTTTATACTTGTGCTGACCTGCTTTCCTGGATCAAGGAATAGTTAAGAGATTGTTAGGAGATTTTTGCTTATATTCAGCTCTAAGCCAGCAGGCCCAGTGATCGAGTTGATTATTAAAAAATAGCAGACTACTTGCAGTTTTGTATCTTCAAAATGAAATTTAAACAAACTTCCAAATTTGAAATGGACTGATTGGTTTTTTTGTTTGTTTTTAATTTTCCTTTGGCAAGGTCACAATACCAGATTTGAAAAGGAGCTTGTCACCATATTCAGCAACTGCAGCTGAGCCTGGGGCTGGAAGTAAATTTGCCAAGGTGCAGGGATCATTAATGCTGGCTGCTGAGGCTGGAGAGCAGTGCAGCACTTGTTTCTTGGCAAGAAATCATGTAAGTAATCAGCAGGGTCCCAGAAGGTCATCCTCCTTCAAGTGTTACCTAAAAGGCTTTTTGCTCTTTTCCTTTCCTCTGTTTGAATTGATCCTGTCCAACAGGCTCTGGCTTTGTACATAAATCCTTGCTTAAGCTTTCAGTCTGCACTCTGGCTGTGCTAAGTTGGCTCATACTTCTTGGTGTACAAAACTCAAAACATATTGCTGGTTGGACAATGCTGATATTTGCTAGAGCTGTGCCCTGAAAACAGTGTGCTCCACTGCTGTATCTGTAACAGCTGGTTCAGGATCCTGCTTTGCTATGTTCTATTGCTCCACAACAGGAGCTGCGGTGGCTTGGCAGCACAGAGGACACACCTGAAACTTGTGCCTCTAAATTACCTGGTCACGGCTGATAAATTCCACTCTGTTCCCAGTGTCAAGCAAAATGAAGAGCTAGCCCTAGAAAAAATGGACTGCTACAAGCTTGTACTAGCTAAACACTTTTCATCTATGTACTGAAGAGTTTTTAAGAAAGTCTTTCCTATGTCCAGAAACTGAATTGTCCTCCCAAAATGAATCCGACATGATCCTGGACCTTGGTATCATGCTGTTATGGAGAAGAACATCTAGAGAACTGGTTATACTTGGTTTTCAATTTCTCAGATTGGTACAATTCAGTATGTAGAAAGTCATTCTGTAAAATCCAAAACCCTGGAAACCTTTTTCCTTCTCTTTCTCTATCAAGAAATCTTGTTGTTTGGATTATCCATTGTCTAACAGAGCCTGTTCTTCCTTTACCGAGATCAGGATTAAGGTACCCTTTCTATCTACTAAGGAGTTTCCTAACGTGTTAAAGAAATAAACAACACTCAAATCCCTCTTTCTGTGTCATTTTTTCTGAAATATAAGTGATTATTTTGAAATTGATCAAAAGTGAATTCGCAGACAATGTGGCTTTAAATATGGTTGTCAGGTAAGCAAAAAATCCTTGAGGATCTTTGTAATATTTGATCTTAGATTAATGTGTTAAGATGTCCCTTTCAGTTGACTGAAGAATTTTACTGCATGTGAAGGAGGAGGAACAGTCCATATTTTAAGGGTGCTTTTTTTTTTAGTTGACTGGTATTTAAAGAGAAGTGAAAGATCTCTGAGATAATGTATAATTTCTGAATTGTTGGATTCAGAGAACGTTAATGGACAGCAGATAAACACAGGAAATCCAGTAGATTGCATCATTCTACAACTTGTGTTCCCAGGCTTGGGATGATGAAGTGAAGTGTATATGTTTAGGTTAATGCAAAATCTTTCTTTCACACTTCAATGAGCAATATTTCAAATAAAATCCTGCAACTTAAAGTATTATGTCCCCTCTGGACATGCTGTCTTTTAACTCTGAAACCAGGCAAAACCAGGTAGGTACAGCAATGTGCGATCTAAATTGCTTTTGACTTTGGTCAGAGCAGGCTTTCGCAGGACAAACAAGGATTTGACCTATTAACACCAGACCAAGCTGCCTTTTATTTGGAAAACAACGTGGCAACTTTCATATCCATTCAGACAGGCACTTTTATTCCAAGGTCACATCGCAAAGGCGTATACAGAATAAACTATGTCAGGAGGACAGAAAGGGGAGCTGACCCTGCTATGTCTTGATCCAGTTGTGCTTTCACACTCAGGTACTGTTGTGTGGGTAATGACACCCTTGTGCTCCTGGGGATAATGCGTGTCACTGTGACTCTTCTCTAACTGGCCTCAAATGCTTTTTTGAAGAGATGTAATGGTTCAATAGACCTCATCAGGATGGGAACTGTGCAGAAAGTGTTTTGCCTTGCCCAAATCTCTGATTTTTCTGAATGTTTGAGGTGCTTCTACCTCTGCATAAATGGAAACAGGAGATGTTAATGTAGATGGTTGTTGCAAAAATTAATTACTGTTATATGTAAAGATGAAAAGCACCACATGAGTGTTGAGCAGTGACAATGATGTGGACTGCAATGGAAGCTGAGAAAACCCAGACCAAGGATCCTAGGTTTAAAAAACAAAACAGATCTCCCCTCCTCCCCCCCCCCCTCAATATACAGCATATTGCTCTACATCTTTCATAGCATTAAAAAACTGACACAAAAAAATTATAGAAATATTATGGTACTTCCCTTTAAACACTTTGAAGAGATCATGTACACTGTTTCCAGCATTCAGAAACATGGTTCATATAAGCACTAACTGGAATTGTAGGTCATATGTGGAACTGATTTCAAAACTAGAAAGAAACCCACCAAAATAGTTAAATGTCACCTATGACAAGAGCAACATGCGACATTTTATTTATACAGAACCGTTTTGCTTGCCAATGTTTCTTATGGAGAAATAGCTGTCTCCAGGGAACACAAGCATGGGAAGTTGGGAGTACTTCTGGTTTTTGGACTGTTTTTGAAGTTCATTGTTTGTTTGGTGTGCATCTTTTTTATCTATATGAATGAAAGCTGCAGTTCTTGTTCAGGTCCAGAACGGTATCCTTCTGTTACATTAACAAATGGCAGCCTGATGGAGTAATAAATAATTTATGAACTTGGGGTATTGATTTTTCTTCAGTGCTTATAGGAAATTATATGCTTGTGGCTTCAAGAAATAATTGGTCCAATTTAATCGCATAAAAATTATAGTCCTTTTTAATTCTTTTCAAATGGAACTTTAATGACTACTGGGTGTGGAGCAGAACAGAGCAGAAGAGAGGAGATATCTACATGGACTGAAGAAATAGGAGGGCCAGAAACAGCAGGTTTTACAGGTCTAATAAAAAAATGATCACTATGGTAGCGGTTTTGAATGAAGGCTAATGGACACTTCTCTGATTGCAAATTGGCCTTTTCACATGGAAATACTGGTAATTCTAGTAAAAACACTTAGTAGCAAAATGCAGATTAGAGGTACAGAGTGCTTGATGCATTAGAAAAAGATATTCCATTTGTAAAACTTCCCTAAATAGAAGGTGGATTTTGTTTTAATGCAAAGTAAATGTTTTGGTGGACTGGTCTTCTGTGTAAGCTCTGCAGCTGGGAGGAGGGGTAAAAACTAAACCAGGGGAAGAAAGCAGTTTTAGCACCTTTACAAAAAAATAAGTCTGAATTTGTATTTTTTTGGGAGACAAAAACATCCTGTTTCTTGGTTCAGGCTATTTCATGGTGTTTCTGATGGTTTCTAATTAAAATATAGTACCTTGTAAAACATACCTCCCTGAATATTACAGCTTGAAAGAACTACACTGACCAGCTTTCTCAGAATGCAATTTATTTTTATAAGGTGATTTGGCAGTCTTTGCTTAAAAAAAAAATCAAGAATACTCATCTGCAAGCAGTTTTTAATGAAATTACATGGCATGGCATTCTGGCTTCTTACCATTGTGAGGTTTTGTAGTTTGGGGTTTTTTTGTTTGTTTTGTTTTTTCCTTTTTCTGTGCGTGTTTTGTTTGTTTTTTGTTTGTTTTTCATGAAAGCCAACCAGGAAACTGACTTTTAGAAAACAGATATACCAGAATGAAGTTTTTAAAACCATTCTGGAGCAATAGTCAATTTTAATCTTCGAATTGTAAATGTAAATTAATCCAAAATGTCAAAGGATGAGTGCAGTTTGATGAGGCTTAAACTTCCTGAATAAAAATGGGGAAAATCAAACTATTTCTTCCTGCAAGAGAGTATCATTTGAACTGGGTGTGAAACTTATGCAGCCTAATCCATTCTGCTCATGTATGGCAGGAGCAAAACAAACAGACACTAGTGAAAAATGGAGAAGCTGCCAACAATTTCAGCAGAAATGATGAGATGGTGTTCATAAAAAGTCATCCTGCTGATCCCTGTAATTCTAACAGTAGGCCTAATGTGGCATGCCAAATGGTAAACTGGTGCCTGGTGTTAGCTGGAGGCTGAGAGCTGCAGAGCATCTCAAAACATTTTCCAGGGGAACAAACCATATTCAGGAACTGTGATACAGGTAAACAAGCCAAATGTCTTAACAGTAGTATCTTCTACCACCAGCCTGGGCACTCAAATGGTACTATTGAGGTTTCACTTCAATGTGCTGCCTGCTGGGGGGGATAGCTGTATGTGCATAGCTACCCTAGCCAAGGGGCATAGTCTGCTAAGAGGATGCACTGCATATGCTCTAGAGAAGGTCCAGGTCTTCTGAGAAATGTGGGACTTCTGGTATCCTTTGGATAATTTAATCCAATATCACATTACAGAAGAAATTTGTTACTGTGAGCATGGCAAGGCACTGGAAGAGGTTGCCCAGAGAAGTTGTGGATGCTTCATCCCTGGGTGTGTTCAAGGCCAGGTTGGATGGGGCCCTGAGCAACCTGGTCTAGTAGAAGGCGTCCCTGCCAACAGCAAGAGGGATGGAACTGAATGAACTTTAAGGTCCCTTCCAGTGCAAGCCATTCTATAATTTGTGGTAAATTTGGCCTTAAATAATCATGGTGATGCATGTAGACATTGCAATGCCAGTGGTCATAATTTGTGGCTCATTTTAGATGGCTGAAAGTAAGGGGTTTTTCCTTTCCCTAGGACTCTGGAGTTTTCCTTGCTTTTTGCTGAGAAGTTGTGAAGTTTGGTTTTTCTGTTCAAAGCATGATATTGTTGCTACTGTACCAGGAACAGTGGTGGTTTTGCTGGATACGATGCCCTATTTCTAGATGTGATTTTTGAATCTGCAGGTTTCTAGTTCCAAACACTGATAATGGTTGGACAAGAACAGTCATCTTGACTGCTTTGGTAAAAACTCACACTAGCTATTATTAAAAATTCTATAATTATAGAGTTCTAAATTTCAACACACACTTTATGACCACCAACTGTTTACTTTATGATTGGAGTGATAATTTTATTAAATATAACATTATGGGTCTTTATTCTGTTTTGATGCACAGACATATGCAAATAACTTACATTGGCATTTTTATGCTGACTGAGATTTCAATGGTAAGCTTATTTAATAAATCCCTGCATAGTGATCAGACTGATAACATTAGTTCCCTCTACCCTTTTGGGCAGCTAATGATTTTTTTCCCCCTAGTTGTCAATTTTGAATTGACAATAGATTAGAATAAACAGGACATGGCTGAGGAGTGCCTAAAGATATTCTTTGTGGTTTATTTGCTAGTTCAGATCCGTTGTGGGCTGGGTAGTGAGCAGTGACCAAAGATCTCTTGTCAGATGCCTTACTGGTCCATGTGAAATAAGACCTTAATGTGTCCTGCAGCACAGGCACTCGGGAAGTAGTAGAGGCAGAGAGAAGCCCATGAGCATGCTCTGTTCTACTTTCTACCTAAATAGCTTGTTTCTTCTGGAAGATGGTCTTGCTTTCGTACACAGGCAGGGTTCATGATGGCAGGGCCTGTGGCTGCACGCAATATGTAATACAGGCAGGAGCACAGTGGGGGTGTGAAGCTTTTATGATTTGGTAATTTATTGCCTGTGAAAAAGAAAGAAACAATTTGCCTGGGTGCTGAGGTAGCAGCATCTTTCTAATCTTGAACAGCATTGTTTCTGAGGAAAGCATAGTTTTCCTTTGTAGACAACAGACTCGAGGCACAGCTGTTGGGACTCCAGCTGAAAGTACAGGTGGTGCAGGCTGTACTGGGGACAGCTGGGAGCATGGAATTGGGACTGCACTTACTGCAGGACGCTGCTGGTTGCCAATGCCGGAAGAGTGACAGGGATGAAAGTGGGTAGGAGAGGTCAGGGCCAGTGGTATGAAGTGGGTGAATGCTGGGGGACTTGCGGTAGGGAGGAAGCAGAGAACTGAAGAGAAGATCTGAGACAGAGCTCAAGCACCTGGACCGCCTTCATTCTTCGGTGTCCTGTCATGTGTGCCCTTGTTTGCTAAATATAGATGCTTTGGACAATACTCTATATAAAGGTAAAGTTATGAGTAGGCCATTATCGCAGATCATCCACACATGCTGTAAAAATTCAAGGTAGTTAAGATGTCTAGCTGAGGCCTTGAATTAGCAAAACCCTTACAGCTCAGATTGTATTTGATAAAGTACTTGTGCACACAATTCTCTAACATCAATGGTGCTGGAAAATGCTTGCAAATACCTCGCATTTACCACCACCAAATTCCGTAATGGTGGAATATCCACTATATAGCCTGATAACTGTTTCTCACTCTAAGCTGGTTTGTTTCTTTGCTTGAGAGTATGGATCCCACACCCTGGAGAGAAACCAGAGTTTACTGTTCAATTAGAAAATTTTATTTTCTTGGAGACAGCATTGATCTCCTGGACTGTTATGTTATCTGTCACTGTCTAATCACGGAAAATCTGTTGCTTGTACAGCAGAGCCTGAATGAGTCTCTCCTAAAAAGGGAGGATTTTATTTCTGTGTGTGGAAGAGGGTTTTGGAACAACAGGGGTTTGCATTTGGCATGTTACTGATTAAACTTTGGGGGAAAAAGACAAGTCTGCTTAGCCTAAGTAAGAGGTAGTGGAAAGAGACAGCCAAAGGGCATTGAGCTTTTTTCTTGCATAATTGGACTTGACTTGATTAAAAACCAATGGTAGACAGCTATGAATTGAGGCAATATGTTACTGCCGATGGGTACTTCTGCTGATATTGTGGTGATAAAGTCAAGAAAGATGATTAATCCTCACCCCTGGTACATTGCTCTCTATGGAGCAACTGGCCAAAAAAAACAAAAACCAAAAAACTGTAGTAACTGTTTCTTACTTAAAACCAGAGTGAGAATCCATTTGCCAGGTGCACAAAGGTCTGCTGTTCCTCCACCTGCCAATTATGCCCTGTCTATCAGCCTGGAGAGTACCCAGGCTCCATAAGGCCTGTGCTGTGGCTTGTTTGGGAGAAAGTCCAACAGGAGTTGGATGATCTTTGTGGGTCTCTTCCAGCTCAGGAAATTCTATTATTCTGTTTTCTTTCTGCCCTTTCACTTTTCATCTTTGTCTTACGAGTCCACATGCGACCTTGCTGTTGAATGTTTGATTGAGTTTAGCCTCACACAGGGTGACATTTCCCAGAAAATACAGCTGGTTATCAAGACCCCAGAGCATATGTGTTTTCTGGCAGTTGGCTGGTTGCTACTTCATGGACATCAAATAGGAGAGGGGAAGAAGGAACAACAGTTTGGAGTCTGTAAATGACCTGACCAGTTTGCTCCTGGGGATGAAGGGTTCTGTGAGGAAGCTGGGCAAAAGGAGGGTTAGGGAATTTGGTCCTTCTTTGAGGAAAGTGTTGGTAGTAGATAGGCTAACAGCAATAAAGGGGAATGGATGGTGTGAGTGAGGGCACTGGCAACAAGGATGAGTGTGGGCTAGAAAATCATCCCAGGGCATTGTCATCCCAGTGATCCTGAGTCAGTCTCTCTCATCCCAAGTTGTGACATAGACATTCTTTGGACTATTTCTCTGTAATGAGCTCTACCAAGAAGACCAAGCATTTGAAAAGTTTGATTTTTATTACAGTCTAAGGCAGGAAAATTAACACTGTAAAACTGAAATCTTTGACTGTGTAAAAGAAAACAGGGATAAAAAGAGATTGTGAATAACTCTCCCCTGTGTTACTGTACCATTCTAGGGGAGCTAAATCGTATTCAATTCTTTGCCGGGTGAGTTCCGGGAGGTGCCGGCCAACCGTGCCTGCTGCCGGGTTCATCAGAGGACGGGCTGCGGGTCTGCTCGGAGCCTCCCTGCCCCACTGCGGCGCCGCCTCCCGGGACGCGCCATCGGAGTCACCTCCCGCGGGTGCCGCACCCAGCGGGCCGGTTAGCTCAGTTGGTTAGAGCGTGGTGCTAATAACGCCAAGGTCGCGGGTTCGATCCCCGTACGGGCCACTCCTTTTTCCCTGGGAGCCCCCAGGGGCGGGAGGGGCCGGAGGGGAAATAACCCCAAAGGTGCCAGAAACAAACACATCTGTGGGAACGCAGCGCTGAGATGGTTCACGTCTTCACACAGGACGCCACCAAGTATGCGATATGTTTTCCCCTGGAGGGTTTCCTTAATTAATTAATTAATGCTTCCATTAATTATCGTGAAGCCTGAAGGAAGCTTGCAAGAATTCAGATGGTGCTCGCTCCCAGGGAATAATCACAGGGAACAAGAACCATCAGGAGTTTAGCTCATTGCATTAGTGTGACTCTTTGGTAGCTCCCTGTCACGCTAAAGTCAGCAGGGTTTATATATTTATTATTTTTTTTTCCTTTGGAGCAGGAGGACAAGCAGGTCTCCCTTGGCAGCCTGGCTTTTTTATAGTATGTTTCGAATCCATATAGGACGTACCCAGACTTGACAGATGCATTGTAAACTGATTCTTCATTTTTATGGATGTGCTGTTCATTCAAGAAAAAAATCCAGGGCAAACTGGGGTGTTATAATAGAGTACTGTGTCTGCAGGAGTGGCTGAGATAGATCCGGGCTGGCTCAACTGGCCTCTATAGGGGCATTTGCTATCTAAAAACTTCTCTTGGAAGCTCAGGATAGTTATTATTTTTTGTCCTCTCTACCTCTGAAATGAAATGGGGTTTCTTCAGAGGAGGGAAACTTTGTGGTACAAATGTTTTCCTTGTAGGAAGCAGAGATTTTATCAGAGTTGCATACAGACGGGTCACTGCTTCTTTGGGAAAATGCTTTGAGTTAACAGCATGCTATTGGCTTCTTTTACAAATTTGCTAATATAGCTCCATCACTATCCAGGCCTGTTGCTTGAGGCTTCTTCCAACTGCAGCATCCGATTCAAAATAAGTGATAAGAAGAAGAAGAAGAAGAAACCACCACCACCACCAACAAACAGAAAAAGAAAAAAAGAATAAAGAACCAGGTGACACTTCACACCAGAGTTTTGACATTACACATTTCCCACAATGTCACCAAAGTACCACAAGGGCACATGAGAAGTGTCGCTCCAAAGTCACAATGTAACTTGTAAATCGTACAGATGAATATTCATGTTATCCAGCATCCAAACTGCTGTCATGGCTCCATCAGATGTCACAGGAGAGTAATGTGGTGCTGGTTTGATGACCTTCTGTCTTGCCACTCCACTCAATGATCCTCCTCAATTCCTTTGGGTCCAGCTATAGCGGTCAGGACTTGACTACATACAGTGACATCCATTTTAAGTGAATTGAAAGGAGAAACATCACCATGTTCTGCTTCAGGACAAAAGTAATCTAGGAATAATATTGCTTTGTTTTATGTTTCCCACATTAGGAATCAGATTTTTATTGCAGCTATGTTGCTGTATAGCCAAGTCCTCACTGTAAACCAAGGTGATGCAATGGCTCCTTGGCCACTTTTTCTGCTTGGTTTGAATTGCTCATATTCAGTATGTTTTTTTGGCAGTCAGGACTGTATGGGCATATTTTCTCAAAATTTAGTTTCAGCAGATGGTTGTCAGATTGTGAGGGTCAGCCGTTGTTCCTAGGGGAGTCATTCCAGAGCCCCTTCTTAAACCTCATAGCTAGCTGGAGAATAAAAAGAGATTAGACAAACAAATCCATACAGTGGAATAATGCTCTCGTAAGGATGGCAAAGGAATTTCTGTTCTGATGCTCTGCAGTGGCAGATGCTGGGGCATATTCTGGGGTTAGTGTTCAGTGTTTCGTTTAACCTGTAAGGGGATTGCACAACAAGGCCAAAATGTGTCAGTTGTTGTGTGCCTAAAAACTGTGGTGTGAAGCACAGCTTCTCTGGCCACAGCAGGCAGTGATGCAGGGGATGAACCTCGTGTTGCCTATGACAGTTCTGAGTGCTGACGGCTGAGGAAGAACGTTCTAATCAGTCCAGTCAAACCTCTTCCTTAATTTACTGTTTCAGGTAGTAGTTATTGCATTTTGGAGTTACACAGACCAAATAAGTTAATTAGTTTCATATTCTTCATTGTGATGTCCGCATTTTTCTTTGTGTGAAATACAACTAGAGGGCTCTTAAGTTCAAATAGTTGAAGGTAGCCAGAAAGTGGGTTCACGTTGCATTCAATTTAGTAGATGTGTATTCATTCACTCAGTGATGCTCTGAAGCATTTTCCAGCCACATCATGGGTTAAATTCTATAATTTCTTATATTGTGTTTATTGCTAGAGCATCTAAGTGTTTTGCCATTGGGATGCTTTATTCATTCAGTTTTCTTTTAGGGGTCTTAATTATTTTGAAAATCTGAGTCGTGAGGATTCATCAGGTATATCGATGCAGCAATGCAGAGATACAATTCAGAAACATCATTATTGAAATCAAAGGCAGGATGTGGTGGAAGAAGCTGCTTTTTAGATTGATTTGTGTGCAACAAAGTTGTAAGCATTAATTCTATTATAGATGAAGCTTAACCTTTGCTTAAAGCTGTGGAGTGTAGTGTTTACCTTCCAGGCAGTAGGAAAAAAAAAAATAGCAGCTCCATCAAAAAACCCTGAGACTGTCCTAACCCCAAACAAAGGTTCTCATTTAGTGTTGTTGTAAGCAGAGATGCAGGTGGGAGGGGGGTGAGGAAATGCCATAGAAACAGACCCGGGAGGGAGCTGGCAGCCAAGAATGTGGCTGAATGAGCACGGGCAGCCCAGTGCTGCGATCCCAGGGTCTGCCTAAAAGGAACTGGGAGCTGTAAGGAAAAGCCCAACAACCAGCCCCCTGTTTGTGTTCTCTAGTGTCTCAGAAACGTGTCATTCAGGAAAGGGGACAGCATGAGAGGGACACTGGCTTCCATTTTCTTTGCAACTCAAATAATAAGGACCTCAATTTTATATTTTGCGGTTCACATCAGAACAGATTATAATATACTATATTTATATCTGTATTTACTGCTGAAACTGAAGA
Organism: Dendrocincla tyrannina; assembly: GCA_035047865.1. Classification (NCBI taxonomy): domain Eukaryota; kingdom Metazoa; phylum Chordata; class Aves; order Passeriformes; family Dendrocolaptidae; genus Dendrocincla; species Dendrocincla tyrannina. The sequence goes on from JAWWMP010000001.1 coordinate 17,946,086, forward strand.
AGTATCTTCAAATTTGTATTTCTGAGAAAGTAATTGCTAAAATGAAGTCTAAGCAAATCTGAGTAATGTGTTAAAACCCGAGAAAGTGTGATGGGCTGAACTCGAACAGGAGTCAAATCTTTGCTCTTGACATACTCTATAAAAGGATTAAGTAACTTTTTAAACCAAGTATCTGGCATTTTCTCCCACAGTTTTGGACAAATGCCTGCCTGTGGAGTTACTAAGTTTAAACAGCCGAAGGGTCCTTTTTTCCCTGTGTAAGAATTCACCATCAATGCCCATAGTTAAACAGAGCCACGTGGAGGCCACTAAATTCTCATTTGAACATGTAGAAACAGTGCCATATAGAACCAGATGAAAGATAAATGTGGAAATATCTGGCTTCTGGTGTGTATTTGTGCTTGTTTTACAAATAATAAATAAACTTTTCTTACTAGATTAGCAGGAGCAGCTATAGCTATGCACAAATTCTGTGTGAGGCTTCTTTCCTTGTGGTGTGGTGCAAGTGTTCAGTTTAACTGATATTCTTTCAGAGCTTAGAAGAAAGCTTGTTGAAGTCTGTGTATTTTCTTATTTTTGCAGATGAAATCAATAAAGACAGATAACATGGATACATTTTGCTATGCCACTTCTGTCATTAATAATGTAATGAACAGTGAAGAGCAATGGGAGAAGTCTGGAGTTTGGCTCACTCAGGCTTGTGTGGAAAAACTGTGCTACCCCAGAAGGAGACAACAAATGATGAGCCCCTATTATTTGGTAGGCTGACCATGCCTTCTCATGGTCCTGAACAAACAGTATAGTTGTTACGCTTTGGATCTAACACTTAACTGAATTACAGCTGGCTAATATCCGTCACAACTTTTGGAAGAAAATCATCTGCTTTTCTATTAAATGGTTAAACTGCTGTATGGGATGGAGACAGAAGCATCTTTTGACTTGGCTTCCTAATGCTTTTGGGGCAGAAATTCTGACTTGTTCTAGGCCTAAATCTAAACCAGAGAGGGGAAGACAAAGTTGAACGTAAAATCCCAGGATTCTGACATCAGCTCCTCCTGGTAGTAAGCAGAAGCTCATATTCCCTCCTTGTACACATTGTCTCTGAAAGCAATTTTGAAATCACAGAGCAAGAGGGCAAAGCAGGGCAGCACATCTCCAGTGTGCCACTCCACAAGCTTGCCAAACCCTCCTGCATGCTCCACAGAAAGCTGCTCTGGCACTGAGCTAGATGGTTGCAACTCATGCTGTTGTGGTGAGGGACAACTGTCAAGGTGGGTTAGTTTTAAGAATTTAACATCTGACATTGTACCCTTGAAACAATGCTTACCAAAAAAAAGCTCTTCTGCTACGGTTTCTGTCACTTGGACTATATTGCAGAGAACCGGTTCAGTCTGCAAAGAACAGCAAGGGATTCACTGAGGGTCCAAAACTGAGCATAAAAGGCACACTTAAGTTACTCTGCCTTTCCTCTTCAGCTTAAGAGGATTCCAATACCTAGTCAATCCAAAGTCAAAAATACAGATGTCTGTGCCATCTGTCATCTTCAGTTGTACTTGCAATCTACATTCTTTTTGCCTGGGGGGGGGAGAGGGGTTGTATTTCATTGTGTTGCTTTGTGAAGAATTCCCCTGATGGTCAGAGTATGAGACAACTTGGACAGCACAGTTGAAGAAAATATGGTTCAAGAAGCAATTTGTTTGATGCATAGAGAAAAGGTACAGATAGCTGTCGCACACCCAGTGAAGTTTCACTAGCTTGTTAATATGTGCCGTCGTCATTTTCAGTAAGACAGCTTTTTGGTAGTGAACTCTTTACTCTTGAATTATTGAAAATGTCTTTTAGATGAAAATCTTTCTGTATCCCACTTAAAAATGGCTTTTCTAGTTTTACCCTTATATATGCAAGTTGAAAAAATGAATAAAAGTGAAACGAATATAACTGTGTATTTTGCCACAATGTATGCAGAACCAAGGCAGAGTGGACTCAGCACCTGACTAAGTGTTAAAGGCCAGATGAAGGTACAGATTCTCAATTTTGCTTTTGACTTCATGCCTAGACCTTCAGTTCTTTGTATCTCTCTTTATCCATCTGTAAAAAAAGGGAAAATGCCTATTCTAACTAGGAAATATTCTTGAAAATCAACAGAGATGTGCTACAAAAATCTCCAAAAAGAAAGATACTATCCTAGCTGAACAACAACGTGTTAGGCTCATCTGCACACCTTCTAATGGTAGATGAACTCCAGTAAAGGAAGTAACTACTCTGGTCATGAGTTTAAAAAAAAATAATAAATTAATTAGTCATTAGAATCTGTTTAAAGTATGAATTTATTTCTGCTAGATAGAAAGTATGCTGAGACTTCCCTGGGGTGCTCGAACTTTTAAAAGTGGTAAGTTCTGCCTAATATTGGTTTTAATGAGGAAATTGCATTTTCTTGTTTCATGTGTATATACTTCAGTTCTCCTCTAGCTTCATTCTGTAACAGAAAGATTTGCAACAACTCTGCCAGAACTGTAAAAAACAACATTTTTTTAAGCAGCTGAGGCTCTAAGCAACTGAAGTTGAGGCAGCAGATAGAAAATACATTTTTATGGTATATTTTGGTGGATAGACTGACCAGGGTCTTCCTTCCTGAGCACATTCTTTTATAGGAAATGAATCTGAGGTAGAGTGACTCTGGCATTTTGTGTGCAATAATGACAAGAAAGAGATTCCACTGCCAGTGTACACCTTTTCATCTTCTTTTGTCTCCTTTTAGATAGTTATTCTGGGAACAAGCTGCTGAAGACAAGTTGACTGGTTTGAAGTTTAATTTTTTTATTGAGGAAAGAGCGACTCTGCAGAGATAAGTAACTAGAGAATTCCAACAGATTGTTCTCGTCAGATCTTGGGTTATGTTCCTAGTTCACATGATGCTTATAATCTCTCCTGCCATCCTGGTCCTAAAAAATAAAGTTACACTGTTGCGTAAATCACCAATGCAAATAATTCTCCAGTTACTTCTTGCCATACCTAGCAATCTTGTTAATGCTGCATGGTGGACAGAATCCATTTTTTTCTTTGACAAATTTTTGTGGCTTTGCAAGGGAAAAAAATGGGGCTTCAGTTTGGTCAGAAGTCCAGTGAGACTTAGAAAAGTATAAAAACAGGCTTTGTAGAATGTAACTTTACCTCTTGTCTAGGCCGGTTTTGTTTTCTGGTCACAGCTATACTTTTTTTCTCCACAATCAAAGGCAAACCTGATTGTAGATTTGGGTCATTTCCTGCCAGTTGGTAAGAAATTTGAGAAAAATGCCGTGATTATAATAATCAGTAAGGGAGGGAAGGTCAATAGAGGGTGGCAGGAGCTCAGAATAGAATCAACCATTCTTATGGTTCTTCCACTCACCATGTACACAACTCAGGCTGTACCCCAGCACTCATCCAAGTTGGGAGCACGATGGAAAATAGCCCTAGCCAGTTACTTATTTGGAATGCTGGCAGTGGTGTTTTAAATGGACAGGGAAATTAGCCAGAAGACTCACGATCTTTTCATTCTCCCTTCTGATGTTGTATAATGGTCTTCTGCACTTGACTCGTACCAGAAGAGTCATGAAAGATCAGAATTGCATGAAACCAGAAAAGATGAGGGGGAGAGGGAAAGCATGAGATTTTAAGACACAACTCCTCACACTCACAGAAAATTCTACTATCATTAAGTTTCTGCAAGTGACATCCTAGTGTCTTTTGCCTAGTAGAGTTTGCTTTTCACTCTTCTGGAGAGACAGTCCTCTCCAAGTCTTCATGCTCTAAGTTCTCATTGAAGCAAAAATGCCAACAATGAAGATCTTAACACTTAAACAAATAAAAATATGTGTACATATATTTCAGTCAGTGAAAATGCACACCTTTGTTTGACAGTAGTGAATTGTTCTGATTTCACCCTGTTAACTTTAGATATTTTTTCATGTCCTGAGTTGGAGCAGCTTGTTAATTTCAAAAAGAAAAGCACATAAACCACAAATTTGGGTTTGGCCAGTCTGTCTTGGTTTGAACTCTTTTAAAAGATAAACTGAAATCCTAGTGCAAAATCACTCTGTCCAAATTTCTAAATTGTTGAGATGCTCTGATTAAACAATGACAATTTCCTGAATATGAGAAGGAATTTTTATTTACTCTGGGAATATCTCAATTAGCAAGCATTTCCAAAACTTTGGGTTTGGGTTGAGATACTTCTAGTTGGTTAAATTCTCAGCATCATGTAGTATTTGAATGAAAGGATACCTCTGGCCTTTTAGACTAGTGGTATTTACAAGATTGTTAGATGTCTAAATATTGTAACACTTTTGGGTCATATCTAGGTGTTCATGGAAACAGCCCTACTGTGCAGCAAGAAATGTTTTTCATCACCTCTAGAATTACTTTAAGTCTGTCTCAGAAATATTGACTTCCAGTCTAATCACTTTGGAATGGTCTTCAATTGCACTTGAATTATCTGCATGTTTTGCAATTGCTTAGTCTCATTCTATTTCTTACAGAGCTTGTATCACAACTATTTCTCTTGGGTTTATGGTTTTGAAACCCTTAATCTTCTGTAGCTTGCACTAATGTTCTTTTTCTGTCTGAAACAGGAATCTTGAAATGCAGAATGATACTTGATCTCTCTTTTTACAGGTGCTTTAATATGTGCATAACCTCTTCCAGCATAGGTAGTCATTGATACACAGTGCAAGGGGTACATATTGACAGCTGAAATCATGCTCTGATCAACATTGACTTCTACAGCCTATTAGGCATGTCTGTTAAATTCTAGTTTTAATTTGTAAATCCTTTCTTGATCCTTTCTTGACACTGAGATCTAAGTCAGTGACGTCAAACTTCATTTGGTGACTTAAGTAAGCCCTGGTGGCCATGAGCTATAGCACTGCTGAAAAACAGACTTAGCACCCCACACTAAGAAGTGTTCAGTGTATCTATTATACTGTGAGAGAATTGCTGCTGTTTTCCTTTAAAATTGCTGTTCATAATTAGATAATGACATCAAAGCTGTCTTGATCTCTAGCTATTCAATTTTAATAGCTAGAAGGCTTAAGTCTCAATAACAGTACATTTCTTTTGGGGCCCTAATGTAAGTGGAAACAGCTTCCTGGAGCTTCAAAGGACAAAATGTTTTACTCCCAGGTTCCCAAGGAGAAAATGATCTACACTGTGGTGCTATACAGGAACTCCTAGCTTTAGAAAACCTTTACCATAACTTTAATTAGAAGTACATATGAATTAGAGAAACGTCTAATTCCAGTTAGAGGTTGGGCTATGTGAGTAGTAGTGGCTTATATTCTCCCTATTTCTTTCCTTAATACTTGGGTCTGGAATATCTGTGGTGCATTATGCCAATTTTTCTTCTCTGAAAACATGTGACTCTCCAGTCTGAGATTGTTCTCTGTATTTACAGTTGCTGTACTATACCTGGTGCTTCTTCCAACATGCTGCTTCTTTTTTTTTTTTTTTTTTTTATCAGTCTGGGCTCTTGGTATTTCATATCACCTTATGGATTCTTCCCTGAGCAGTCTGCCCTCCTATTGACTGGTCCTAGTAATTCACACCTTAAACCCAGGCTTTTCTCAGGTGTATACTTATAATCCTTACTGTGAAAGATACTTTGGTTTGTAAAGACGAATACTTATTTGAATGCCAAAATGTTAACTTTGAATTCTTTGTATTAAACATTTTGAATCTGACATTGACTCTGTCCAACCATGCAGGCTTTGTAGCTGCTACTTCAGTGCAGATCAACAGTTTTCTATCTTTTTTTTTTTTTAATGTTCAAATGTTTTGCAACTGTTCTGTTTCATTGAAGTGTATCACATACCTAGGGCAGGTTCAAACCTGAGGGACTGTGAAGTGTAAAGTCTCATATTATCAGTCTCCTTAGGCAGTTGCTTGCTGCAGTGTGTTTTGTCTGTGGCTGGTGTGCACTTCTTTCCAGTTGACATCGGTTCTGAAAGGCTTTATGGTGGAAATAGAAGAAGAGAGAATTATTTTCTATTTATAACATCTGAAGAGAGGGAAAAACCTTTATATCTGTGAGCATTTTAGAAATTTCTCATGCATTGTAGGTGTAGTTCAAATGATAATGTTGCCTATATATTCTAACATAAAATTTAAAAAAAGAATGAGATAACTTTCTGTCAGACAGATTTTTTTTCCCTCAAAGCGAGGGAGTAACTATTACAGAAGAGTGAATTTATAACATTCATCTTCCTTACATATGTAATTTTTCAAAGAACAGAATATTAATGGGACATCAGAAAATCCGTGTTTAGGTGGAGAGGGGAGAGGAGAAATTTCAGTCTTCCACTCCAAATGTCAGTGCAACTTTGCATTACAATTCAGCACACACCATTCACACCTAAAAGCCTGTGTTCTCAGGTTCTATAGTTTTCATCAAATGCCCAGACAACATCATAACCCTCTGCAAGCTTGCACTCAATAGGCTGGCAGTAGTCCAAATGCTGGCAGAAGTACTTGCACAAACACAAAATGTTAGCTTTTTCTTCTCTTTATTTTCTGCCAGACACAATTCAGCAGCATTCCAGATGACACACCTTCTGTTAAGTAAGGGGAAAGGAGTGATGAATGCCTTCAGAAGGAAAATCGTGATGCAGTGGCATCAGTTAAACACTGTCTTTCTCTCTGGTTAGTTCTAGCCTAAGCTGGTTCTACTTAGCTGCCTGATTTGGATGATCAAACTCTGAGGCAACTGGGGAAGGATAACAGAAGTTTATAAGGAGAGTCACAGAAATGGTGAATGAGGAGTGATTGCGCTGTGTCTTTCGAGAGCAACAAATGCAGCTCACTGGTGACAGATCAAACCAAATACGAGGCACATCCTCATGCAGTGCACAGTTGAAATTTTCAAGGAGATACACAATTTGCATGATCACAGAAGTGATTCAATCAGTTCAAGAAGGAGAGTCTGTTCAGGGATTTCAAATGCAAAAGCCCTGGGCAGTCCACGGAGGTCTCTGGGCTGAAGGCTGATGAACAGAGAGGAAAGGTGGCACTGCAGAAGCATCCCTACTTGCTAGTCCCATTCCTAAGGCTCCTCTGTTTCTACAAGTGGGCAGAAGACAATGGGTTGGGTGGACCTTGGGTCCATGTGCTCTTCTCACAAAACCCTGTGCCAGACTGAGGGAAGATGCAGAAGTTGGGACAGTGGGGCTCTGTTTTGCCTTGGAGGAGAGGAAACACCAGAGACAACTGCCTTTTGTGGTTAAAGTCTGTCCTGTTATCTGTTAATTGATTTTTTTTTTCAGTGACTTGAGCAATAGATCTGTGTTATCATTATTTTTATATAATAGATTTTTTACCCGCTTTAGGTGGTGATAATTTGGTTTAAGGAAGCTTTTTTTTTTCTATTTTTTTTCTTTTTTGCAAGGTTTTGTATGTTTAAATAAATGTATGTGTATGCATTTTGCAAATTTATGTTAACTTGAAAAAATCAGTTGTTTTTTAACCACTCTGCTGTAGTGGTAGCAGCATCAGGTAAATCAGCTTGTAACAACTTGTTTTTCTTAAAGTGTGATATTTGCACAACATGAAGAGTGGCAACTTAAAACTTTGACAACTTGATCCTTATTTTTTTCTCAGTTAAGTTACTCTGAAAATTCTGGGAATGGCAGAATATGTATCATTCAGGCTTTGCATGAGCTACTTGTGTTTGTGAAGGCAAGGCAAGTATCCAAGTGTACCTACCCAAGGAAAGCAGATTAATAATGTTTGTAAAGGAAGCAGGGATGAAGAATGCTTAAGCTAATGTAAGAATCAACCTGATAGATGGCTTTCTGCATTTCTGTGGTTTCACAGTGAATCTGGTCATCTACATGCTAACATCAGGGGATAGGGATAGGGGACTGGAAAAGACATGGATAATTAAGTCCATTCTTCTATTGCAGGCAACAGCATCAATTAATCATATCATAAAAGTATTAAACCCACATTTCCTCTGTCTTCACACTATCCAGCAAAACTGATTTACGCTCTGAATAGCGGAGCAGCATTTGTTGTCTACCAGTTACCTGCATTTGAGAGACAATTTGTAGCAAGTGATCAAGTCTTCATCATTATTAAAGAAGATCCAATTCACTGGGGAAAAAACAAAGCACAACAGACAAGGAAAAGAGGTAAGGTGTATTAATGAGTTGACAACAAATATTGAGATCAACACTTCAGACTTCTCCTCTGAATAAGAGCAGAAACTGCTTTCAAAGGACAATTGAGTGAAGTGGAGATACTTCAGATCACGTACTGCAACTCATATTTGAATGGCATATGTGGACTTTAGTGCCTGGCTTTGAATATTCACATTTGAAGATTGTAGTGGTGTTGTTTCCAAACTCATTGTACTAAGAGTTAACAATAGGAACGTAACAAATTGTTTTTTTTAATTTGCCTTAGACTTTGAAAGGAAAAGGTTAAAATACTGAGGCAGGAAGGAGAATGTGTTTTGTAGTTGTGTGATTTACAGTAGTGGCCTGTCTCATCTGTATCATCACTTTATTATGAAAGAGAAAAATGTGAGAATCAACAAGAATCATAACAACAGCTACACTGTTCTTTATAATTTTGGACTTGTCACTCTTCAAATGATTAGACACTTGTCCAATATATAATTAGTGGTGTGTTTCCAAAAGGAGTGAATGGATTTGATGCCTTTAGATGCAAGCAGAGATTAAAGATATTCCATAGAGGTTTTTTGACTTTTGAAAAACTATCCAAAAAGTATTGGACTTTGGTTTTTTTTTATTCCACATTTCTTTTGATGTCAGTAATTTCTTATTTTTGACATAACTTTTAGTTTGTCTCTGTAGCATTTCCACCTATAATTGGTTTATGCTTCTTTTCTCATACAAGCTGGTTAGTTTGAGGATATGAAGAGGTTAACAGGCAAAACATTCCCTCCCTATTTGTCCTTTCTGCTGCTTTTTTTTCACCCCTGTCTTGTCATACTGCTAAGAGGAGTGCTAATATTAAAAATAGATGCAATGTTGTTTTACAACTGGTAATTTCAGCTCCTCTTGTTACTAGTTGAATACGAATCTCTTTGATAATGTTACTGGTTCTTTTAGTCACAAATCTTCACCGACGCTGTCAGACAGAGCAAGTGGCTTTGTCTCCATTCCTGCTTCACTGTACCTTAACTGTGTTCTGTAGACGGTCCAAACCCATGTCCCAGAACAGCCTGCATTCTCACAGGAGTGGTCTTGCCAGATCAAAGCCCATTTAGCTTAGTGTCCCATCTCTGATAATGGTCTGTAATGTGTAGCAGAAGGCATCAGAGCAGGTCTGGCATTTAGCAGTATTTTCCCAGAACGCTCTCCCAGACAGAGGAATTAGTGACATGGGGGCATCTTGAACCAAAAAGTGGTGATTTGTATTACTAGCTCTCAGCACACTTTTATTCTGTAATTGTGCCCAGGCTTTTTCTGACTTGTGGAAATGTACCCATAATGTTCTGTAGCAAAGAACTCTAGAGCCTGACTTCATGTTATTTCAAGGAATACTTTGGGTTTGATACTCCTACATCTGAGTTTTTCTTGATGCTGTGTCCCTACCTGCTCCACAGTTCTTTATTTTGGGGCCGGTCATTATTTTGGATTTTCATATTTGTATATTTTTTTAGCATACTTGCCCTTAGTTACCTCTGTCCCATCTCTGCCTTCACTTCAAGATGTTCAGGGTGAACTCTGAGATTATCAGTCTTAATGATTTACATCTGACCCTTTTTCAAAGTGGAGAGAAAAAAGCTCATCCTGTCAGTTTCAAATATTGCAAGGTTGTTGCAGAGGGTAAAGCTGGTGTTACCTCTGCTCTAAATGCTTGGGTGCTGTCACTCTTCCAAGCTGCAGGAGTAGGACATGCAGCAACCATTCCCCAGCCACCAGGGCTGGTGCTTGCAGGACTAACTGGAATTTTTACTTGTTTTGGACCTGATTTCTTTTTTTCCCTCAGAAGAATGTAGGGTCCAACATCTTCTTTGGAGGAAAGAGAGGGCTCAACAACTATGAAAATCAGGGTATTAGTGTCAGGTAACTGGGGCCTCTGACAATGTTTTCCTACTGTTCTGTTTTTGTGAAACACATCGTCTGGAGTCATCTTTTCATGGCTTGATAGAAGCGTTTTCCTGAACTGCAGGGAATCAAGATACCTTGTTTTTGCCTGTACAATAGTTGCTGCTACTTCCTAACAGCTGAACTGAGCAGTCAGAGAGTTTAGGTATAGAAATAGGTCATGCTTTTCCAACAGAGATGACTATCTTGCTTTGTACTGATCAGTACTAATAATTGTGCAAATATGCTCCCATGAAACACAGAGGGGTTAAGGTTCTATTTCTTTATTAAGCTTGTTTGATGCAAAAAGGAATCCAAAGGAAAAAAATCTTTCTCCAGATTGCCCTTATTGGTATTCTGTTAAGACAATAAGAGGTGCAGAGGTGTTTATTTAACCACTTTCTGCTTTCATGTCTCACAGGGAGTACAGGTAGATGTAGAGACCTGCACTTGGAAAGGGAAAATAATTGGCTGGCCTCCCTTCAGGAGAAGGTATAGAAGAACACCCTCCAATGATCTGAGGCAACACTGTGTGCAACTGCAATTTCAGCTCTGCTCTTGAAATGCAGATTAAGCAATGCTGCCAATGTGTATTCTTCTGTCAAGCATTTCACTGGCTTGGGAGTGTGTACATAGCTTACCATGTACATCCTCTGCCAGGGTTACTGCAGCTGGGTGCTTGGTTGTGTGGTTTGTTTTCTTCTTGAGCAGAGGATGCAGTTCAGGTACTTGTTTGTCTGCTCCTGAGATAACATGATTCCTTGTATTTGCAGTTGTGGATATTCCAAATCTGTGTTGTCATTGCTGAGGAATTTGCTGACTGTTAAATAAAGGTGCTCTTGCATGGGAGGTGTAGGGGGGTTATCACCCTACACAGCATCTTTCTGCTTCTTTCCTGTAGCGCTCTGCCTTTTACGCAGCCAGCTTCAGCTTTCTCTTTCTGGCCTCTTTCCACGTAGTTTGCTCTTTTCTTTCCAAACAGCATTTTGACAATAAAGCTGCAGGCATGTCTGCTTACATATTGTATTACAACCAGTGCACTTGGCATTCAGATAAATCCACTGGCTTAATACAAACATTTCCTTAGAATTAAGGATTTTCTTCTCCAGGGCCAGCTGGACCAGTGGATTCTAAGGAGACATGACAACATTTAAAACCATGATTGGATACATGTAATTTGAGACACCACTAGGAATGGGCAGGTTCTCGGGTATGTCAACCCTCTTCACCACCAAAGGTACTCAAGAGCAGATGCTCTGAACTTCCTCTACTTGGTTTTTTTTGGGTTTTTTTGGGTTTTTCTCAGTAGTGTGTTCTAAAATGGACCAGTAGATCCTTCACAAATGCCAAAGCTGTATAATTTGCTTTCTCCAGAGGCTCTCTGGCCTGACTTTTGATTCTAAATTGGAATTACACCTGTAAGAGTGTTTGACTCTTGGAGGTAGAAGGGCCACTATGTTTGCTCTCATGTTACATGCGATGTGCGTTTGCTGTTGGTGTGGAGTAAAGTGTTGGTATTGGGTGGCAAAAGTGATATGTGAGGCCTGAGGTGCAGTGAATGTTACAGAGTTATCCCTCATTAGAGAATTCACTTATAAATTTGTACATTCACTACTTTCAGGACTTGTATTAGTATAAATATACAGTCAAGAAAGACCATACTGATCTCTTGGTGATGCATCCTGTGCTGTGGCTCCAGCAGGACAGAAAATGCCATTCAGCAAAAGCTGGGAACATCTGCTGTGGTTGTACGTAAAATGCATTTGTAGATTTCATACAGAGAGTGCCCTTTCAGCTGGCAGTAAAATGATTGTTGATATATGTTTCTGAAAAGCCACTTTGGATCTGTTTATTTACCTTCTTCTTAGAAATATTGGTTAGGATATTATGATGTCAAGGAGACATAGTTCTTTTGTGCCCATTCTGTAGAACTTAAGGACAGACTGCTTTTTAGAGAGGAGGCATAGCACTTTTTAAAAAAAAAGGTCATTGAAAATCAATTGAAAATAAGGCTCTCAGCTTAAAGAAAAGATAGATCAGTGACCTTTCGAAGACTTGAATTCTGAGGTAGTTTAGAAGATTTCTGATCTGAGAAAGAAGTATAGAGAAGCAAAACTGCTAGGGTTTGTACCTATCTGTACAAGGTGAACTGAAATATCTCTTTTCAGGTCAGAAGGTAATTGGTATATCTTTTTTTCCCTGTTGTTCTTTCTCTTTGCTCCTAATGAAGTATCCTCCCTCTATGAGCCTTAATTGGGCACTACTGGCTACTTATCAATATTTAAAACAAAAACTTGGGCTAGGTCTGATGCATCTGCTTAGCTAGTAAAAAGATTCATTTAAGAAATGGAAAGCAAAATCAAAACGAAATGAAAGGAAAAGAATTTGTGATAAAGGTGTGTGTTCTTCCTACTATCTTTTCCCTCCCTTTCCATTTGGTTCATTTGTCTGGGTTTTTTTAAAAAAAAAAGAGAAAGAAAAGTAGAAAAAATTCTTTCTGAATGCCTTGCACTATACATGTGAGCTATCTCTGTGAATCTGGATGCTGAACTTCATCCTCTAACCATCAGCATCTAAACAATACTGCATGCAATTTCTATGCTTGAGTTGAGTGCATAGAATAACTGAAGTTGGAGAAGACCCCCAAGGTCATTGTGTCCAATTATTAACCTACCACCACGGTGTTCACCGCTACACAGTATCTGCAAGTGCCACATCCACATGTGCCTTTTGTTCAAAAGTGCCTTTTGAACACTTCCAGGGATGATGATGCTACCACTTCCATGGGCAGCCTATTCCAATATCTGACCACCCTTTCAGAGAAGAAATTTTTCCTAGCATCTAATCTAAACATCCCCTAGTACAACTTGAGGCCATTTTCTCACACCTTGTCACTTATTACCTCGAAGGAGACGGCAACAGCCGCCTTCCTACAACCTCCTTTCAGGTAGTTATAGAGAATTATAAGGTCTCCCCTGAGACCCTTCACCCCTGAAAGAAAAGGTTCTCCTGGCCAAACAACCCTAGCTCCTTCATGAGGAGAGTCAGACAAGCAGGCCAAGGTAATTGCACCTAAAATTGAGACTGTAGCTGCCACTGCTGCGAAAAACAGAACTTGGGTATAAGAACACAGTTCATAGTGTAACTTTTCAGGATCTGCTTCAAAGTGGGTTATGAATCATAGGATCAAATTGTCAAGGGGTGAGTCCAAGGAGAAATGAGTCCTTGGTGTATTGGTATCTTCCCTGTAGTGAAGTGGGCATCTGGTCAGGGATTTGTGCTCATAATGACAGTTTCTCTAGGGCTCAGTCCCGTGTAGTGAGACTCTCATGACAGTGAAACCTCCCCTCCATGCCCTTGGTCTGTTAACTTGAGATCTGCAGAGTTACACAGCTACTTAGCTCAGTAACAAACTCTGGGATGACTGGGGTGGAGACCCAGACCAAAGCTTAGAGCAGGACACCAGGGGCTAGAAACTGACCTGGCTGCTTACCAGCATACTGATTTTTAAAAATTATTCTTATGTGTAATTTAAACATTTGTTCAAGCTTGTTCTCGCGAAACTCAAGACTTGTGTAGAAGTCTTAGAAGACTTAATTTTTCCTCAGTTTGGATGCAGTCATCTCCTATAGTTTGGATTTATTGCACAATTGATTGAGGAAGTTACATTCATTCTAGGTGATCCTGCCCTGGCAGAGGGATTGGACTAAATGATCTCCAGAGTTTGCTTCCAACCCTAACTATTCTGTTATTCTATGATTTGCTCAAAGACCTCTTCTGAATTTTTTCCAAAGCATTTGTGTAAGGGAAAGAAAAAATCTACTAGCTGTATCTAAAGGTTTAACAAACCAGGCCTTTGCTTTGTTGTTGACAAATACAGATATAAATATGTCTGTATATGTATTTACTTAATTTACCTCATTACAGAAGAAATAAAAACAACTTATTGTTAAGCTGGAAGGCACTAATAGCTGACAGCTGGAGGTGGGAGATCACTCTAAAGAACCTGAAAAAAAATAACCTTTTGATCACTCCAGAGAAGTAAAAAAGCTATTTTAGCAATAATGAAAGATGCTGTGGAAAAATGCAGCTTAAGGTCATAGGTACCTGTAACAGGTCCATTACAAACATATCCTTGGCTGCAATATCAGGGCATGGATTTTTGCTTGCAGGCTGTACATGTAGAAAGAGCAAGCTTTTTTTAAAACATTTTTTTTTAGTTGGTTGGTTTCTTTTTTTTTTGCCTTGCAAGGAACTGAAGTAGTTCTTCCAAAGAGAGTTTATGTGAGAGATGCTTGAGGTTTCTGAGGTAGGAAGCTGCCAAGCCTTTGCTCCTGCTGCATTTGAAAGATGGGTAGATGTTTTGAGCATGTTCATAGCTAATAAACTGATTTGTACAGATGCTAATTTGTTTTCAGTGACTGAACTGAGTTCTAATGAACATAGAGTTCTGAACATTAGCCAGCTGCTTGGACCAAGAGCCACAGACATCAGACTTCTTGGATTATTTGGATGCTGATATGTGAAAATCTGTGTTTTGTGTCAATTGATAGGGGGAGGCTTGAAGTTTTTTTGATGGCTTCGATAAGCCCAGGGCAGGACACTTCAGGCACATGGTGTGCAGTATGACAGAGGTCCTGTTCTCCATCAGAGGCCTGCTGGGTGTCAGAACCTCTGTTGGTGATATTGTTTTTACTGTGTCCGGCTTCTCTGCTCTCTCCAGCAACAAGCAAGACTTGGGTTACAGCTGCAGGCAGCTGATAAGTGAGCAGGAGGTGTCCGGGAGCATGGGACTTGGTGAGTTCAAAAAGTGCTTTTTCACAGGCAAACAAAGCAAGCTCCTGTTTAAATTTTTGCTAGTCACAACCTTTCTAGTGCTAAATACCCTGTGGTGTTTCATAACATGTGACACATCATTGAGTTGTTACAACTTTATTACCATCAGTCTTTGATGTTTTCCCCTTTGATAACATTTTTTGTTAATTTCTTTTTTTTATTTTAGAAGTGTGCAACTCAAGTTTGAAATGATAGTGAAGAAAAGTTGAACATTTCTAAATTTAATGAAATAAGCTGCAGTGGGAGGCTAAGACATGGCAGGTCAGAGACACGTAAGTGAGAAATAGCAAGGGGTTTTCTTAAGAATCAGGAAGTAAAGTCATGCTCAGTAATTTAGGAAGAGAGCTGTTGAATAGCTTAAGTATGAGGAGAGCCTCCCCTTGCCTTCAGTCAGAAAAAGGATTGTGACTTTTTGGCTCCTGAGACCCCAATTCTCAGTTACTCTCTTTGAACCAGAATGTAAGGAAACAAAAAGGAAGGATAGTTGAAATCCACCTTTATATTCTGGGATAGCTGACAGCTCTTAAGTATAGTATTAGAGTGACTTCAGAGCATCCTGAAATTGCACTGTGCTTTGCAGTCTATGCCATCCGTAGGGGGACTGTAGAGCAGGGTCCTTATATCTTTCATGCTCTCCTGTGCCACTCTGCCTTTGGCCTACTCCCAGTCTATTGCAGTCTCAGAATGGCATTTTTAACTCCTTTACATCATTTTTACTTCCAGACAGGTGGAGGAAATGGACTCAACAAGATCAGTAGATCTTAAGTTTGAAAGTTCAATAGCTGCCTGTCTTAATGAGCGTGAAATGGAGCAAAGGTGGTAGGAAGTCTGCATGGGTGAGCAAGGAGATCCTGACAAAACCTGGGCACAGAAAGGAAGGGTGCAAGAGCTGGAAGCAGGGTTATGTGGCCCAGACAGAAGGTAGAACAACTGTCCAATCTGTCAAGGATGGAGTTAGGAAAACCAAAGTCCAAACTGATCACATGCAAGTCCGTGGAAGAGCATGCCCCAATGCATGCTGAGGGATCAGAACCAGCTGAACTGCTGGGCTCGGATGGTTGTGGTCAGTGGCACAAAATGCAGCTAGAAGCCATTCACCAGTGAAATACTCCACTTGTTAATACCAGATCCAAAGCTGTTTATCCTCCTCCTGAGTGATCTAGATGACAGGAGAGAGGACTTGGACTTGTCCACATTTGCAGACAATACAAGCTTGGAAAGAGTAGTTGATATGTCAGAACGTTGTGTTGTGTTGCCATTTGGAGAGACATGGGCAGGCTGGAGGATTGGGCAAGGAGAAAGGATATGAAACAAAGTGAAATATAAAGTCCTGCATGCAGGGAACCTCATGCATGAGTACAGAAGCTTTCCTTCCAGCATGCACATAAGCTCATCCAAATCTGTGCCTAAAGTCTCTCTGTTCAGCTGTATCCTCCTGCAACTTGATTCCTGTTTATGAGGTCTACTAGGCTGTGAGTATGATTAATATGGAGATATGCTTACAGTTGTGGGGTTCTCTAACTTAGATTGAACTTCCTTTAAAAGGTTTAGTGATGCATAATTGCATTCTTTAGTAATTGTGTTAAAGTATATTCTTTACACTGATCATTTTAGTTGTGCTTCAATTGTTTTTGAATTGATCACAAAGAAACAGACTGCTTTTTGGCTGGTTATGTTTAGTATTGAACATGAAATGATCAAGCTTGGTTTGTGAAAATATCAGAATAATTTATAATTTTCTGGCAAAAAAATTCTGTAAAATAAACATTTCCACACTTAAACTTCTTCAAAATGGGAAACCTCAGTCAGCTGAAAAAATATAGGGGTCCTTGGGGGGCTGCAAAATTGGAAATATCTCAGGAAAGAAAAATGGGATCTCTGTAAGCATCAAGAGAGTATTGTGCACAGTATTGTGCACAAGATAAGGTATTGACCTTGGTTAAGTGAATTTGGGTTATACCCTTGTTCTATCCTTTTTCTACCTAGTGTGACCTATGGAAAATCCTTGGTTTTCAGGATGATCAGTTTTGTTAAGTGATAATAATTTTTTTTCATTTAAAAATTAAAAAATAAATAAAAAATAGCCACTTCCTATCTCTTTGATCTAATAAATAAGTTGTATCATATATTGATGTTAAAATTTGAAGAGAAAAAAATTTTAAATTCTCATCACTTCTAATTAATTCTCTCCAACACCTCCACACACCTACATGTTAATAACAAAAGAATAAAACTGGTATGTGATTGCTTGCCCTCCTCTCTCCAACATTTTTTAAAACTCTTAGCTAGATGCAGAGATAACATAGTCATGAGAAAAAAGAAATGTTGAGCTTGTCAGAAGGTAAAGTGAGTCGTTGGTTGGTAACTCATCAAGTTGTTTTGTTCCCCTTCCCCTTTTCTTGTCTCCTAACCTACCCCTTTTGGTCTGATAAAATGAAATTTAGTGCTGTACTTGGAAAAGGAAGGTAAAATGCAATGCTGGTTTGAATGTACGCTGTACATGCACTGCCACTGCTGAAGGCATCAAGACTGCAGGAATTCAAAAACGAGATAATTTAGCAGAAATCCTAAGAGAAGGCTTTTTATAATCTTTAAATTTAATCTGACCTCTCATGTAGGACAGGTTTATAATGACGTCACAAAATCACTTCTACTTCACAGTCACAATTTCAGCTTGGGTTAGTGTACCCTATACCAACAGTATTTCCACCAGGGAAATTCACAAGATCTGAAGGCAGGATCAGGTTTTTCAAACGGCTTAATGTCTGGTGTATATGGTGGTATCTGATGAGGCAAGACCTGCAGGTTCTGCTGGAGACTTGGATGGTTAGTAGACTTTCTTTGAGTATGGGGCCCTGCTAAGTGAAAATATATCCCCAGGTGCTACCTCTTGTCCTACAATTATGTGGAGCAGCAGCAGCACCTGGTCAGCAAATCAACGCACCAGTTGAACTGGTAAGTGAAGTTATGAAGTACTGTGAAAGCTCAGGTCAGACCATGGAGGAGCATGACAATCTCATTGTGTTCTGCTTTGTTCCTGGTATGTAATACTTAAGTTATTCAATATTTTCAAGGGCCTTAATAAGACTTTCACCATTCCTTTAGGAAAGGAAAATGTACAGTGGCTAATTTGATGGAATTGGGGAAGCTCTGGGAAAAGGTCCAAGGCAGAATGGAATTTCAGCTACTTGTATGTGACACTGTCCGTGATGAATTTGCTTTAGTTTTTGTTCCTGAAGCTTTTCCCGTGTCTGTGAAGGGCTGTGGTTAAGTCTACATGGTGTTTCAGTGTGTAAAAACAGGCTGCTGCAAGCAGATTCCTTTTCACTCTGGGCCCATTTTCTGAGTGGTGATGTATGGCTTGCTGTCTATTTGTTGCTTGGGATTGTAGTGTCAGAGTTGACTTCTCACTAAAGGTTGAAACAAAAATGTAGATGTATGTTTGCGTGCCTACCCTCATCCCTGGCTGATGCAGCAAAAAGTCTTCAGGTTTTGCTTGCTCTGTGGAACTTGTTCCTCTGTCACTTCTGATATTGCTCTTCACACATAGCTAAGGGCCTAATGTTGCTGACGCAACTATACTTGTTTAATTTTATCCAATTGACTGTGCCACTTAGTGTGCTTAGTCGTCTGCTAAAAATCCTTTTGTTAAGATTGAGAACCAAACATAATACCGAGTATTTGATCCTACCTATTTATGCATGGCTAACATCCTTTGCTTTTATGTTTAGCTTGCTGCTACAAAAATAATGAAATATTTATTCAGCTGTTAAAGATCAGTTTGCCTTCTCTTATGATTAGATGATCTGAAAAGGATGTTCCTTGTAGAAGGAGAAAGGCTCTGGAATTCCTCAGCACCACTGCCAGGAGAAGTCTGTACACTGAGGTGGGGCATGTGTTGTTATTTGGAGAGGCTAGACTTTTTTGATCAAAGGAACTGTGGTCAAAGCCTTTGAATTTTGACATATCTTCATCTCACAGGTGACTTGCTGTGGTCAGCCTGACTCCTGATCAACTCTCAGATGTTGTGGCCTTGGAGTAGGGTGCTCTGCAGCCAGTCTTTTTGGGTTGGGTTTTGTAGGATTTAAACAACACGTCTGACGTTACAGTGAACTGCAGCAAGTGCAGTGCTATATCACTATGAAAACCAATTACGATCATGATCAGATTTCTAGGACTAACAAGGAAAGAGAATTTTTTTTTTCCCTTTCCACTTTCTGGGGTATGTGGTACCTTTCACCTGGGGGTTTTGACCCTGATAATTTAATGCCAGGTATTCTGAGGATCTCACCTGAGAAGTATATTCCTGTACAGATGAAGCCAGCTGAGAAAAATCTTCAATATATTTAGCTTACCATATGTTTTCAGAAAACTCTTCTCCTGGAATGAACATTCTTAAAAACAAGCTTACTAACAGGATAGCATCTGTTCATTTAGTTGTCAAGACCTAGAGTGCACTTAGACAAGAGACAGTAAATGCTGGAGATGAGGGAAGGAGAAAATATAATTAAATGACCTCGGCTTTCCTCCTCAACAGTCACACACCCACACAGCCTGAAGAAGCCCCATTTTCTTGATGCTGCATGATTTTCTTATTTCCATTAGATTAAACATTTCTTGCATGGGTAAGTAAGCCTCAGGCTGAGCTTCAGGTGGAAGTCTAGTTTTTGTATCATTGAAAATAGCCAAATTAATCTATTTGTGACAATGATAGGAGTTTGGAAAAAAAAAACCCAACAAAAAAAGAGGCATTTTTTTCAGTTTCACTCTCTGTCAACGTCTCTAATATGTCCAAGCCTTGAAACTTGAAAGATGATGTTTCTGTTAGAGTTCACTCTCTGCCAATTCTGTGCAATGTAACTAAAGTGCAGCTAAACAAGAAGCCTGTGGAAAAATATCAGATCTTTTTCACGCCTTGTCAGTTTATGTTATAATTGCTCGATAAGATTTTTAAATATTCTGCATGAGGATTTTTTGTTTTGTTTAACCACTGGCCTTCATTGCTTCCATGTGGGATGGCTCTAGTCAAAGAGCATCCTGGTCTGCAATGCAGTCACTGAGACCAGTGGCACCATCACTTCATTTCTTTAATTTGAGATTGTGTATGAGCAGAGCATTGGTATCCAAAGATAGGTTGGTCTCCTTGTTTCAGAAGAATCAGTACATCCCAGTGTGCAAAGCATCACCTTAGTGTGCATAGGAATAGGGAGGGAGCATCCCTTTTTGTAAGGACTGGCAGGTAAAAGGTTACAGATGTGCATAGAGCAAAGCCTTGAGGTTTTCCTAGCAACAGCAGCAACTGAATTTCTTAAAAATGTTTTGAACTATGTGCAAGAAGGAAAGCTGGAGAGAAATCTCAGTTTTAGGAAGGTTTTGACTATTGCCATCAGACTGTGGTTTGTCACAAAACCATGCTGTCTTAGCATTGTCCTCCTTGTTGGCATTTGGTCTGCATCAGCAGGGCTTTGCAGAGAGCTCGCTGGTCTTAGTTTTATGGGTGGGGATATACTGTGTATTTGTGGGGATCAGGGAGACCTGTCGGCAACAGAGATTCAGCAGGACAGCGAGATCAAGGAAGAATCAAAGACCTACAGCACTCTGAATCAACGAGAGACCTCCTACAGACAATGGAGAGAAAGCCCCGGCGGTTAAATAGTTAGTAATTAGGTAGTTTCTTGTTGTATTAGAATAGGTATAGAATAGGAATAAGTTCGATTGTTATGATTGGTTGACGTACCCCAGTTCACCTTAGTGACACTGTCCTCATTGGTTGTTATTTTCCCGGGCTTGGGGGAGCCTCTCATTGGCCAGCCGTTGCCCTTGACAACGGCACGTCCCCCAGCCCCTCGCACGGCTGGCCGCTCCCTCATGCCTCCCTCCTCTCTCCGTATAAGTGAAAGCCCGACCTCTTTTTACCTTGTTTGGTGTGGACCTGAACTGTCAATCCCTTAACCCTGCCCTCTTTCCAGAATTTTCTCCGGCTCACCTTATATAAGCCTGCCTCCTAGGTTAATGAAGGGCCATTTTGCCGTACCCTTCAGCAGAGTCGGCTGTCCTTTTTACCCATCAGGTCTGTGTCACGTATTTCTCTCCTACTTCATATTAAGGGTTAGCATTTGGGAAAACGAAAATGGTGGGGGGGTGGGGGTGGGGAGAAGAAGGAAGCTTGGTATTTTACTATAATTTATCCTTGGGTTTAAGGCAGCATCTGATCATCTGCCCTTGTTTAGTGAGGGTTTCTCAGAATACTGAAAGGCCCATGTGAATGTGTCTAAGTAAGCAGGTGAGATATCCCATCTTCTCCTCTGAAAGGCTTCGAGAACATAGCAGACACCCCCAAAAAGCCATAATCAGTATGTTTTCTTCAGGTGCTGAAGAATGAAGGTTTCAAGTCCAGGATATGGCTGGTGCCTGCCATAGGAATTGAATGGAGCTTGTAACCTGGTATTCTTGTATTTTTTCAAGCTGTATGGACCAGGAGGAAAGATGGGAACGTGGGAACAGGTTGTATTATGAGAACACAAAGGAGTTTTCCCTAGAGGTGCTGCACTTAAGGGTGGAACATGTTCAGAGAGAGAGGTAAGCTCAGGGAAGGGTGGATTTCTTTTGGTTAATGTGGGAGTTTGGCACTGTGCTATTTTATTATTTTATTTAGCATTCTGAGAATGCTAAAAATGGCACCTACTATGCTCCAGGTACTTTTGACATGCATTAGAAATACATGACAAAAATACCCTTAGTGCAGAAGTACAGATGAATATTTCAAGGAAAATGACAGTAAAATGAATTAAAGGTTGAGAGTTGACATTAATAATGCAGGCTGATCTACAGCACCTTTAGTTTTCATCTGTAAAATGAGGATAATGGTGCTGACCCAGTTTGTAAATGAGCCCTGAGATCATCTGTTGAAATGCATCACCAACAGAAGTGACAGTGGTAGAAATTGGTGGTAGAGATGTGGTATAATTGCTTTAAACTAGAATTTTATAAGTACTGGGACATCCAGAACAGAAGTTAAAGAAATGCAAATATATTTAAGTGTGCAAATGTTCTCACAATGTATATGAATGCTTCTGCTGAGCAGTGATGCCATATGGTAACCCTGCAATTACAAGCAATATGGTTTTTTGTAGTCATGGATCAGACTGATCTCTTTAAAGAATCATAAATTTTCTTGACTTGGCTCCTTCTGCTGTCTGTCACTGTCACTCATTTATTCCACGTTACAGGCTGTTTCTCACCACCTTCCTCTTTCGCTGCTTGCTACTTCTGAGGCCCGTTGGCCAGCAGCATACCACAGCTGAGCACTTTGTTCTTTCTGCAGTGTTTTTAGCCTACGTGCCCGGGCTGTCTCTGTCATCTTTTTCCTTCTGAGTGTTTGTCTTAGTCCTCTAATGTCAATTCCACCCAGTCTTTTTTTTCAAGTTCTAGTACCCTGAGAAAAGCCCCTCTGTCCCAGTTTCTTTGCTTGCATACAGGTCTGAGTCCTGCCCTCTACTTGTCAAAAGTGTCTGCATCTGGGTTCTTCAGGCATCCTTCACCTCCACACACAGCCCTGCCTGCTAACATTCCCACCTGTTATGGTCAGTCTGTTTTTTGACTCTTCACTATATCCTGAGTTCAGCTTCAGACTACTCTCCTGTTCCCAGCACTTTGACCTGGGACCTGCAACTGTCTCCTATTTCACCCTGTCAGTGCTGCCTGTGCTGCCAGAACTAGTTTGCTCTTTGCCTCTTCAGTTTTGCAACAACAATAATAAAGAGAAAAAGCTTTGCAAATACTATCCAAATAAATAACTGAAATTAATAAAAATACATCACACAGAAAAAATAAAAATACAAATGTTAGACTCTTGAGGCATAGTCACTCAGCCAAAAGAAGACACCGTACTTCATTTTACTAATGTGTTTTATTGACCTTGCTTATATTTAAAAAAGCTAGCCCTTGGCTTCTGATCCTATTCATAAATATTTAATTCTGAGTGTGCAGTATATTCCTTTGGACCCCAAGGTAAGCAGGTGAATAAGCCTTTCCCAGATCAGAGTATTGGAAGGCAAAAAGCTCAGTGTGAAGTTGTGGCAGAAAGCTGTGATGAAATGGCAGTGGGTCTGTATTCACATGCTTATTTTTAAGCATTCTGTAAGGTCTCTTGCTTATATTTGATTCCGATGTGTAGAATGATTGCAAAGGAAATAAAGAAAAAAACATTCTCTCCATGATTTTTGGCCATTAATTTCTCAGACTGCTGAAACTTAAAATGCTAGAGGCTGCACCAGCACTGATGGCTTTTATTGCCTCTTTGTACTTGTGTGCCTGAGACTAGAACAAGACTGACTTTATGCTAATAGAAAGATGGAGTTTGTTGAAAATTTAGCTGATATTGGAAACCTGCCTTCCACTGTAGCCATGCAGCAGGAATTCTGGAACAATCAATCTGTCAGGCTTTCTCCTTTCTTCTTGTTGCCAATGTTTGCAGGCTTTTTAGCGGCGGGGGGGGAGCCATTTTTGTAATGGAAAGGCAAAAAAGATTATATGATTTCTTTTGTCTGATATGCAAGTTTGGTAAAATGTTATGTATATATTTTGTACCTTTGAATCTATGGGGATTTAAGGAGTAAGTTACTCGCTGGTTTTTGATGATGCTATTTGACAGATTAAGAAATAAAGTGCTAAACTAATCTTGTGTCTGAAAACAAAGATGGAAATAGAGCAGATGTCATTTTGCAAATGGGGAGTAAAAAGGTTTTTGTGTTTGCCAGCATGCACAGTTTAGAATAATTTCAATGCATCAGGAAATGAGCTTTAAATTATTCTAAAGCGGTTGATAAGTGGGAGCAACACTGTTAAAATTATTAAAGCTTTTTTGGTAAATAATTGATATAATGTTGCAGTAAGAGTATGCCATATATATTATAAAGTGATACATTATGTAAATAGATATAGCACAGTTTTCCTTCTGCTTGATAGTAGATCCCACATTCTTAGTAATAATTGTGAAGTTTAGTCATTTTTTCTACAAGAGGCATGGGTATTATAGCTGTGGAAAATTGGCAGGTGTGTTATTTAAATTATTTTCTCCGTCTCCATACAGCTTTCAGATTGATTTAGAAATAGTAATAATAATAATAAAATCTGTTCTAGAGGAGGAGATAGGCCAGCCTGCTTACTTCAAGTGTCTGGAGGAAAAGATTGGTACTTGATGTTTTCCCCCAGGGTCACCTAAATGACGTCCAGAGACCCATTGCTTTGGGCAATTTGCTGCTGTTGAACTTCTGCACTCTTCTATGCCCAATTTGAATGTTGGTTTTAATGCAGTCTTGATTACCTCTGACTGGGGGCAGTAGTATATTTGTGTTTTTATTAAGGCAACATTGCTGTTAATGGTAAAACAGACTTAATTTCAAATTCGGCAGGTTTAAGGTAGAGCAACTATTGAGAATCCTCATTTGACAGGTCGGACCTCATAATATGCCTCAGCAAGACCTCTAATAATTGCAATGCAGGGATCTCTTCCCTTTTTATGGTTAATAGATTGCAAAGTCTTTTTCTCATTTACTGTCAGGAATGGCACTTCCAGTGAGTCTATTGTTTGTGTGGGCACCTTGTATATAAAAGTTTTCCTAAATGATTAAGGAAAGATTACTAAATGTTTAATAAAGGTATGAAGATTTTATAGAGCTGTTACATCTTCTGCTAGTTAGTTGTGGTGGGCTGACCTTGGCTGGATGCCAGTTGCCCACCTAAGCTGCTCTATCACACCCCTGCTGAGCTGGACAGGGAAGAGAAAAGATAACAAAAGGCTTGTGGGTCAAGATGAGGAACAGAGTGAGATCATTCACCAATTACCATCACAGACAAAACAGATTTGATTAAATTAGTTTATTTTATTAACAGTCAAATCAGAGTAGAATAATGAGAAATAAAAACTAAATCTTTAAACACCTTCATTCCATCCCTCCTTTCTTCCTGGGCTTAACTTACTCCTGAGTTCTCCACCTCTTCTGCTGCAGTGGTGCAGGAGGATGATGAATGGGGGTTGTGCCCCGTTCATCACATGTTGTCTCTGCTGCTCCTTCTTCCTCACACTCTTCCCTGCTTGAGCATGGGGTCCCTTCCATGGGAGACAGTCCTCCACAAATGTTTCCAGTATGAGTCCTCCCTGTAGGGTGCAGTTCTTTGCAATTTGCTCAAGCGAGGGCCCCTTCCAAGGGGCACAGTGCTTCAGTGTGGGATCCCTGTGGGGTCACAAGTCCTGCCAGCAAACCTGCCCCAGTGTGAGCTCCTCTCTCCCCAGGTCCAAGAGTTCTGCCAGGAGCCTGCTCCAGCATGGTTTTCCCGCAGCGTTGCAACCTCCTTTGGCCATCCACCAGATTTCAACATGGGTTCCTCCGTGAGCTGCAGGAGTATCTCTGCTCCCCCACAGACCTCCATGGGCTGCAGGGGCACAGCTACCTCACCATGGTCTTCACCATGGGCTGCAGAGGAATCTCTGCTCCAGGGCCTGGAGTACCTCCTTCCCTTCCTTCTGTGCTGACCTTGGTGTTTGCAAAGCTGTTTCTATCCTCCTGCTGAAGTTGTTCTGGGTTTTCTCTCTGGAATTTTTGATTTGGTTTTCTTGGTTGGTTGATTCCCACCCCCCCCCGGCCCCTTCTTCAATACATTGTCCCAGAGTCACTATCACCATCACTGATGGGCTTGGCCCTGGTGAGTGGTGAGTCTGTCTTGGAGCCAGATGGCATTGGCTCTATCAACATTGGGGAAACTTCTGGCAGCTTCACAGACAAACCATCCCTGCAGCTCCTCCCCTCCCCTGCCCCCATTAAAACCTTGCAAACCAAATACATAAGTAAGCAAAGACTAATATTGGTTAAGTACAACTGGCAGTCACCAGCTGTTAATCATTTACCAATGAGATGCTGATGAAACCTTTAGAAGGTTCTCTCTCCCCCAAGTCCTTGGCTCAGAGGGAGAAAAACAGGAATGTTTTGGAACATGAAAATGCATTAACTACCTGCTAACCTGGGTAAGGTTCAGCATCTCATTTAGTAAAGAGGTGGTAGAGTCTCATAACACCATTCTTGTATTCTTGTATAAATTTAATTTCAAATATCATGCCCAATCCATGCAGGAAGTGTCTCAGAAAATTGTCCAGGACTGTGTAACATTGGACCATTACAACATTACCTCATGATTGCAGGTCTACATTTTTCTCTTGAAGTTTTAAAAACACTTTTTTTCACAACAGTTTTCCATCTGTCTGATCTCCTTGGACAGGAGTCACTGTCAAAGAGACACTTTGATAGAACTACTAGGAATGTCAAGTAAACTTCTACAGCTGAATTCAATCCCCATATTCTTTCTGTTCTCTATTTACTAAGTCCTGGTAGGTGTCATGTATTTAACTATGCAGCTGGTTAATGGGTAACATCTCCTGTCACCCCCAAATGTTGTCAAGACATTGCCAGCAACTCTGGAAGGTACATAAAGGGATTCAGTATGGTGTTGCAACAGTGTTGTGGTCAGCACTATAATACCTGTATTTACAAAACAACATTGCATATGTAACTATCAAAAATCAAGTATTTTTAAAATGTCAACATTTTCCAGTGAGATGAGGCAGAGATACAGCAATGTTTGATATTATTGCAGAGAATGGATAGAGAAACGTTCTGTCTTCCCTTCCTGTCTCTTCCTCCTTCCCCTTATGCCTTGCTGTGTGATACAGATTTGTCTTGTGGCTATAGTGGTATAAACCCATAGAAACATCACTTGAAGTAAATGGATTTTCTGCTGGTGTGTCTCACTGCAAGTTTTTTTTCCTCTCTCTGGAGTCTTTGTCTAGGACTACTGGCATTAGTAAAAGAAGACAAATAGTCATGCAACAATAGTATGGAAAAATTGCTGCAATTTTCCTAAATGCATCGAGATATTCATGTTACATCTATTTTTTTTTAAAAGGGGTTTTTAGAGAAAGAATGGCAGAGTTTAAACTTGGAACAGAACTTGCTGTGCTATCACCACCTCTTTTCTTTCCATGTCATTTGCTCACTTGTTTAATTTTTCCTCTGTTCTTTATAGGTGTAGCACTAGACACTGACAACAGTCACAGTGTAACTACAGTAGCATATGCTCAGGTTAGATTGATCTGGAGAACTAAGGTAAATTGTGTTCATTGTATTTGTATAACAGGTTATTTCTTCTCAGAGCTGTAACTTTGCTTTGCTGTGATGTCCCCAATCACCCCTTCTTGTCAGAGTCCTCCTCCTATATCTGTGACTTCCAGGCTTGTCACATGGTGATATTTTGCACCAGTCCTTTTCTCCTATCTTCGTGTGACTGGTTCACCACAGTATCTTTAAACTGGATTACTTTGATACTTTCATATTGCCTAAATAGCAGGCAGTTAGGAACAGAACACTATGTATTCTGGTAAAAGTCAGGGAAGGGGGTAGAGTGGGAGGGGGAACCCACACTGAGGAAATGACCCCAAACACACCTGTAATCTCTGCAACAGATGGGTACCATGGCATGTAGGATAGTAGTAGCGTGACTGAGAACTACTAGACTAGGAAGCAGGGGGAGCTTGGGAGAGAATGTACCAAACTGCTGCTCAGAGAAGGAATGTCTGGTGCTCAAAATGATAAAGGTAACAAGGAGCAAAAAATTGAGGGGTGTTATGAAGCACTTCTTCTAGAGCGCTTACTGAACCTGCTCCTCGGTAGCTAGAAATAAATATGTCCTTTTTGCAGTACTTAAATTGAATCAGGTGGAGTGACCCTTTTGGCCAGATTTTTTTCTGGGGTTTCTGAATCCAGCTACTACTGTTTTTAATCAGTCTCCTGTGAGCTGTCAGTGCTCTCGGGTTTTTTGTTTGTTTTTTTTTTTTTCTTCCCCCTCTTTCCCTTCCTGCTTTCTCTCTGTCGTGTTTCTCCTGGAACCTGTGGTTTCAGTCCTTCTGCTGTCTGACTACCTGAGGAGGTAGAGTGGAAGGAGTAAGTGCACCCTGCAGTGGGTTGTGTGGCAGTGGGAGCGGGGAGTGCGGGAGTGGAGGAGTGACCCCTGAGGCTCAGCTCTCTAAGAATGCTTGTGAAGACAAGGGGAAAAGATAGAATTAATGAGGGAGGCTCTGAAAATTTTCATGCTTGTTTTCAGGAGTTGTGCTCTCCCAGCTAAAACTGAGTATTTGAGCATCCAGGCGGGGTGAGAGTGGCACATCTGAAGCTACAGAGGGCATTGAAACAATTAAGATTGTATTTGTGGTTTGGACTAGTAGAAACTTCCCTCCCCTCAGCTATTCTGTTCTCAGTGCTGGATATCTGTCTTTTCTTGCCAGCTGGAACTTCTGCTGTTGTCTGGCATTATCACAGCCAGCTTGTCTGGGTGGCCTTTTGTAAGGGTAGCTGTGGGACGTTTTGTTCAGGAACGGTTATTCTCTGTTGGTCAGGTGCAATACACATCAACTTTCATCCTATCTTAATTCACTTTAACAAAATCTGATTTCTTGGCAAAAGAATCCTTTTTCCATATGTTCAATGGTAGGACATTACTTGTAGGAAAGGGGAGGAAAGGAGTGGATTAGTGTGCTGAAGCTGTGCAGAGATAGAAGATGATTGATTTTTTAGTATTTTTTTTTTGCTGTGGTGTTTTTTTTGATTATTTGGTGTTTTTTTGTTGTCTTTTTTTGCCTTTTTTTTTAATTGGGTGGGACAGTGATATTTTGATAGGAATTTTATGGAATGTTGGAAGGAAAAGCATTTTGAAGTAAGCTTGATATTCTGCTTTGTCCCTCAATCCTGGAGTCCAGGCAGCCGTCATAGGGCACTTCCATTTTCTTCCCTGCTCTTTCCAGCTTGTTAGACCATGCTGTAAAGTGTTTTGAGTAAGTCCCCATAGGAGCTGTAAGAAGTGCATGCTTGCTGTTGGCTAGGTTTGCTGGAGTTAGAATTATGCTTGGAGAGAGACTTGCTCAAGTTATTCAGAGGTGGAAGCCTACACACCCTGGGAGGCAGGCTAAATGGAATTAGATCCCCTTCCTGTAGCTCTGGCAGTTGATTTCCAGGGAAGGGGCTAAAGCAATAACTACATGCTACAACACTCCTAACTTATTCTTTAGGAAGTTTCTTGTGTTTGTTTGTAGTGGTTTGGGTTTTTTTTGTGTGTGTGTGTGTTGTTGTTTTTTTTTTTTTTAAATTCTTTCCCCTGCTGTATTATTTAGAACTGAACTGCATTTTCCAAGTCCTTTTTGTGTGTGGACTGGATGCAACAGAAGAAATCAGCAGGAAACAGGCTGTAGATGGACTGAGGTATGAAGACAGGTCAGACTTAGCAATGGGATAGCAAGTACTCTGCTTCATGATGCTTGGTGGTTTGTTAGAGGCACTCTCTTCCCTAGTGGTACATTGAGCCTGTTTGTACTGATGTTTATCTGGGATAGCCCAGTCTGACCTAACTCTGCCCTAGGTGGGAGAGACCGCCTGACAGGTAGATGCATGAGAAAACATAGGACACAAGTCTAGGTATAAACATTGAGTATAATTCCTGCATTGCAACTTTGAGTCTCTGATCATAATACTTCATCTCTAGAGGGGTTTGTGCCATGGCAAGTTTCCACTTAGATGCTCAAGCTCACCACTTCAAAAATTCCAGCAGAATTACACCATTACCCTCACCAGAATAATTACTGCAGGATGAAAAGAAAAATTGCAAAATGGGATCTATGACTATGGCGTTCACTGGAAGGTGAATGTTAGCTGATACTTAGAGAGCAGAATTGAAATAATTGATAACGTCCATTTTACTACAGTGGGACCAAATTGACCCTCAGGGTTCTATAGAAGGTTCTTAACTGGTACCCGAGTGAAGAGGCTGCTTTTTATCACTTTTAAAAAGGCTTCTCTTCTCCAAGCCATTGAGTTTATTAAATACTGCTTAAATAAACTGTTTGTAATCACTGGTGATTGTTTCCCTTTGTTTATTTAACAGACTAAAGATATTTTTAAAATCTCTTTCCATTCCCTTGTGACTGACATTAATGTATTTGCTTATTTTGTTTCCATTATCACTGTCATGTAAATGAACAGACTAATATATATTGTAGTCTGCTGCTTTCTGATTTCTCAGCACACATTCATTTTTACTCCTGTATCTTCTATCACTCTCCCAAAACCGCATTAACCACACCTTATACCTTGTATTTTCCTTTTTTTCTTATTTTGCAGGTATTTTGTAGATATTTTCAACACACAGAAGCTTTCTCCCTTATCACAATCCTTGTATTTCATACTTTATTCTTAGTTTTTTCCATAGTGTTTGTATATGCCTTTACAGTAAAATATGGAAGGACAAAGAGAACTTTTGTCTATAACATTTTTTACAATTCCATCCGGAGAAGAGCATCCATTGCTCAACTTCATAGACTGCAAATATTAGTATCACTTTCAGGTGTTGGCTATTTTTGCATGAACATTGATGTACCAGGGAGGAGAGATGCAGAACTTCATGGATCTTTTGATTATTTATTTGATAATAAATCAATCTCAGCAAATAGAAAAATAAGGATGTGTGCATATTTATGCACATTATGCTAACTTTAAGTGACCAGCTCTGGTAGTCGTGTGTGTTTATCAGTCTTGACAATTAAAAAAAAAATACCCACCCAATAGTCACTTGGTTTTTGAAATCTCTAGTCCAATGAATTTTCATAGCACTGAAGGCAGCCTGTGAAGGGATGCCAGTATAACTATGGGGCAGACTCCACAGGAATCAGCTGCAAGCTGCTCTCTAGTTCTGAAGAAAGAGATGGTTTTGCTTTTGAATCAGGGAATGTGGGTTCTCTGAAGCCTCTTCAGGGAAAGCAGTATTTCTTTACTTCTCTTTGTGACACTGTTGTCCTGAAGAACAGCCATGCCCTGGGAGGTTCTGGTTATCCAATTAAATGTTCGTTGTTTGCTATAAAAATGGGGCCAGATACAAACAAATCTCAAATATCTTACTCCCTACCAACTACATTTCAGAGTACCAGTTCTATTCCTGGACAGCAGTTTTTGCAGTGGGTGTAAGGTTAGTCCTTAAAAAATTTTAAAACTCATTTTCTGCCTTAAACATAGGCTCTATATTTTTCCAAGTTAAGCTTTCTACATGCCTGCTGAGATGAGCTGAAAATCCCTCCTGTTGGAGAGCATTGACACATAGATCTCAGAATTGCTGTGAGTAATACTAGATACCAACCTACTCTGGAACCATGAAAAAAGTAGGTTTATACTTTAGGACTAAAAACCTCGGAAAGGATGTCTTCCAAAAACACTGGAAAAGATTTTGCTGTTGAAGACTATCCATAGTTGTGGTGACCTACACAGATTGTATTCATGTGTGTAGCAGAAAATCTTCCATGAAGTCAGGAGTCACAGGGATATATTGCATTATTAGCCAATGGCTATAGCTCTGGTCTGCTCTGGGACTTACAAGGTTTCTAAATATTCTGTTATTTCTGTTTCTCCTGGTGTTGTATAGTTGTACTGCAAAAGAAATGCTTCGTGATCATTCTCTTTGATGTGTAATATGAGGGTAAGAGACAACCTCAGTTACAAAGTAAGAGTTGAGCAGTGCAAGGCTTGCCCTCCAGCATCTATGGATTTGTTGATTAAGAAAGTACCTTGAAACTGTCTACTGCTGGGCCCTTTTGATCTTTTCTGCTCTATCACTTCCTCTTGACTGTTTCTTTATTTCCCCTCATTTTTTCAGGAACTCTTAGAGTTTTCATATTCCAACAGCTGAGGAACGTACCATCTGCCTAGCAGGCACACAAATGCTCTGAAGATGGTCTAGTTCAGCAAGTGTGTAATACAATACAAGCCTTTCCTTTGCGATGAGAGCCAGGATCCTGAATAGAATTGAGAAATTGACATCTTTCTTCTACAGTGAGAAGTAAAAGCCCAATTAGGAGTAGTGTCTGAAGAAATTCATGCTGATCTAGGCCACTTGGCCACCTCATGCAGTGTCTCCAGGTCCATTTTTAGTGGCATTTGCCTGTATAGTGCTCAAGACCTTAAACATCATCATTTTTTTTTCTTTTGGTATTTCTCTCTCTTCTTAATGAAGCTGCTCCCTCTGATTGATACGTTTTTAATGATTTCTCTCACCATATACTTTATACTATGGTGATTTACAGTCTTTAAGACCCCTTTTTATTTGACAGCTTCTTACTACTCTTTTTTTTTTTGTATCTTTGTGGCAGATACTGCAGTGATATTGTAGTGCTGACAAAATGAGAATTACAAGGAAGCATGTACCAACTCTCGCCAATCTAATGAAGCTGGGAGGGAGGGGGGAGGGCGAATAGATGATGTGAATGTTTAAAACCACTTTCTGTTAGCTCACAAAGACTAATTGCTCAGGTGGGTATTGAATAACCTTGTTTATAATTCTGGAAAATAAAAATCAGCCAACAAAATGAAACCATAAAACCAATTTTCTTGAAAGATGTTGATCTGGTCATTTAATGAGAGAATGGCACTTGTAGGGCATCTCACAAAGAACTTCATCAGGCAGGGACCCTTTGTGTTCCTGTAAAAACATTTTCCTTTCACATAGGGATCAAATTCTTGATTGCTAAGGAATGTGGTGGGCAGAAATGGAGCCCTGGGAATTTTTGCACTTATGTGAGAAAACAGAAATTTAAACAGAAAGAAAAGTTCTGGACTCTAAACATCATAGCTCATTACTGAATAAGAAATTGTATTGCCTTTTACTCTTTCCTATTAAGTGATTATACCTCATTTTTGTCATTCCTCTTGTGTTTTCTGTCATAGAGAGTAACCTTCTGAGAATTCTCTTCCAAGCAGCAGGGATGCTTTCCAATTGAACACCACCTGTAAAAATACCCAAGTCATTTAAGTGAACAAGATTTGTATCTCACTTCACCTTAACTTTTTCCTATTTCTCACAAGACACCCTGTCACTGAGCTACTTAAGCCATAAGAACAGCACAGCAACAGCACAAGCAAATCAAGGCTTGGTTTATAGCATCTTACTATGTCTTTATGGTCTCACAGTATTGTTGGAGGTATTGTTTCTGAGCTGGAGAAAATCTATTTGAAGAAAGCAGCTCAATGAATACGGTCTTTTTATTCTGATAATGAATTATCTGGGGAGAAACTCTCATGAACAGAAGCCTTTGTTGCTAAAAAATTATCATGAGAATAGTTTAGAGAAAACGTGTTTTGGCTGACTGTCTGGCTGGATGCATGCAGCTACCGTAATAACTATTATGTTAGTTATTTCCTATACCAAACTTGCTGTTTGCTCTCTGTGATTAATTTTCTGTGTCAGGTGGTATTTTTCCCCTCTGTGTCTGACTCTCAAACCCACAAAGGAGCTATCAAATACTTGGGAAATGCATGTTCCCTCCATACATTTGACTGTTCTGACAAACAAGAATGTACCTGTATTATAGTATATATGTAAAATAGGTCAACAGAATGGGAAGGCAATCAAGAAAAATTTACATTTGGACGAGGGTTTACAAGTAGCTATTCTGCATTATTTGCCCAGCTCAAGAGTGAACACAACTGATTTAAGTACTTTCCTTGTTCACAGATGGCACATAAATAGTAACTACAAAAGTACTGTGCTCTCTGCATTGCTGGATGTTTCTTTTTAAAGTCTCTCTGCATTTTTTTTATAGCAGTTTATCTATCTTAGCTACCTCTATCTCCCCTATTACAATAGTATTTGAACATCTCATAATCCTTAATGTTTATCCTCATAACATCTCTCAAAGAAAGAGAGGCACTATTATCTTCTTTTTATGATTCTCTTATTTATAGTGCTGTTTCTCAGGATTGGAGATATGTTGGCTTGAAGAAGCAGAATTCTGTGGTCCACACCACTTTGATCTCCCCTATCAAGTCAGCATTAAAAATTATGTTCCAGCCCCACAGCCAGGCTGTCTGTGAGGAATTCCCTAGTGCATTTTGGGCAAAATAAATGAAGGAAGCAAACACTTGTTTTTTAATTCTCTAAAATCATCTGACTCCTTTTGACTGATATTGGGATTTTTTCTGTCTTGTGAGCAGGTGAGATGAAAGATGTAAGGTGCCAGTGGCTGGAGAAGAGGAGTTTGGATAGGATGAAGGTTGCAGGAAGAGGAGGTAGATGCCAGTCCTGGAGGGTGCATTGTGGTAGTGCCAGTCTGCCTGTGAAAAGGAGGATTCACTGCTTAGCTCTGTGTTGTCACCATTTCTCTTGTACCAGCACTGCCTGATGGCACTGATGGCACACTTGCCTAAGACCCCTAAACCAGAGGACAGTTAACTCTGTAACAAAGGACTGAGTTGTTTTCAGCAGGGATTTTTCCCTTCCCAGCTTGCAATGGTCAGGTAAGCATCTATGGTGGAGCAAGACAGTGAACAAAAATGTACCACAGGTGGCTGTTGCTAAAGAAGGGCAGAATTTCCCCTCTTTCAGCATCATGAAACTTCATCCCGGACAGATTGTCTCAGATGCTGCAAGGCTGTATGTCAAATGACTGTCCAGAGTTATGCAAAGTCTGTAGGAGAACAAACGCTTCTGCCCATGTTTTCCAGGTCCCTGGCTGCAGGCTGACTGTCCATCTGTGAGCTATTTCACTTCTTTAGCTCTCATCTACTTTACCTGGTTTTGTATTTTCTGATCTTAACAGCAGTGGTTACAGATTTTAAAAACATTGTTTCACATGGTACCTGGCTAACTAAGGGATTTATAGTGTTGAATAGTCTCATGATTAGTATTTGGCTTACAGTAAAGTCTCTTTTTATTAAGTAGCATTTCTATAGGTGTGGTTTTTGTTGTTTTTCTTTTGTTTGTTGGGTTTTGTTTGTTTTTTTGTGTGTGTTTTCGTTGGGTTTTTTTTTGTTTGCTGTTCTTTTTTTTCAAATGGGATATATTTCTGATTTTACTGGTAATCCTCAGATTTTGTTGAAGCTACATGCAAGTTTCTCATAGGCATAAATTGTCTCTGCCCATAGTTTCACATTACCTAAGTTACTTCCTGTTAACAATAATCTATCTTGTAGCAATTTCAATTACAAAAGTTATTTTTAGATATTTCTTTTCTAGAGAAAGTGTAAGAAGCTGAAATGAAGATGTGAGGCATTTATATTGAGCGTACCAAAATGAATGCAAGCCAGTATACTGATGTTAAACATTTTAGTGCAACAAAACATATTTTAGTAGTTGTTATTCAATACCCACCCCCTGTATTCCTGTATAACTATAACGAATTTTGAAATTTTTCTTAAACTTTTATAGTGAAAAAGTATCAGACACTGTAAAGTTTGTTAAATGATGGAAAATCTAGCTCTGATCAATTCTCCATGAAGATGCTCTGAAAACTGTGAAAGAAAAATCAATCTGTTTCTTAACAGATTTAATAATAGTTTAGATACAATTTTTGGAAGCAAATCAGAACAAAGTTACATTTCTCTGTCCCCTAATAAACATTCTAATAATTGTTTTAAAGTTGTTCATAAAATAAAAAGGGCAATGCAATAAACAGAGTACGTGTAACATTAGCTGTAAGAAACAGGATGAGAAGAAGCTTTACAAAAATATCAGAAAATTAAAGACCATATTGAAAGCCAGATTTGACTACTGTTCTTTTAATATGCCCTTCTGTTTTAAGTAGTAACAGGCAAATTTCATTGCGGATTATACAAACAGGATTATCAGAAGTTCCTAGGTTGCATTCTTCTCTGACTTGGAAAACTAGTTGCAAAGAGAGTTAGACAGGGCAGAAGTGTCTCTATCAAGTCATCTAGAGTTTCTCTCAATGCTTTGGTTTCCCAAACTCCTTGATAATTCTTACTACAATGGGCTGGGTTTTTTTTTGTCAGGTCAGTTATTACTGACTTCAGATGAATGCTACTGAAAGTCTTCCTTGCATCACTTCTAAGTGGATTTCTGTTGGTGATTCTTGTTCCCAGCAGAATTCAGGGTCTCCAACACCTCTTTTTTACCTCAGACATCTAAGAAAATATTTCCCTATTGTGTCATCAATGTAGCAAATCTCAGACATGTTAGAGAAGATGATTTTATATTCAAACAAAACCAATTTCAGTTTGTACTTCTGCGTTTAGCTTCTTGTACATATATGTGTAGAGAAGTGTTAGACTGAGCAGCCTGCTCAGCTTCCTGGCCCCAGGATCTTTGTATCCCTGTTGCCTGAGCAGGATTTTGTGCTTTGATATTTATTACAAGGCATGCCAGTTACTGGACCTTCAGCATGCCCTCCAGGCTGGAGGCCTTGTGATTGCTTTGGGTGTACTTTTTTGTATTATTTAGGAGCTTGTAGTTGCTAAGCCTGCAGAAGACAGGAAGTCTCTCCTTCCTGTGCCACCTGTGTGGTTTATTGGGATTTATTGTCTCTGTCTTGAGACCTGGGTGCCTGGAGAAGCTGCACAGAGCTGTGTGCTAGGTTGACTGACTAATCTGAGAGCTACCAGCACTTGTCCTTCATATAGTCCTGTTCCTGCCACACCTCATCCTCAGTCATTCTTCAGGCATTTCACTCCTGCAATTTGCAGGGAGGAAATGGTGGCAGTAGCTGTGGGTGAGTAAGCATGGCTGTGTGTTATTCTCTGGGTTCCCAAGTCTCCCTTCTCCCTTTCTTGGTCTTCCTATTTGTACTGGGAGGCATGAAATGAAAAAATATTGACTGAACATCCTTGAACATAGGAAAAATAAAATCACATTTTGAGCAGACTGGTGGATTGCATCTTGCTGTGTCCAAATTTGTTTATAACTTAGCAGATAAAGATCTGCTGCCATTTTTAGGAGAATTCTTTAGGGTATTATGTATTACATTGCTGAAAAAGCTGTTCAAATTAAGTTTTATGCGAAGTCAATTTTGTTTGGTGATTGTTTGTTACAATAGTGAAAGAAAAAAATGATTGTTTTAGTAGTACCCTCTGTGAAGCTGTGGCTTCCTCTGTTATTGGTTCCAAAGATTTCAGTCCAGAAAGAATCCTTATTGTCATCAAGACTGACACCTGCATATGAAAATGTGCATGGTTTATCTAGTAGCTCTTGTATCAGTCCTTTCATTTCTGCAGAGCTAAATCATAAAAAGGTATTGAAGTCAAGACCTCCAGTCAGCAACTTTCCTATCTACTTTGTTGATTAGTTTGCAGCTTAAATTAGAAGTTACTTGAAAGTCCTCTTCGGAGTATTGCTTTGCCCTATGTGAAATGCACTAATGGTTTTAAATACATCATTAACGGGGAAAAAATCATCAGAAGTAGACTGATTCATCTAACTACTGTTAGGGTGCTCAGCAGTGCATGCAGAGTTGAAGGAAGTGCAGTCCATTCTACAAGGCCAGTGTGCCAAGTGTTTCTCTGTGGGTTGGCTCTTAAGAAATGCTGTTGTACCTAATGTCAAGTAAGGGACACTTATATCTTCTGTTAATGTATGACATTAGTATCTGGAAAAGAAAGAGAAGGCTTCAATTAAACTTGACATAAATTTAGATTTACATCGTTGGTATGTAATATACATGCTCACTAATCTACAGCTAGTAATTTTTTTTTTTATATTCCAGTGTTTACACTGTTTGAACATCTGGGATTATGTCGGCATTATATGAAGCAGTCTGTTGCAAAATTAGCAACAATACAATTAATGTCAAAATCAATGTCAAAATTCACCACAGGGTAAAATATATATACATATGTGCATGTATATATATGCACACAATAAAAATTCATTTGCTCTTAGTTTACTTAACAATCTACATTAGTTTCCTCTCTAATTTTTTCAATATATGAACAAAATATTTGGCCAATATTCAATATTATGCCACTAAAAATCATGTGAAATAGTGAAAATATAAATCAAATTATCAGTAATATTGGGGGTGTCTGTGTTTATATAGAATATTCCTGGTTTTATTTGCAGCCATGAGATCTGTAATTTTAATACTATCTTAATGAAACCAGTGTGATAAAACACTGAAGAACATGGATTTTTAGAACCAAGCTGTCAAATATTCCAAGTTTAAATAACAGAAAATGGCAATATCTTAGTAGAATAGAGCTTTTTAACAGGTGGGGATGTGTAAAAATTATGATTTGGGATTTCTTTCTGTGTTTATTCTTTGCTTTTCATGCCTTGAAGCCTATATTTTGGCAGTGCTTTTTAAAAGAACAAAAGCCAGGTGCTGCATGTACTTGTGCAGTTGAATGAGGTCATACGCTTTGTACCACTTAAATTTTTCATGTGTGTGCTGCTTTTGACTGGGATATAGTTAATTTTCATCCCAGTAGCTAGAATGAGTCTGTGTTTTGGATTTGTGCTGGAAACAGTATTGATAACACAGGGATGCTTTAGTTGCTACTGAGCAGTGCTCTTTTCTGCTTTTCACATCTTGTCAGGGAGTGGGCTGGTGGTGCACACGTTGTGAGGGGACACAGCTGGGGCAGCTGACCCCAGCTGGCCACAGGGATATCCCACACTGTAGGGTGTCATACTCAGCATGTGAAACTGAGGAAGAGGGAGGGAGAAGGTGATGTTCAGAGTGATGGCATTTGTGTCCACAAGTCACCATCGTGGGTGATGGATCCCTGCTTTTCTGGGAATGGCTGAACTACTGCCTGCCCACAGAAACCAGTGAATTAATTCCTTGTTTTGCTTTGATTGAGTGTGCAGCTTTTGCTTTACCTATTAAACTGCCTTTGTCTCAACACACAAGTTTTCTCACTATTACTTTTCCAATTCTTTGCCTATCCAAACCAGGGGAGAGTGTGTAGAGGTGCATGGTGCTTGGTTGCCAGCTGAAGTTAAATGAGAGAAATCTGTGTTTTTCACATTGGCAAAAGGTTAATCATGATAGGGAAATGAGGTGTGTGAGCTTTTTCTTGTGAACTAAATCTTGCAGAGGATTGCAACAAACATGATTGTCCTGGTCATTAACTTTCCCTCCTAATGTATTAATTTTCATGGCATGAGGAAAACAAAACCTGATGAGGTGTCTATTTAAATATTGATTTTGTGTAAAATTTATCTTGGAGGGTGCTATGCAACCTAATCAAAACAGGTACAGTACTGATTGGTGCTGCTGAAGTGCATGTGAATAGTGTGCATCAGATACTGTAAAGTGGATCAGATGTCTCTGTCCCAGGCTCTGCAATGTGAAGTATAGGAGAAGATGGGTTTGTAACTTTAGCAGGGGAGCACTGCTTTATCTTGTTTCAAGACTCGCCACTATGGTGTTATTCTGCAATAGTCATACATGTGCTTTAATTTTTATTGCAAGTGGGTGGGATGAGGGGAGGAGAAGAGCAAAAGTTTGGGTATGGAGAAGAAAAGCATACGGATGTGCCTCTATATGCATATCAACCACAACACCTTCACCAGCAGCACTGCGCCATTCCAGGCTGTCCTCCTGACAGATGAGGAGGTTATGGCTGTGTCTTTTTCCTTAGTGTTGTTTTTTTCCTTCT
Source organism: Dendrocincla tyrannina (assembly GCA_035047865.1). Classification (NCBI taxonomy): domain Eukaryota; kingdom Metazoa; phylum Chordata; class Aves; order Passeriformes; family Dendrocolaptidae; genus Dendrocincla; species Dendrocincla tyrannina. The sequence continues at coordinate 17,985,486 of JAWWMP010000001.1, forward strand.
TCTTGATCAGTTCTCACCATTATCCTGGACATCTCTTTATGTGCCGAGGTCTTCAGGGAGGACACTCTTCTCTTGGCATTATATGTAGTGCCTCAGGGGTCTCTGACTCAAGGACTCTCTCTGCTAACATTAATTGACTTTCTGCCTCAGGATAGTTTTACCTTTAATCCTCTCAGTATAACTGTCCCTTGACCTTTTATGATAGAAATATAGCACAGATAGAACAATTTTTAATTTGACAAGAAATAGATATTAGTGTGTTTGGACAGTATGACCAAGTTCAGATGCCTAAAGTCAGACTAACTCTATTTTTAACCATGCAAAGTAGAACTGTGTTAACATATGCAGGGAGTGGGTTTTTTGTCTTTAATATCACAAGCATTAGCTACAGATCTTCACAGAGTTCACTTTAATTCAGGCTTTTCCCATCTGTCAAGGAGCTGTAAAATTAGGACACATCCCATCAATTGCTTAGTGGGGAGCAGGAGGGAAGTAGAGGGCTATGTTCTGCATGAAAGTTTACTGCAGGTGCTTTGTAGCAATGCCACCAAATGGGAAAGGATCTATAGAACAAAGTAGCACTGAGGAGAAGCTATGCAGGGTGTACATATTTTCAGGGATGTTTGCCTCAGACTGCCTTCAGCTTCAACCTGTGCACTGAATGGCCATTCACAGACACAGAGTGATTCTGGCGTGCGTCTGCCAGCTCAGTTTCATTTGGAATGGATCTTGCTGTGAGACTGTTCAATGATGCAGACCGAAGTGGAGCTCAGACCTGCTTTGAAAACACACTCTCTTCTGAACTTAAAAAAACCCCAAACAAACAAAACCAAACAAAAAACCAACCAACCAAAACAAAACCAAAAAAACAGTGGCGGGGGGAGGGAAGGCAGAAGGAGAAAAAAAGAAATTACTGCTAGGTAAAACACCCAAAGTATGATGAAATATGAAATGCTTGGGCTTCAAGGGCGCCATCAACCTTGACTCCTCCTTGTCCACTCTCTTGAGGACTCCTGTTGCCCTGCCCTAATCAGGACTCCATTTCAGCATACTGGAGCCTCCCCTGTCACAGGACCCCATGTCAGCCTCCTAGGGATGTCAGCCTCTGCCTCAGTAACACTGCAGCAAGGCTGAATTCCAGCTCCCCTGTGCCCAGCCATGAGCACTGAGGAGTGAAGCCCACCCCCCAGCCTGGCCATCTCCAGGAGGCACCTGGGGCTGCCCTGAGGGCCCCAGCTGTCCTGCTCCTCGCTGGGAGTGGGGTAGGTACTGCCCCCGGACAGGCCCGGGTGCTCCTGGTCCCTGCAGTGTCCTGAAGGAAAAACAGTTTGTTTAAGGCCTTTGTTTGCCAGGGGGTCCCCAACCTCTACAGACAGAGATCTGTACATTTGGAGTCCCAAGAAACACCTTTGGACCTTTCTTGTTGAGGAGGTCCTGTGTGCTTAGCGACTTCTGGAAAATGGGGCTACTCTTTGTTTCAGTGTCTGTATGTGGATTTACACCCCAAAATGTTTCAAAGCATGTTGATACTTCATTACTTCTCCTTGTAAAAACAATCCTACCTTGTTTTGCATTTGCAAAATATTGGTCTTGATCTCCTGGTGGACTCATTTCCTTACTTCTGCTCACAATGCCTAAGTTCCTGCAGGCAGCTTCTGTGCAGCTTGATTTCTAGTGGAAGTCATGGTACCAGAGGAGAGAAGCATTAGAGCTGTTTATTTTGTGATATTCAAGTATTGACAGCCTTTCCTTTTTTTTTTTTTCTTCTCTGAAAAATGGTGTGGTATCCCTAAGAACTGTGAATGTGAAAAACTCCTGTTTTTCTGTAGGTCTTCTGACTGGCTTTGGCTATGCAGGATGCTGCTGTTTCACCATGGATAAAGCCTTATTTTTTGTATATTTTAGATAGTTGCATGTTTTTATTTGTTTGCCAAAATATTTGGATTCCATCTGATTTTTAAACAACTCTTCCACTTGCACTGATGAAAAGAGTACAGATGGCTTCTGAATTAGAAAATTGCCATTCACCTACTTTGCCCTTCAACCTAAAGCTGTAATGTTATGAGAATACAGAACAGTGGTACGTCCTCTGTCTTATGTGCACTAAAACAACATAACATGAGCTGGTGTGGAGTGAATTTGAGGAAGCAGACATTCTTCATTCATGTAGTCTGGAAAATAAGTATTTAATCGATGGAAGCAGGTTTTCTACCCTGGAAGTATTGACATTCTCAATTACAGTGGAAACATCAAAGCTTTCTGGATGAAGCTTCAACCAGCCCTTGAAACATATGGTGGAGTATTTTTGTGCTGCTGCTGCTTTACTGTGGTGTATTGGATTTGCACTTGCATCATTTTCTTCCATTAGTTAAGCTTACACTACTTCACCTTTCCAATTTATTGGAACTTAACTGTTCATTGTCATCTGACTCAGGAATGCAGAGCCACACTCTGCAGCCAACATATGGCCTGAAGTTAATAAATTTAAATGCATGAAGTAGAGTAAATTAGAACTAGTATGTTAATGTTGATAGCTTTTACTGCAGAACTCTTACTACATCTGTCTTGGAGATTTTAATTTTTTATTTAAGATGTACTTCCTGCATATCATATTGTACATGATATCACAACTCTTCTTTTTCCTTACAGAGGCCTAATGGAAAAACACGAGGATTTGTATAAATAAAAGCTTTGCATTCACTGAAATGGTAATGATACAATTTCATCTTTTAGTGAAGATTTTTGCTGAAATACTCTTAAAAAGTAAGAGGAGTAAAAAAAGGAAAAACGCATTATGATGTGGCTGAGAGAAAAACTCTTTCCATAGAACTACAATTTTTTTCTCTCCCTCCCCCTTCACAGTGATGGTATTCTGCTATACAGCTAGTAGTAATACATGTAGGCAAACCTTCCATACATCAGCATCTCTTTAGGCTCATGGGAAAAAAGGGTCTCTGGCCTGTGTGTGCTTTCACTACATCTACTGATTTTACTTGTGGGAAAAAAAATAAAAATGTGAGAAGCCCAGTTATCTACAGAGACATTGCCTGGACATACTGACCTCTACTTGGGATGGATCATTATTGATGTCAGTTCCCAGGGCTGCCATTGACTTGAAGGGAAACAGGACAAGCACCTTAGCAGGTTCCCTCAAGCCCCCTCAAGATCTGCAGTGATCAGATAGCCACATTTTATTTTATTCTGAAAGGACTGCTGTGGCCTCCTTCTGTGGAGGGAGTGGGAAGATTTTTGGGGTCAGTGATCTGACATCAGCTGAGAGACTACATTGGCTTTTTTGTTTCCCCTTGTAAGAGTCCAAAATAACAGGCTGAGAGTTGTCATCCTTGAGGTTTTGGTAGGTGTTCTCTCCAGGTGCTCTCTGGGTCTCTGTTGCACATCTTAATCAGCTCAGAGAGCAGGGTTTGGGGTGGTCCTCAGCCTGACATGCCCTAAATCTTGCCTTTGCTTTATTGCATGGCAGTCTGCCCTGGACAGAGGCCAGGCACTAGGGTGCAGCTGTACTCCTGAGCAGGCCTAGCAGCCAGTGCAGGTGCAGGGCCCTCTTTCACAGATTCACAAAATTATTTAGGTTCAGAAGGACCTCTGAGATAAAGTCCAACCTTTGACCAATAAGACTTTGTTACTGGTACTGTGTGACACATCCAATCAGGGTGTGAACACCTTCAGGCAGGGTGACTCCACCTCCTCCATAGGCAATCCATTCCAGTGTTTAACTTCTTTTTCTTTCCCTGAAAGTGTTTTCTTTCCCTGAAGAAATTCTTCTGGATGTCCAACCTGAACCTCCCCTGGTGCAGCTTGAGGCTGTGCCCTCTTACACTGTCACTTGTTGCCTGGGAGAAGAGGCCAACCTCCACCAGGCTACAACCTCCTTTCAGATAGTGGTAGAGAATGATAAGGTCTTCCCTGTAAGTTTTCTTCCCTGAAGAAAGGTTATCCAAGCTAAGCAACCCCAGCTTCCCCAGGTATTCCTCATGTGGCTTGTGTTCCAGACCCTTCACTAGCTCTCTTGTCCTTCTCTGGACTTGCTCCAGCACCTCAATGCCTTTCTTGTAATGAGGGACCCATAACTGAACACAGGACTCACGGTGCAGCCTTGTCCCTTCCAGGTACGTTTTCCTGATCGTGCTGGCTACACTGCTTCTTATACAAGCCAGAATGCTACCCATCTGGGCACACTGCTAGCTCGTGTTCAGCTGGCTGTTGGTAAGCACCCCCACGTATTTTTCTGCTGGGCTGCTTTCCAGCTGCTCTTCCCCAAGCCTGAAGCACTGCATGGGGTTTGTTTTGACCCAAGTGCAGGACTTGACACTTTGCTGAACATCGTACAATTGGCCTCCGTCTATTGACCCAGACTGTCCAGAGCCCTCTGCAGAGCCTTTCTATCTCCTAGCAGATCAACACTCCCACCCAGCTTGGTGTTGTCTGTGAACCTACTTGATTCCCTCATCCAGATTGTCATTAAAGATATTAAACAGAACTGGGCCAAACACTGAGTCTTGGGGAAACACTACTAGTGGCTTGTGTGAAAGCCCAGCAGCCCTGGAAGAGACATATGTGCCCAGGGCTCTCAGGCCACACCATGGTTACCTGCAGATGCTAGATACCTCATGATGCTGGTGGGTCTCTTCTGAGCCTTCCTTTTATTTTCCACCTTGGCACACCCGCAGTGGCACGATTTTATATCAGGTAGGTGAAGAATCAACCTGTTGAGAACTTATGAGAGGAAGGAAGGAAAGCTTGGCCCTTGATCTCTTGGCATCTTTGTTCAGCTCCGTTCCACCCCTATTTCTTTCCAACACCTCACCAAATCCCCCTGTGTATTCTCTCAAGTTCTGGAAGCTGAAGGGGGAAGACAAGATGGAGAAATGTCAGCTGGAATAGAGATTAAGGCATGACATAGTCCTGCAAAAAAGGAGTCAGTTATATTTTGCCAGCATTTCAGTATTGCCAGCATTTCAGTATTGAGATGCCAGTATTGCATCTCAGATTAAATAGTTGGATGTCATGAGGTCATTGCACATGGCATTGCTTCAGGATTTCAAGGGTTGTTCAGTAGTTTGACTTACCACTTAGAAAGAACTGGACAAAACACAGTTTTTGTGGGAAAAAAAAAAAGTCTCATTATACTTCATGTTGGCAAACAAAAGAACTGACATTGATTAAGTATGGATATACAGAGATGGCAGAAAAAAACCCTTTATGATTGTACGGAATGGAGTAACCAGAACTGGTACACCAGCCATTTTGCTGTTAGATATTCATGTTAGCCAGAGGAACAACTCGGATGGTAGGGGTGTATTGTTCTGTGTCTGTTAGGGAGAAAATAAGTAATGAGAGGTTAAATGTCTTCTCTGAAGTTACTCAGCCTTGTGAATGTTCTTATGTCCCTGCTTCTCTCTCTGCATTGCACCTTAGTCCAAAGCTCTATCTTTTTTTCCTGTTACAATTTTCCTGCTACATTATATATGTAAAACCAGGAAAATGTTATACTATATATCTAATTACATGAACTGCAGTTAATTATATTAGTGGTTTGGTGGTGTGTGGGTTTGTTTTATTTGGCATTTTTAGGTCAGAAATTTGTGTTGATAAAACTAAATCAAAACCAAATAGGTAAATAAACACTGCATTTTTTCATTCCTCTCTTTTATCTGCACTCCCCAATTCTTTTGTACAAAAGCAAACACTCTTCTATCAACACTTTGAAAAAAAGCAAAGGAAATGAATAAATATCATCCCCAGAGAGTAGGAAGAATTTCTTGCATCTCCTCTTACTCGTTTTATCAGGAATTAAGATGCTTATGAGGTAATAGGAGATTTGAATGAATTTTTCTTTGGCATCAAAGGAAAAACAAACAACCTTGTGGAAAAATGTGTGCACCTTATGTAAAAAAATAAATGTGGCTGCCATGATCTTTTATATATATAGTGTTTAACATAGCATTTTTTCTGGACATTTTTTATTTATTCCTCCCAAGTGACTGGCCTGAGTAGGAATCTTATGTGAAGGTATTGAAAAGCTTTGTAGTTCAGGGACTGAACTCAGCTCTCTTTGTTCTTAGATAAGCAATCAGACTGAAACCATCCACCTATATGCCTCTGTTTGGCTACCCCTCTCCACCTGGGGCAAGTTGCTGATAGCTGACTGACCAGCTTCTCTCTGTTCCCCATTCCTATAATAAGTTTAGTGACCACTTGCAAGTAGGAAAGAAACTAGATGCTTGCAAAAGTTATCATGTTGTTAAAAGATAAGATTCTGGAGAAGTATTTGTTCAAATGGCTTTGGCTTGAAGTCTGGGTTCTGCAAGACCGATTCCTTGGACAGTGTTATTGGCCCCTCGGGGGTTTGAAAGTATTTGCATGTTTAGATATTTTCTGCTGCAATGAAGGGTTTTGCAATACGCTTGACTTGCACAGTAAAGAGGCGCTTACATAAACAAGCAGGTAATAACTAGATTCTTCTTAGTATGATTTTAAACTAGTCTAATATGCTTTTGTTGTAAAAATAGATAATTTGCCTCGTGTACATGTGGGGAAGACTTTGAGCGTTTTTCTTACCTGTGATTTCTAGTTTTATCATTGTCACCCATCTACAATGTCTGTTGCGTCAACAAGAGTAAGTTAATTTATGAAATGCAAAATTTTGCCTCTGCTGATACTACTTTAAATATAAAAAAACCCCTGTGTGAAAAGAACATAGAATTTCTTGCTTGTGTTCAGATATATGGTCCTGATTCATACAGACACCTGCTGAGTTTTAATGCCGTGCTTAAGTCTTACTGGCTAATGTGTTTCTTTTCTGTGCTTCTGCTCTGCAAATTCTTCAGATGCTCTGTGCTGAGAGATGTAAACATGCAGCCCTTAAATATTCTAGGAGAACCCTCAGATATCTGTGAGCATCAGTGCAAGCCTGGAAAGAGCAGTACACAGGCATTTGGGGCAGAAGAGTGGCAGGAAATAAAGAACCTAGAAATCAGATTACATCAATCAGTTTTTGGTTTTCATAAATCAAAGCAATTTTTATTTGAAACAGACTGTAGAACCATGAGCGATTCAGGCAAATGCTTCTTCCATGCCTTTAATCTGCTTTGAGTTTTTTACAAACTTGACTGCAATAAATGTAAGCATATAGATAAAAGATAGTATACAGACCTATGTTTTACAGTGTTCACAACATTAAAGTTCCATAAATCTGAAGATTAAATCTCTTTTGCATTTGATACTGTTCAGCCAGTCTCTTGAGAGTCCTTTGGCTTTGTGAAATGAAAGTATGTAAATTTGAGGCACAAATATGTACAGAAGAAAACTACATTTTCTCATAAGGGAAGTCCATTTCTATTTTATGTTGAAGATTCTGGAATGCCCTATACCTGGTACACTTTAGAGATCACCTCTGTGAAGACAGTAGTGGTATGCTGTCAGCTCTCTCCAGTGTTTTGGGTCAAGGGTCTCTGAATTGTGCAGGCAGGATTTGTTTTAGTAGTGATATAAAATGACATATTTCCCTAGAGATTTTCCTTGTTACTTTCTTCACTCTCTGGTGTCATGAATCAAGACATTTGTAGTCACTCACCTTTGCTTCTTATTTACTGGTTGTAAGCAGTTTGAAAATACTTTTCGATCACTTTTTCTAAGATTTGGTTAGACTCCACAGCTTCTTAGAAACTGGTTAAGTAAACCTTGGTGAAATATTAATGTCTGAAGAAGAAGTGCTCCTTCTTTTCAATCCCAGATGTCTTTCTTTCTTTCCTTTGTGTTCTTAGTTTTGAAGTAAGATTAAGAAATATTTATTTACTACAAGTGGATATCTGCTCAGTTTTGTCTTCCTTGTATTAGTACCTAAAGGGGACAAGAGAGCTGGGAAGGGACTTTTTTACAGGGGCGTGAGGTGATAAGGGTAAGGAGGAATGGCTTTAAACTGAAAAGTTTATATTAGACACAAGGAAGAAAGTATTAATAGTGGCAGTGGTGAAATATTGAAACAGGTTGCCCAGAGAAGCTGTGGATGCCCCATTCTTGGAAGAGTTGAAGGTCAGGTTGGATGGGCTTTGAGCAACCTGGTCTGGTGGGTCACATCCCTGCCTATGGCAGGGGGATTGGAACGAGATAATCCTTGATGTGTCTTCCAACCCAAGACATACCATGATTCTTCTGCAGCAGCTGCCGGGGGTCTAGATACTCTTCTGCTGGATACCTCAAGCAACAGTATTGGATGCTCTGAGGAAGACAGGCACTATATTTTGACATAAATTCTATCTATTGCTTTAGTTCCCGTTACTAATTGCATGAGGTATTGCTGCATTCTGAGAGGCAAAACCTCCTCTGCTTTCCCTGTGGGCAGAGGCTGACAGCACTGGAGTGTTGACCAGGCCATTGCAGCAGTGACCAGACTTTGGCAAGGTCCATTGCCTGACAGGAACTGACCAGGGTGGGCGGTGTCCATGCTTATTGCTCCAGCTACCTGCTGTTACCAGCATGGTAGGACCTAAAATTATGTCAAATCTGCTTAGAGATTATAATGAATCAGTTTTATAGGTAGGCTGGTGAGGGTTCTCATCAGATAGGACCCACCTCTGTGTTTCTTTCCTGGCAGGTGTGGGCATTGGGTAAAGAAATCTTCTTTCCCAGCCTGTCCATCAGACAGTCCATCTGCAGTAACAGTTCTAGAGAGAAAGAAAAAAAAATGAATCCCCAAATACATGCCTCCCTTCCCCACACCACACACAGTGAAAGGGAGATTCCCTAAAACACACCTCAGGGCAATGTTGTCCCTTTCTGTGATGTGCACCATGATCTGACCAGCTGATGTCCCTTTTCTGACTTGGAAGTGGTTCTCACAACCCTGTGTACCCCTTTTCTCCATTGTGCCACTTCCTTTCTTTCTAAAAAATAGAAAGTCTAGTTCTGAGTTAGCTCAGTTTAAAAACATTGCTGATATGAACAGATCCTCTGTCTAGTTGGTAGGATGCAGTACAGGAGAGGGTTGTAAGTTTGTTCTAATGACAATCAAAGACAGGTTTCGATCTTCTGAAAGGGTTTTTCTATGGATTTCCTCCCCCCGTTATCTCTCTCCTTTGTGCAAATCCCAGGTACTCAGGGACAGGCCCAAACTGCAGTTTCTCTCTCAATATGTTTCCATTGTTCCATTTCCACTTACTGCAAAAGAACTCAGAGTAAATCTATTATGTGCGGTGGAATTAATTAATTCCACAATGTGTAGTGGAATTTAAGGAGTGGAGAAAATACTGGATAAGTAAAATGGGACTAAGGGCCTCTTTGTGACAGGAGAGTAAACACTTTAATCTAAAGCTGGCTATTCTGGTGTGAGATCAAGAATTACAATTTGTTTTACCTTTGGAAAAAGAGTCTAATAAAAACATCTACAAGGAAATATTGTGTGACACTTGAAATACCTGCATACCAAAAGAGTTGAAATTATTCTTGTTACTGGAGACTCAGAGTACTTTTCTCTTCCTCGTTTCAAGGTTTTGCCTTTCAAGATATCTAAAAGAACAGAAAAAAACATTACCAAATTTTCAGCTCCTTTGCTACCCTTTTCAGCTCACAATGACCTGCTACTTTTAGTTTTGTGACTCATTAGAGAAACACAAATGCTTCTTTTTAGAGGTGTAAAGAATATGTTAGTAAATGTACACAGAACAGTTTGCTGCCCAAAAGATTTTTCCCTTACTTTTAAAAATTGCTTTAGTTTTGATCAACATCTTCTCTTTATCGAGAATATTCCAGGAGGTTTCTTTGCCTGCAGTCAGCTGGCAAAGCTGTAACTAATCTGTAAATAGTTGTCACAGGAAAAGAGAGCAAAGAGGACAGAAAGGAACAGCTGCATGAGTGCCCCCATTCCATCCACCTTGACTGGTGGAGCCTGGCAAGAGCTTTGCTTCACTGGAGTTTGGGAGTTCACAGTAGGCAGAAACTGCATTTTGTTTTAGTGTAGCCCAAGAATGAAATAACCGCATCTTCCCTTACTTGAAGGAGGAAGTTTTCATAACTCTAAATCTGCTGAAATTTGACTGTAGGTCCCTGATCAATGTTCTGACGAAAGGCACACGGTATACTGAGCCTCAAAACAGGGGCACCCACCTGTGTTATGAAGGGCAAGTCCAAAAGGAATGCATGAGCTGCTGTACACGGTTACACCTTCCTGGAAAGTATGGCACAGAAGGAAAGGTTCTGCATTTAAGAAACAAGCAAATAAAAATTCGCAAGACTGTTTTGACTTTATCTAATTTGAATTTTAATTGCCAAACATTTGCTACAGTGACGGAATGGAGGGAAACAATGATTAAGAAGTGTCAAGGGGGAGAGCATTACTTGATAATTACTGTGCGGTTCAAAATGAACAATCCATTCTTTCTGTGCAGGACTTCACAAGCTCATCATGGTATATGGAAAAGCTATATCTGTGAGTCACAACCAGGAAAATAACAGAATACAAGTCCTATGGACAGTAATCCATGGTTTTCTCTCGAGGTCCACAAAGTCTTTGTTGCAAATGAAGAGATACATTGGTGACTGTGCTTGTTCATCAAATTGGAAATAATTTGAGATGTGGTGAACAAAAGGCATGTAAACTCTAAAGTAGGATGTGAGAATAGACAGAGAAGGTGAGCAAAGGTGGGGGAGTTGATTCTTCCTTTTTTTCTGACCATAAATAGACTACTAAAATATTCTCTACTCTGACTTCAGCAGGTACTCCCTTTATACACATCTTGATGATAAAATCTTTAGAAATACTTTTTTAAATTTACACTCGAAATCTATCTCTGCACTAAAGCCTCACTGCCTGAGCAATTAGAAAAACATAAATCAAAATTGAATTTTAAGCTGTTACGAAGTTTCAACTTGGCTCTGTGTTTCTTCTTTGTGTAGCTTCTCAACAACTATTTTCAGCTTTTCACAAACACACAGATGTGTCATGTTAAAGAATGGATGGAGTTGGGCTTTTTGTACCCATTTAGCAAAAAGGAAGGGGGGGAAATCTCCTTTTTGAAAACAACATAGTACATATAATCACTAGTCAGTTTGTGATTTAAAAACATCTGTTGAATAAAGAATTGATTTCAGCAGTGTATTTGTTCTCTCTACCTTGTAGGGATCAGTTGAGACATGGGCTAGATTACCTGTATCATTAATATCTGCTAGGGTCTTAATTGCTGCTCTTCTAGCAGATGTCTACCTTGATTGCTTTTCCAATTCTTTGGTGCAAATCTGCAGAAAAAGAGTATTTTTCTAAGAATTTGTTGCATTGTTGAAGAGCAATTGAATTTTAAAGTACTTTGAATGGAAAGGTGAGCTATGGTATTGAGGTGTGTATGACTGAATGTTGCCCTTCACCTTTCATCCACTTGTGTGCAAGAAAAATGAAAAAAGAAAGCTGTAGAAATTTATTTGCTCTGCTTGTGGACATGTGGTTTTTCTCTCAGACATGCTTCTTGGTCTTGAAGCAAGTTGGACTACTTTTATTAGTGGAAACAAATGTAGGCTTTGTATTATGTTTTTATTTATTAGGGAGTCTTTTGCCAGCTTTGTTGTGGAGAGTGCCTGCTTTAAATAGAGATGAAGCTGGGAACCCTATGAGGAAAATAAATAAGTGTTGGTCTTGTGACATAAGCTTTGGCTTGATTCAGTTCCTCTTTCATAGAGGAGTCCCACAAAAAGTCTCCACTGTGAACATGCCTTCAAAAAGAAGGGAGAAGAATTAGGATGTTTTACCCTTGATCTGCAGGGAAATGAGACAGTAGTTTTTTTCTGATTGGGAACTGTCTCCTGGCCTCTCTAGATGGATTTTATAATTCTATCTAAGTGCTGTCCTTGGACTAGGCAGCTGTTTTTATTTTCACTCTTCTTGTTCCTTGGAGTTTGAGGCAGGGCTGCTGTAGCCCCAGAAGGTGTGGACAGCTTTGGTCCCGGTGGGAGCCAGGTGCCCTGTCCCTCCTTGCTTCTACCAGCCCTGATTGTGCTGATGTTTGCAAGCACCACGGACTCTGGGGTTGCTGCTGCTGCTTCTGATCAGAGGCCTGCTTATTCTTTTTTTTTTTTTTTTCCTGTGAAGCTATTTTATTGGTACATGCAATTTCCTTAAAGGACCAAGAATAAGCCTAGCCTTGGCAAACTTTGTTGTTATTAAGAGACTTCAGAACTGGATATCTTCCATTTTCCAGGGTAAGGTCTTGTGGTTGAAAGTTGTTCATACTGGCTTGTGAGGTGGTGCATAGGGGTATTTCTGGTTTCCTCTTGCTGATATTCCTCCAGCAGAAGAACAGGCTGGTGGTACCTTTTACCCCTCCAATTAGCCCTTCCAGGTCTGCGTTTGTAGGCTGGTGCTGAGGAACTTGAATTGCTGATGCTCTGTCTGTTCAAGGGAAGAAAAAAAAGAGGCCATTCATAACTACAGGTGTTGGTTTGGCTGTTTTAGCCTTTATTTTGAGAAACTTTTAAGTTTTCTCTCGAAGTTTCATAAAAGAGACATGTTGTTGTGATTTTCCTCCAGAATGAAAGAAAAGAGTGGAAGTAGGAATCACTTCTTAAAAATATTAACTGTATGTCACAAAAGAAAAATAGAAGAAAGTGCCCCCATGAATGAGCCCAGATTAGCTTTCCCTACTGTGATACACAGTTTTTCGTCATACTTCTTTGATAGTGTCTTCTATATGCTAAGGTTAAAATACTTGCACCGTCTAGCAAAAGCACTTTATACCTGCCAGAACAACTGCTATTAAAGTCACTTACATTGAATTGCTAAACCGAAGTAGTTACATCATCAAAAGCTCAGTTAGGTTGCTGTAACTGCATCTAAACAAGTGTTGTTGACAATGTAAGAATATTGCCAAAAGTTCTCTCTAACCAACATTGCTACATAGACAGGAATTTTCCTAAGCTGACCTGTACTGAGGAACTCTCCTATATGCATGTGTGTGTATGTATATCCATATGTTTATCTACCTCCATTTATATATAAATGTATAATATTTTTGTCAAAAAAGCAAAGATTCCTAACCTGCTGCTCTGTGATTTGAATCACAGAGTTTACTTATTTATTTTTTTTTTAACTTAAAAAAGGTCTTTGCCTTCAGTTTGCCTGAAATGGCTTCTTCTTATCCAGAAGTGAATCACTGGCCTCTTAACAAATCAAGATAAAGCAAAAATAATTTTCAGGAGTAAATGAAGTATCATTTCTTTTAAGAAGTTTACATATGCATTTGAAAGTGTCTATTAGCTTATAGAAGGAGCCCAAATAACCCTTTAACACGAGGTGCCTCCTTTCAACTAACTTCTTCATTAATTCATTGGATGTAATAAATGAGACCTTGAGCTAATGCCAAACTCATTGAACTGGAGGGAGTCCCACCAGCTTCCTGTGCTCTGCTGTTGGGGGTGATCTGGACTTCTCAAAAGTGGGTCATAAGCCTGTCCCTGTTCTTCAGGATTTAGTGGCTGTCCAAATGCCCAGTGCTTGTGTTTGCTAGTCTTTCCCTGTTATGCAGGAAAGAGGCCCACGTCTGAAAGCCTCCACTTCTTCCTCTGAGGGAACCAAGTAGTCAATAAGTTTACTGTCATTGGGATCAGCTTTCTCCTGAAGTTACTGAAAATCTACTTATTCGTGATTCACTGCGGTGCTGGTAGATCCAGCAGTCACATGAAAGCTATCTGTGAGCTTTGGGTCGCAGCGGGTCTCTATTGACTCGCAAAAGTCATTTTGAGTGTTTGGTCTCTGTTTCATTTACTGGTTTGAAGTCTGTAGTGCTTTGTATTTTCTCACTAGGTATGACAGTCACTCATGAATGACTTTTATATCTACTTGTGCCAGAAACCATGCAGCACTGTGTTTTGTGAGCTTAAAAGCCTTTGCAGCAAGACTCTTTACAATTCTTTGTGCTGTAGCTGTGAACATTGTGAATTTAGAAACATTTTGTTCAAAGGCCAGGGCATATGCTAACTCCACAGAGGCTGGGTTTAAAAGCACAGTGTTTGTTACCCCAGACACTGACAGAAATTGTGTGGTTCAGTGTTCTCATGGAATTTTGAGTTAGTTCATTTTTATCAGATTTCACAAATACCTGCTAACATTTCCTACTATGTTAGCCTTAGATTTTGAGAATGATTTTGCTTTGCTTGTTACTTGATAGAAAACCCATTGCTCAGAGAATAAAAGGAACAGCACAACTGATGAACAGAACATTTATGAACAGAAAATCAAGCTGGTTTAATCAATTGATGATGAAATTATCCATGAACATGTATTTTCGCTATTTGACTGGTTTTCTGTGTGTGTCAATAGTATTCATCATAAAAAATCTGTTATGTTCTCTGTTTTCAGCTACTTAAATTGCTAGGGAATATTTTTTTTTTATTATTCAGACAGATCTATACTGCACAGGTTTCTACTGTCACCAAGTAGTCCATTTTGTGATAGGTGTGTGTTTCTGAAGTTTTAAAGAGTTTGATGTCTTTTATTTGAGTTCTTCTGCAGGCTAAAACAGATGTATTTACTTCTGTTCAAAGCTGCTGAAGGAAGGTGAGAGTGGTGAATACTGCTGAGACAAGGTGAGTGAGACCTAGGAGATGATTCTCAAATGATCATGGCTTAGAAGTTTTATATATGTCAACCTTGTTAGTGATGAGGATATGGAATTAAGTGAAATTCTGTGAGCTTGTGGTACGGTATGTATAAATTCCTTGAATTATGTATTAGTTTTATGATTAGACAATTGAACCATGAAAACCAACTTGGCTGAGTCACATTTTCTCAGCCATACAGACTCTAGTGGGCAATTGTAAGTATTACAATTTCCTCTATTCAGTTCCTTTTACAATGTGGAAAGCTGTATAAAGTAATTTCTGGTTTCACTTAATAGTCACTTGTCCATTGTTTTTTGTTTGCTTTCATTTGATTTTGGTGTTTTGTTTTTTTGTTTGTTTGGTGGTTTGTTTTTTTGTTTTTAACAGAGAGCTCAATTTCAATTGTAAATTACAAAGGGAGAAAATATGTCTCTTCAGAAAATTGTTTTAAAAAAAGGTAAAAACTTATGCCAGATCTTCACAGCAGACGCTTTCAATATATTTTAAAATGCTTGAAAACCACATTTAGTTTCTAAATGTACAATGTAAAAATATATTGAGAGTTGATTAAAATACTTCAAAAGAAATTTTCTTTGAGAAACACGGTACACTGACCACAGTCTTTGTGAAATCTGTGTTGCAGTGTTTTGATAAAATGGGCTTTGAGGTATGACACATTATCCTCCTGTCAGTGGTCAGAAATCTGAATAAACTGCAATGGATTACATCGTTCAAGTGAATGAATACATAAATCAAGTTCTTAGCTTGCAACCTCTGGCTATTTGATATTCGATCATAACTGCTTTGTAACGAAAAGTGCAAAAGCAAGAGTGAAAAGTCTGGTCCTGAATGTGATTTTAGGTATGCATACATAACTAGGTAATTTGGATTACCTACATATGTATATATATATATCTCCTGGTATTTTGCATCTTCTGTGAAATACTATATACATGCTTTGTTCTCTCTCTTCCTGAAATCAGTTATAATCCATAGCAAATAGCTATGGGCAGGGTTATAAAAAATCCAATTTATGATAGAATTTCTAGGTAATACTGACATAAAATTACCTAGAATGTTTGAGCAAAAGGATTTTTTAGCAGGAAAATGTTTGACTGGATACATATGATATGAAGAATACTGTATATTCAGTCACAAGGTGGCAGGTGAACATACTGTATTCAAGGGCAAGAGAAGGGCGGTATTTTTGATTGCTAATTATTGTCATTTGCAGGCTTAGCCAAGAGGAATGCATTGGTCATAAAATCTCACAAAAGTAGAACACAAGTGGTTTGTTCGTGTCAAGTGAATTCCAAGATAAATGTAGTAAAAGGGACCAGCCATCATGTATTATATATCTACAGACAGTGCACATTTTTCTCCCACTGTACTTCAGGACTGAGACTTCTCTAGATGACAGTAATGGAAAGTCTGAAGTGTCTGGAATGTGCAAAAATAGAAAGTTCTGAATGCACTTAATAAAAGTTTAATTTGTGAGTTATATGAGCATAGAAATAACTAGTGATGTGTGAAATCCAAAGGTGCATCAGTTCAGTCAAAGTTTTATATATGAACTTATTACAGATTTCATTCTTCCTTGTGAAGTAGGCTTCATATCTCTTTCATTCGTCTTTCTTTACCCTGTTCTTCCACTTTTCTCAATGCCTAAATTAATCTGTTTGCTTACAGCAAATCTTAAAACTCTTACTAGTGTTTCACTTTATCTTTTATACCAGTATGCCCTGGTGGTGTGGGGAAGTAATGTCTTTAATTAGCCTTTTTTTTTTTCTTTTTGTTTTTTTCTTTTGTACCTGTTATGGACTCTGGGAAGGGTGTCCTGTACAGATCTTATGTCTTTTTCTGACTCCACTGTTTTATTTCTCAGGTCGTTTTTTCCTAGACTTTCATTTTGCTGCACAAGACTTGGATCACAGGAGTTTTACAGGCCTGCCAGGACTCAGCATGATCTTCCTGTGAGTTTTGGCTTGTCTTGCTGTTAGAGTAGGGAAATACTATCAATGACTGTACACACCCAAGTCTTGATGATCAGTGTGGGGCTCTTACAGGTTTGCAAAGCTTAAACGAAACACGCTGATGTAAACACTACGCTGTGGTTTGTGTGGTTCCCTAACTTCTCTGAAAGGCTTCCACATCAGTGACCATTGTGTACAGACAAGCAGAACCAAATCTTGGTGAGTAGCTAGAGAGTAAAGTGAGGGATTATTATTACAGCAGTATTCTGAAGATAAGCAGGAAGTAAATGGACCTGGGTAAAAAGAAAAACCAGAATTTGGTCACTTATCTGTTGTACAGGCATCATTAAAATAGGCATTTTTGCATTTTTTATTTTTTTTTTGTCTGGGTACTAAAGTCCTGCATAGTTTGCATGTTATTTGCCTTTAGAGATAGGAAGGGATTGTGAATAGCTTGCTTGTAAATATCAGCTAAAGATAACTATTATTTCTAAGCTCAACAGGAAATATTTCCGTGTTTTATCTTCAACTTGTGATTGAAGAGCAGTAGAACAGAGCTGCTATTCAGTAAAGCTGCATTGTTTTAGGTCTAGTAACAGTGGCAAATCAACTTTTAAGAGAGGTAAAATCTCCTTCCATTGGACCTGACTTTGATGTTTGCCCTCAAGTAAATCAGGAGTAACTTACAGAAGCTTGTCTGTTAGCACTGAATATGAAAGTAGAACAAGGGAGGTAATATCTGTGTTTGCTGGATCTGAGGAAGTAATTCTCTGACCTCTGGTACTACTGATTTCTTGTCAGATTTCATTATAATTGGTCAAGACAGTGTTGGGACAGTGCTCTTCTACTGTTCAAAGTCATGCCTGTCTCAGATCACGACTGACTCTCTCTCTTTACATATATATATATATATACATATATATGTGTGTGTGTTTGCAGCCCCTTGGGACTCTTCAGTAGTCTGCTAACTGTATCTTAAGAAAAACTAAATCAGCTATTTAATGCTCTTAAACACTGCAAGACTTGCTCTATCTAGATCCAGAGCTTAATTCCACTCTGGTGCAAGTGTGGCCTGGCCTAACTCCCATGATGTAAAAGGCAGTGTGCTCCTGAGGCAGGCTGTGCCTTTGATGAAGTTAAAAGTAAAGGTGGAAAGTAAAAAATCACATTTAGTGTGGGGACAGACAAGATATGGGAAGTGCTGGCAGATGAGTGAAAAGATGAGAAATCAGACCCAGGAGAAAGCAATGTTTGAAAAGGTGGTGAAAGATAAGAGATTTATCATCCCCTCATCACAGAAGCCTGAGGAAGTGGTGGAAAGTCTTCCTTTGAGAAGGTCTTCCGTGCTGCCTTGGTGGACATATTGACTCAGATCCAGATGACGTGAGGAGGAGATGAATAAGAGAGGATGGGTGGTTTTCAGCCAGGGGTGGTGAATTCTTCTATCTCCTTCCCTAGAACAGGTGCCAGCAGTAGGTGCCTTGACACATGATGGTTCCTAATTCAACATTCAGAGATTTGCTTTCCTCATACAACTAGAAAATTATGATGCCTCTCATGGTATATTGTGTTTTACGCAGGGACTTGCAAATCTTTCCATATATATTACTGAAGATGTCCTTTATGGCTGTAGTATAGGAAACAATATACAAATGCACAGTTTGGAAGAGGCTCTATCTCTCCTTGGTTTCCTATACTTATTGTGCTCTATCTAGTCTTACTTGCCTGTGTTGAACTCTGTATGTCAGCTGGACTGGGAAAGAAGGCATTTGAAACTGTGAAGAAAAGAACAAATGAAGTATTAAGGGTTAGAAAGAGAAAGAAGTCAAAGAATCCATTCATGTTTCTTGAGAAAACACAAGTGAAGGAAATTTATAGAATAAAAGAAAGCTAGAATATATCCTTGATGTATTGTGTCAAGGGAAAAATAACTAATTAAAGTCACTTGCAAACTGCTTCAAGAGGTGGAGTCAGAGATAAATGGCACAAAATAACTAAAGCTATTCATGTAAAAAAATCCTCTTAATTTTAAAACAAATAATACTGGGAAATTGGCAAGGTAGAGGGATGGCTTTGAGATGTACTTGAACTTTTCTAATATTTTTGGAGTATTACTTGATTATTTGTCCCTATCTGAATCTGAAATTGATAGAAAAAGCTCTGAAGCATAAGAATTATTTGTAGAATGGCTTCTAAAGGTCTGATAAAAACAGCAACCCTGTAACTAACTCTGTGATTTTTGAAGTGATGAAAATTTGTTCCTTGACAATTATCTTTTTCTGCTCTGACTTTACTTTGTTTCCTTGCTGTACTAGTTTATGGACTTGCTGACAGTGATGGTTGAAGATCTTCACCATAGTGTGAGCACCTCTTTACTGGCATGAAGAAAGATTTTCTTGGGATAATACTGAGTCAAATCAAAACACTACTTCTCTTATCTCCACCCTCTCCCCCCTGCCCTTCCCCCCCCAGCCTTTTTGGGATTTTTGCCTTAACCTAGGACTTTTGTTGGAGTGCACTTTAGGTTCTTTTATTCCATCTACATTTCTGATTCTATTTTTGATGTCTGGAGGGAGCTCTACTAGTTAAATACAGTCCCAGCAATTCTTCTAGCTACACTGCAAGATTTTTTCTTCAGTGCATTGTGGATCTAGGATTAACACTCTGTCTGAGGACTTTCATCTAAAATCCTCTCTGTTCCAAAGACAGTTATGTTGAATATAAGCTGCTGAATACAGGCTTCCTCTGTTGGAAGTGGGAGATTTGTCTGTATGCCGATGAACTAGACTTATGTTTGTTTGAAAGCTTGTTCTTTTTCCTGTTCTTTAAGGCCAGACTAGACATGTTAAATTCTGCGATCTCTGCTGCTTTGATCATTCACAAGGGAAGCCCTTGGGCAAGAAAAAAAATTCTAAAGCTGGGTGTTTATGACATATGGAAGCCTGGACTTCTGAGCAGTGTTTCTCTACAGATAGTGGCCTTAGAAAACCTTAGAGAGGTTTTCAAATGTGCAGGTGCATGCACCTGTGAATGCATTTGAAAACTACTAGGTCACATCAAAAATAAGAGTACATTGTGAAATATCAATACCTATTTTAAAATTCTATGAAGCTTTTTTCATATGGTGTTAGCAGTACAGGAAGCTACTGTACAGGAAAAATGAACGTTGATAAAGGTTCTCGCACGAGCCCTATTCACAATCTTCTTCAGCATGATGCTCCAAAGGGCCACGGCAGACCTCAGTGAAGAAAACGGCATCTACATCTGATATCCTACCAATGGAAGCCTATTCAACCTAAGATGACTGAAGGTCCACACTAAGACCATGAATCACCTTGTCCGTGAGCTGCTTTTTGCTGACAATGCTGCCCTGGTTGCTCACACAGAAGCAGCTCTGCAGCACTTAACATCCTGCTTTGCAGAGGCTGCTGAGCAATTCTGGGCTGGAAGTCAGCTTGAAGAAGACAGAAGTTCTCTATCAAGCTGCACCTCAAGAAGTTTTCCATCATCCCCACATCACCATAGGTGAATCAGAGCTTAAGTCAGTCCAGCAGTTCAGCT
>JAWWMP010000001.1:18005720-18132067 GCA_035047865.1 Dendrocincla tyrannina
TGGTCTGACTATGTGACTAATGTGTCTGTCCTTGAACAGGCAGAGATCACCAGCATCGAGGCCATGCTGCTGAAAACAGAGCTGCGCTGGGTAGGGCACGTCTCCAGGATGGGGGATCACCACCTCCCTAAGATTGTGCTCTGTGGGGAACTCACCACCGGCTGCCGCAAGAGAGGAGTCCTGAAGAGGAGATACAAGGACTCCCTGAAACAATCCCTCAGCCTTGGCCGTACTGACCACCATCAATGGTCCACCCTGGCCTCTAATCGGGGGAAATGGAGACACACCATCCATAACGCTGCTGCCTCCTTTGGGAACACACGCAGATTCAGCCTGGAGGAAAAAAGGGCAACACGGGAAGAACCAACCGTGCCGCGCGAGTAGTGCCGATGGAGACTTTCCACTGTGCCTTTGCAATTGGACTTGCCTATCTTGCATTGGCCTTTTTAGCCACCAGCATGCTTGCAGCAAGCGTGGGTAAAGGCCTTCCCAAATCTTTGTTTGCAAAGCCTGGCCATGATGACTTCTTTCTTTCCTATTTCCAGTGAAGTGGAATAAGCCATTCTTTATGATCATTGCCCCACAGAAATTGAAAATGCTTCATAAAATGCATAGCACAGATATTAAAATTAAGAGACTTTGCAAATCATCTTTTGAAATCAATCCTGATAATAGGTATTTTACAAGGGAAAACTGTCATGAACTGAAGGAACTAAACTTTTCTCAGAAGCAGCCATAGCTTTTGAAATACTTCTGACTTTATGTCTAAGAGGATTTTAAAAAGTGGGGTGAGAGCAGGGGTAGGCTGTCTGCTTGAAACATGAATTAAGATGGGATGTTTTGAAGTGCAGCCAGAGAAGGAATACTAAAAGTGAAGAAGTAGTAGTGGTTTAATCCACCCATCCTACTGATTCTGATGCATTCAGGATTAGCACCTTCCCTTACATATGAGGTGTCTGAAGATGTATAGAATCACAGAATGGTTCAGGTTGGAAAGGACCTTGAGATCAGCTAGCCCAGCCCCCTGATTCACCTAGAGCAGGTTGCACAGGAGTGCATGGATGCGTCCTGGCTGAATCTAAATGCTTGTCCTCAGACTGATGGTCCCAAAACACAGTGCCAGTCTTCATAACAATGTGTTTCCTTTGAATAATGGACAAGTCTGGCTTTATGAAAAATACCTAGATTCAAAAAACAATTTTGAAAAAATGACAGAATAACCCTTATTCACCGTAGTCTGCTAGCTAAGAAAGCAAAGAGACAGGAGCATAATATGAAGTTCTGTTTGCTGACAACTAAATCAAAAAATATCATCCCACTGGGCACACAAATACACAGTTTGTAGGAAAATATACCGGTGAGGACTATACATTGCATTCTGTTCCTTCCCACAAAGGGAGCTGAGTGTATTTAAGGACCTCATCTTTGTGAGTTAGTAATGTGGGCAGAAATGGTGAAATGATGCAAAGCACTGTTGATGATCTCTGTCTCTATTTCAAATGGTGGTTAGCTTCTGTGGCCATGTTGGCTTATTTAGACAGTGTTTCTGTGTCTTCTCTGCACAGATGGGTGTAGTGATCCCTTCTGAGCAAATACTCATTGTTTTCCATTAGTAAAATGCTGCTATTTGTGATAAGTGGGGAGGGGTGGAAATAACCCTAACTCCCCTGGGACCTTGTTGGATAATTGCATTTACACCCAGCGGACTGTGAATTCATTTACCTTTCTTTCAGATCATTCTGTCTGTAGCTAGAACACTTGCTTTCTGTGAACATTCAAACCATCTACGTATGTGAAGCTGAAAGTATCGTATCAGTCATTTGTTAAAAAAAGAAAGTTTGCATGTGGGGAGACTATGCATAGGTAACACTTGGAGATAACATGGAAGATGGAAACTATTATTGTAATTCAGCCCCAGAAGTTGTTTACATTTCCAGAGGGCAATGAATAAAAATAAACCTGACATTCATATCAATGTTCATTACACTATAATTAGCATAGCACAATGGTCAAAGACAATTAGAACTGCACATAATTTATTGGTTTTGGTCTTTCTCTCATCCCCCCAGTTTATGATTTTCCTCAGAATTACATCTTGGAATGGTGGAGAAATGAGGTGACTACTTTGTCTTCTGCTTAAAGTGTCTTTTTATTTTATAATTTTATGGTGACCAAGATTTGTATGACATTGCTGATATTTCTGTTGTTCTTAGTTGGTGCTGAAGATCTGAAACACTTCAGAAACCAGTTTTAATTGAAAATGGAACTGTTGTCCCTGAAAGCATTAGCTCAGGAGAGAACAGACTTAGTCAAAATAATGTGACACTTTCTATTTCTCCACTCTTGCTAAAACTTAAATTGAGAATCTACCTTCTCAATGACCTCTTACTTTTCAAAAGCTTACAGCCTCAGTTCCCTGCCTAACTATTCCACATTGCAAGTTATGGCTGAAATTGTTACTTTTGTAGTAAAATATTCTTGAAAACTAAGTGTCTTGCTGACTGTTATGTCCAGGGAAGCGTGAAAATTGTAATAAGAAAAAGATTTGCTTTGTATTCTTTACATTTACACTTTCAAATTCCAATTACAAAGAAAAGGACATTGCTAAAATGTAAACAAATATCAAGTTATCTGCAGTGTCTTGTTCAAGTTTAGTGACAAATGGCTTTTGAAAAAATATATTTTCTCAATCCTCAGAAGTTTTACTCAGTGGGAAAGAGTAAATACTGAATAAGTTCTTGTGGTGTGGAGGTTTAGACTTACTTCTGAAAAAGTTTGCCTCTGCTTCTCTGGTTTCTCAACCGCACGTGTTTTAGCAGAACCAGAGCAGCAAACATTGGAAAGAGAAGAATGACATTGGAGAAGCTTGAAGAGTAGCAGTTTGGCAGTACAAGTTAGACAAAACCTGAAGTTTCTTCTATCTCTTCCTTGGTCTTTGTTATGTGTGATTTAGTGGGGGTTGTTTGGTATCTTTCTGAATAGCTAAATTTTGGTTACTGTGGATCCCCAAGTTTGATATAAATTTTTTCCTTCTGTCCTTACCAATTCTCAGGTGATTCGTTTCTTCAGTTTGCTGTCATTCTTAAAGAGCTTTTTCATATACACAACAGAAGCCCTCTGTAGTTTATTGGTGTATGCAACATATTTTGTGCCTGCAGGATAACAACTGTTTGCTTTTTTAATACGTGTAAAACCATTATGTGGGCAGACTTGTCTTCTTCTGGTATTCAAAAATTGTCTTCAAGATGATAGAATCTTTTCACCTGTTGGAAGAAGTGTGTTTGCTTTCACAAGAAGCTTTTTTGTAGCTTCTTATCTGAGGGACCTGTCTAATTATTCTGAGCAAGAACAGTGGAAACGTGAAATTATTGTGAGACACATCCATTTCTTGCACTACTGCTAGCAATGCAGAATGAATCATAAACTTACTGAACACATTTGAGAACAATGCCAGCAACTGGCAATAGATAAAAGATGAGAGAAGACTGGTAACAAAGACAAGGAACTGTAGGCACGGTATGTAACTCAGCAGGAACATATCCAGACACTCTTACAGCAGAGATTACAGTGCAGCATAATGTCATAGGGAAATAAAACTCCTGGAGTGGTGCAAGTAATGGATTTTTCAGTGTAGTGGCCAAAATTAAGCATCGTGTTTGTGTGTGGGGGGAAGGCTCGTGTCGACTCAACATGCAAGGCTCTGAGGTATTTTTGGTAACACAATGTTCAGTTACAACTGCTATGACTCCAGAAAACACTTAGTACAAAACTCAAATAATTATCTTTTGAAGGTATTTAAACCTTTAAAAATGAGGTTAGTTTCAAAATGGATGTGCTGTTCTACTTTTAAAATACCAAAATGCTTTCATTTCCTCTCCTTCCTGCCTGCAAGGATTTATCTAGTCTGGTCAAATTTGTGGATTCTTGTCTTGGTGTGCATTGGAAGACAGAGATATGAAAAAGGAGTTCTGCTTTTGTGTAAATTTGCTGAATGGTTTTATCATATTTATACACAATTGCTTTTGTGTACACACCTTCCCCCCTCCCCGAAGATTTAATGATACATGGCAAATAACTTGTCAAACATTTCTGTCAATACATGCTTGTTTTTAAAAAAAATAATTTCACAAAAAAACTTGTGATGGGTTACATTGAACTTGTAATAATTTGGATTTTCCATTTGAAGCATCAAAAATATTCTTCTTCCAGAAGATTGCATTTCTCAATCAATACGTTTATGATTGTGAATTTTCTTTCTCTTTCTTTAAGCTTAATATAAACAGGAAGTGTTCTTTAATAGGACAACCCTTAATTTTGAGGAACAACATATGCATTCTTGCCTGTGCAGTTTTGTTTCTTTAGGTAGGGTAGGTGTGTGACTGGGAAACTAATAAGATTCCCCTTCAGATACCAAAGCTTGTTCCTTATTTCAAGGGCAAAGAGGCTTTTGCAGACAGCCTAAACCTCTGGCTGTCTCCAGGCATCCCAAATTTGTTAGAGATGCTCTGAGTTTTCCAGTATTTCCTCTAGAGAGAATATGTATTACCACTCTGGCAGCAGTGTGAACTTAAGGTAATGATGTCCATGTATTATTATTTTTAATAAATTGAGAAAGGCAAGCAAGGGAGGAGAAAATTTTTAATCTCAGAAGTGTTGAGACATCTTTTTCTTTCAGTGCTGAAAGGAACTCTGAGAATGTCTTGGGGATGGGAAGGAAGGGCAGCATGACATTGTAAGAGAAAAGAGTTGTAATTGTGAAAGAACAGTTTGCCATCATATGACTCTCGAGCTTCTCGTCTCTGTATGTTTGTCTCAGACTAGGAAACTGCAGGTGAGAAGGTGTGAAGCAGCAGCACTCCATGTGCTGTCACCCAGCTAAAGACCATGAAAACATCAGAATACTGTTGTAAATGCAAGAGCTTTCACCTGGGACACTTATGCTCCATACTCTGTACCTCTGTACTGGAAAAACACACTCTTGAAACTATTCCTATCTATGGATGTATTACTTGATATTTAAAATTAATTGTGCCATTTGAGAACATTTTTACCTTTAGCCCTGAAAAAACCCTCTTGCCATTGATTGGGTTTCAACTACTTAGAAATGTGTGGGGAGGGGGAAAATACCATATCTGTGTAGTGTAGCTGGGCTCAGGTCTCATATTTTTTAGCAAGATTGCAAGAGGGACATAATCTGTTGATTTTGTGTGTGCGTGAAATGTGGAATGTGACAATGTTTTCTTTCAACATGAAATGTGATTTCTTAAAATACTTCTCAAAGCTGTTATTTTTTCCTTTAACAATGATTTGGAAGAGCTTACCTCCTAGGTACAGTAAAGAGAGATCAAAACAGTCAGTGCTATGAAAACAAATAGAAATAAATTAGAGGACAAAACACTTTTTAGTAGCCTGGAATTTTATGTCAAATGGGTTTGACAGGGTGTTGAGCAAAATAAATTGCTACTGTGAGATGGAATGAGGTTTTGAGTCACTTTTTTTGTTGTTCTTTAGCTCTGGCTCTAATATAATTTAGTTTCTTATGCTAAAAAAGAAGTTTGAGTTCTTTTTCTTGTACAAAAAAGTATTACTATGTTATTACAAAAAAAATTTAGAAAATGAAAGCATTTTTGAGCTACTTTTTTACCAGTGCAATGGTTGTGGTCAAGTTTGTACTCTTTTTATGCTTTGTAGGTTTAATTATATAGCTGTCCTGTGGAGGTTTCCTCACAATATCCTCAGATCCTACTGCTTTTTTGGATGGGGGAAGATGGGAGAACTTTATTTATTTATTTTGCATAATTTCAAAATATATACACTGTTTTAAGTGGTTGATCTTTGGGTTGGTTTGCATTAGTATTCACAGGATTAATTTTCTTTAAGGAAATAAAAGTCCAATTTTAAAATTCATCTTGGTACGCTTCTCAGCCTGGTCTCCACTTAAACCATGTCTTTCGTAAAATAAATCACTTCATCTGGAGAGACATTAATTATCTCCAAAAACATGCACTTCACTGCTGTGAACCAATATGCATCACCATTTTTGAGATGATTCTCCACAGAGCATTGGTGCAAATACGCCAGCATTTAAATTTTGAATACCAATGGATCCAGATGAAAGCCAATTGCAGAGGTCCCCATCTGTCAAATACCTGTGTACTTAACTTTTTGCACATAAATATTATGTAAAATTAAGCACATATGCTGAGGCCCATTTGTGTCATTTCCTTCTCACTAAGGATATGAAAATAAATATTAATAAACTCTGCAGAAGAGTCTTGCAAAGATGTCTATATGTAGGCAGCTGTTTAATTTTTAAGGTCTGTGGAGTCAAAGTATTTGCATCTGTAAAATGTAAACACGTGCAGAAGAATTGGCAGAATCAGTCCAGGTGTCTAAGCAGGTGTATTTATAGTATCAAACCACACTGGTTTACTCAGAATAAAGCCATTATTTGAGTGACTTTTCAAACTGAAAAGGCCCTGGGAATTTGTAATTGCAATGAAGTTCCAAGTATTATTAAAAGAAAAATAGTCTTGTACCAGCTTCCTATTAATTTTAATTGTATTGCACCTCATTCTTAATTCAGATGAGTGAAACCCATCATTGGCTCTAAATCCATAAGGTGTTTATTTTCACTCATATTTTCTCCCATGAAATGTATTATTAGCACATCATATTTGAGTCTTTGCTTATTGCAGATAAGTGCGTTTTCTATTCAGTGATAATTTAATATTCAAATAGTATATACTTGAGCAATATGATTTAATTCTGTAGTTTGTTTATGTTTGAAAGGCTAATGTTTTCCAAACTACAATTTAAGTGCATATACCAAGGCAAATTACAGGTTCCCAAGTGAGTCAGGTTGTGTAAATTGTCAGATTTTATTGACATGCAAAGAAAAGTTCTAAGCTCTCATAAGTTAGGTGTTGTGAGACCAGACAAGAGTAGGGTAGCAAATCAAGAGAAATAAGAATTTACCTAGTAGGAATTCCCTACAGAGTAGGTAAAATTGCAAAACTTGTGTAAATCACTGCAGAGAGAGTGGAAAAAAACAGGTTGTAGTTATTTATCTTCATAATTTTTCCCTCATTCAAAACAAATTCCATAAGCCTTCTATTTTAGGGGAGGACGGTGCTGTTTAGGCCCCTGCCATGAATTGAGTGATCTGTCACTGCATCTCATCCAGAGCAATTCAGCTTCTCTCTGCCAACGCAGACAACACTGCACGTATAAGATCTTGTTTTTCTCCAGCAGAAGTGAGATTAATTCTATCAAGGATTTCTGAGGAAGTAGTGAGTATTTCTTCAAAAACACCTCTCTTTGATGGACACACACACACAAAAATCGTTAAGACCCTTCATAATGAGTATTTATTGGGTCCTGGCAAATATTGGGGCAAAATCTACCTCTGTAAGGCATTGCTGTGTTTGCAAGACTTACATCATCCCCTGAAACTGAAGTGTTTGCAACATGCTGGCAGCACAGAAATGGGGTCAACTTTTGAACCTTTAAGCATGGTACAGCAATTACTCTGGGCTTGAATGTTGTGTTGGTAATGCTCAGTGGTAAAGAATTACAGTCCAATTTATAGGCTGACTGGTAGTTTCAGGGATTTCTAAACATGAACTGTCTCAGGTAGAACCCTCCCCTCATTTCTCAGCCTTACTTTGTTGAGAGTCTTGGAAAAGCTTGTGAGAGTACATGTGGGCACAGCAATGCACTTACCTCAAGCTGGTGCAGATTTTCTAGTACCTTGTGACATCACTTTGATTCTGCATCTTCTTATCTTTTTAAACAAGCCTGGCAGAGTGTAAGATCATCAACTATTATCATATCACTTCTCAATCAAAGCAGTTTTTACTACGTGCTGTCAGTTGCTTTCAGAAGTGAAAATGATGATGGCCAGCAGCACTTGGAAGCTGATAATTACTTGGCATTAGAACTAGCAGAGGAGGGCAGGACATTCTCCAGGAATAGTTATTTGAATTTCAACTTGAATTTTTTCTACTCTTTTCATTCTTCCTGTGAGCACTTGGGCAGTTGATCCTGACCAACGTGGAAACTTAACTGGGTGGCTGATATGCATTTTGAGGCCATTGTTTTCAAAGAGACATTTTGTTGGCTTTTAAAAAATTGTCAAGGACTAGAAATTGCAATGGTGAGTTACGCACCTTGTTTGGTTACCTAATAAAAAGAAAAAAAAATCCCACAAACGTAAGAAATTTAAATATTGGACACCTCTCTACAGCCCTGAGTGCCAAAACGCCTCCCACTGTGGCCAGAGAGAGTCGCATTGCATTGGTAGAAATAATTCTAAGAGGTGAAAGGCTTGTTCATGTTTGGTTCAGGTGGGGAGGGAAGACACAATGATGCAACTTCATTCATCTGTTGCAGTGAACACTAAACTCAGGCATCATAGGCTTACAGAACGTTTCTTTGCAATCAGAATGTAATCCATTGTTTCTTTTCACATACATGAAATTCTGATTACGTATGGATAATACAATTTTAATCTACAGTTGCTGTAGAAGTTGACTTTGCTTTGCTCTGTTGTGTAGTATAGATTGTCTCTCAGGGTAATGTTTATTTCTTACAGACTTGCTGTAGATTGAAATGATGGAGGTTTTGTGATTCTTGTTTTCTCATTGTCTTCCACTCACTCAAGGCTCACCTGTAGAATTATAACTCCTTCTAGGGTGAGCCATGGTATGGGTCTAAGCTGGAGAAATCCAACAGTAATTCTCTTTTCTGTAGCTTAAATATAAGACTAATAGATCAGTTCTGTTCCTTGATAATAGATTTCTACAGTGGTGGGGCCAAGGGGAAATGAAGTTTCTTCCCTTAATCCTTGTTGTGTACGAAATTACTCTACCTGATTTGTGCCTCTCAGGTAGTACTGTGTGATTTTTGGCTGTTCCCACATGACCACCACATGTGTGTCCCCCATCCTTCCCCAGCTCTTTGTGTCACACTATTCCAACTTTAATGTCAGTACTCATCGTTATCTTTCCAAATTACATTTAGTTGGGTCTTCAAAAGGGAGAGACAATGCTAAGTCTCAAAAAAGCTTGGATTTGTGCTGACCATACCTTCTCTTGTGATGAGGCTACAGTTTAATTTTTACTCAAAAATATGGCTTTCACATTCAGGGTCTTCATTATCACAGACTTCATACAGCTGCTACAGAATCACAGCTTTCTGTAAGTTCAGTAAAAGTAATTTCAATACGGTGTAGTCTTGCTATCACATTTCAATTTAATGTGGCCTTCACTGGAACTTTATCAAAGTAAATTCTATTGCTTTGGAAATGTTTCCTGATGTGAGTCACTCATAACATACATACCTGCACACAAATTGCCCTTCTCTGTATACTTCGTTATTTCATAATGCATTAAAATGTCCAAATTTGACATGTAAAAAAGAAAATCCAGAATGAAAATAAAATATTCCTATGAATTGTGGACTTCAAAGGGAAACACCACTTAAAATGGCATTGCTCAAATTTTTGCTTTTTCACATGTGCCTATTCTGAATTACACAAGTGCTCCAACTCAACCATTTTTCTCATTTCCTCATTTTTTTTTCTTTTTTTCTTTTTTTTTTCATATGTGGACTTCTATATCTTTTTTTACAGAGTTCTGAGTTTATTTTCATAATATATTTTAAACCTTTCTTTGACTCTGCTGAGTCCTTTCTTTCTTCATTGTCTCATCAAAATCTCTAAAATCAAATGTATTAACCCTTTGTTGCCAGCAGCCCCACTGTTTGTCAGAGTAAACTTAAATCTACTTCCTCAGAAGAGAAAGTGAATAGAGGCTTGTTTCAGTCAGTTTTGCATTATTTATATTGCTTAAATACACAGATTTCTAACACCAAGAAGAATCTGAGAGCAGTTACATAGCAGTTACTTAGGGTAGTATTGAGAAGCTTTGTAGGGATGTAAATAATTATTTCTCCCCCCCAAGACAATAACTATGGGCTTGACAAAAAAGGCAAGTCAAAAGGAAGATGAGTGTCCAGTGAGGAGCACTCTAATTTTGGGATGAGCCTCAAGAATTTTGGAGTCAGTGTATTTTCATTTTCTTCTGCTGTACTTTTTCCCCTGTAAGATTATTTTCTGTGTAATTTCTACGCAGTTCCTTAGAAACATGGGAAAGAATTGGAATGGTCCAGCTCTTGGCATATAATACAGGATTTTTCTGTCTGTCTCCTGAGCAGTTACACTCTTCGTTGCAAGAACTAATGTCCAGCTGTGTCACAGGAAGGGATGAAGATGAGGATAACACCTTTTCATAAGATGCAAACCAGAAGCTTCTTGCCTGCATATCCTTTAGTGTATTCAAAAATAGGTGCATCAAAAATAGACATGGGTATAATAGCATATTTTGAAGCTATGGAACTGTAAGAGAATCAATACTGTTAAGTGAGTTTTAACCACAAACAGGGCAAAGGAGAAAAGAAAATAAACTCAAAATATTTGGGAGCAGGACAAGCTGGCAACTGTATGTCAGAGTCCCCCAGCACAAGGAAGGGAACACGTTGCTCTTCTCTGAGAAACCTAAGCAGATTCTAGCCTGGGCAAAGTCCTAAATATCACAAGGACTTTTCTGAAATATATGTGTGCACTCGTATTCCTTAGAGAAGTTGCTGTTTTACTGGAATACACTAAAATTAGACCTATGTTCACTGAAGTCAAAGAAATGATGTGTTCAGAATTAAAACGAGATCAAAGTATTTCTGAGTCATTTCTACTGTGATTTATTACAAGTAACAGTGATGTCTGCTACAGGGTTAAATGAAGGTTTAGAAACGTTTGGGATGCTATTTAAAACATTGTCATTGAATAATTGCTTTTTAGACAGATGAGACTATGTGCAGTCTGGGAGAATGGGAATGGGCAGGTTTTGAGGGATGCTGCAATTACAGGGCAGTGTGCATACTGCAGGAGTGGACTAAGCTAAACTCTAGGAAACAAATATTCCAGCCTAATCTTTGTTCCTTTGATAGACAGTGTCAAGTTTTTCTGTTCAGGGAGGATATTTTACACTAAGGTGGGGTGGGTGTATCCAGTGTATTGTTTAGACCTCACTAAGTCCCTGTGTGGGTACATCCAGTGTAAGTGTGGTGTGAACATGCAGTTGCCATGAGTATCCTGTAGCAATGCCCATCCCAACCAACTGGACTAAATTCCTGGTGCTAGCCTGTGTAAACACAGAGCTCAAACAGTTCCAGAGTCTGCTTCCCCACCAGTCTTTATGGTTCATGCAAAGTATGGTTTGGTTTGACTTGCTTGGGGATATGATTTCCCTTTAAATTCACCCTTTCAAGTATTTAAGGTTCAGGAGTCTTCTAACTTTGCTCTTCTTTCTGTCCCTGAGTTTCATTCCTAATGAATTCATTCCTAATGAATTCCTATGCTCCTAGCCACTTTACTGTGGTAAGTCTTAACTAAGTGAATACATCACTGTTGCACATTTGTCTGTGTATTAAAATATTTGGGATACACAACATCCCTAACTTCCCTTCATTTTGAATCTTTTGGTAATGATATTTTTGAGGGGGAGATGTTAATCCATTTGCTGAGATCAGCCATTTGCTCTTTTCCTCTTATTATAATTGCTTTCTTTTTGTAGGTTGCCGCTGTATTATTGAATGTGTATTAGTGAGGGATTTTGGACTTTGGATGGCAAGGAAAATGTTACAGGTGTGAACTGTGATGTGTAATAATCTTCACAAGAGCTGCCTGATTTCTTTTTGACAGTTTTTCATCAAAACTGTACTCTTATTGAAGTTGAAATGTTAGAGAAAATGGATTATTCTGACAAACTTTGATAGGAAAGAAGTTGAAACATTAGCGTTTGACAACTGATTCATTTTCTTTTGACTTGAAATTTTAGTATCTACTATCACTGTACTTAATATCATATGCACACATAATTTACATTGAAGCTTTAGTTCATCTTGTCCTACTGTCTTTCTCTGTTCTAAGACAAGGTTAAGTAAAACTTTGTCATTCTTAAAGTGTTCAAGTCTTCTACCTCCACAAGTGAACTATTCCAATGTTTTTAGATTTTTTTGCCATCAGAAGCAAAAATAAATATGCAATATTCATTTTTAAAGTAGAAAACCTTTCAGCTGTAGACCAACTCGACAGTCTTGTCCTGCTCTTTTAGGTAGTGATTCCTCCATATTGTGCAAGGTAAGTAGAGTCAGGTTTAGGGTTTTTGAAAGTCATGTTTTCCTGGGAGGCTGAAAAACCCCCAAACAAACAAACAAACAAACAAACCAACAAAAAGCAAACTGAGAAAGGTATTTTTGCTTTGTCGAGTTCTTTTCTGTTAGAATTAGTTTCATTTATATGAGTGGAACTGTCAGTGAAGTGTTACCAGACATTCAAAAGTTTGATTCAGGATTTAGGTTCTGATTTTCTCCAGTGGGGTATAAAATTAACTGTTCATTTCAGCATTTCCTGTGATTACCTTGCTGTCATTAATCCTTCTAATTATATTCTGTTGTCTTCTGCTTGAATGTAGCTAGGACACTTCATTTTCCTATCCTTACTCTTTGTACTGCCTTGCACAGCTCCCCTAACAAGATTCCTTTTGGAAATCAGTGAAATAGTTTTGTTTGTTTTTCCTTCTTCATAAAAAGTTTAAATTAGAAAAACAGCCACCATCAAAACTCAGACTTTCACAACTGCAGCTCTAGGAAATCTGGTTCTGAAACAGCCTTGTAGATTGGGGTCCCCTGCATTTCTGGGAGTGTGCTGGAGACTCCACCCAGGGAGTGGAGGGAATGAACATAATCCTGTGACTTCATGAAATTTGCCTCTGTAGCTTTAATTCAGAGCCTTCAATTCAGACATCTGAATTACTTCGGTGAAAGTTTAGGAGAGAAATCATGTAAGAGAAACATTATTAACCCTGTGTGTCTGTTTTCTCCCTGTTCCCTCATGGGGTAAGACTACAGAAGTCTTCTTTCATATAGGAATTTGTCCATGTGTAATAATAACCGATCCACTGTGAGGCAAACGTATGGGCATGGATATTTGATTACAAAGTGCATGTTGCATTCTAAATTTGTGAGGTAGCTGATTCCTTCGTAATTTATTATGCATCAATCAGTCATAACAGCTGGCCTGAAATTGTTTCTAACAGGCTTCTCAGACTGCATCTCTCTGAACTGATAATAAATGTTTCCTTACTTTATACTACGCAAGGTGAATCAGCACAACTCTGACATCATCTTGCAGGCTTTAAAAAATATGGAGGCAATGACAAGCTAATGGCTGATCTTCTGTAATTCTTATTGGTAATTTTTCTGAGGCATAGTATTTAGCATTTTTCAAGTGGTGTGTTGGTGGTTATCTCTGCCATGGTATCTAGTTATATCTGTTGCAGACGGCATGGTGCTTAAATCTAGATTGGATTCCCTGCTTGCATATAAGATGTAAATGCCAGTGCACTATTACTTTTAAACAAAGTAAATGATGGTCACTAAAAGGACTAAGGGGAAAAAAAATTAGTGATGTCAGAATGAAAGTCACTAAAAGCCAAAGACCGTGATTGTTTTAAATGTTTGGCTAGAGAAAAAAAAATCAATATATGCAAATTTCTTTTTAATAATTGCTTCATTCTCTTAAAGGCAAAAATTAAATCATACGGCTTTTTTGAATACGTACATGTGGTAGCAGACATGGTTTTGTGTTTTCTTATAGAAAGTAGATAGCATTTTAAAGGCTGTTGAAGAGCTGTAGGCTATATTTAAACCCAGAATTAATGCATATTCTAATCCCCAACATGCCTTTGAAAATATCAAACAGCATTTATTAGGTGGAGAAATACAAACATGAGGTCATGTTTCTTGTTCTGCATGCATTAACACATCAAATTGGGAAAACAATTTCTGACCATAAAACAGAGGAAACAGTTATATTTCTGTTTTCACACTAGCTAAATTTGGGCTAACTTGTCTTGATGAAATATGTCTGGTTTGGAATAAAAGATGATTGAAGTAATCCAGATTTTAGGGCATGCATCTCTCTCCCAGTTGCTGCTGAAGAACGATGGAGATAATTGTTTTGATTTCATCATTTGCCGTTTTAGTACAAATAATATTATGCTTAATAGTAAATCAAGATGACCTGGCATTTATATCTTCAGATTGAACAGATAAAAGGGAGGTAAAACACTGTAATGAGCTCCAAGGAAAAACTCATTCTGATTGACTTAAAATGAAACCATTTTATGAAGGGAAAATGTAGGAAGGAAATTTTTTTTATTTTTTTTAAGGAGCAAAATAAAACTAAATTTATTCTAACTTATATAGGAGGTCTAACTGGATATATTCTGCTTTTTATGGCTGAGTATTAACCCTGAATATTTCTGTTTTATTTGGTAGTATTAGGAGAAAACTATGCTGATAATCAGTAAATATTATTGATAAAATGTTCTGTTCATAAATTCATTATTTTGTGTGTTAAAATTTTATACAGAAAAATATTCCCTGAAGTTTTATGTAATGAGGCAAAAAAAATAAAAGTTGAAATAATAGATTAGAGTGGATATTTAAAAGTATTTGTGTTTTGGGTAATCTCTAAACTTGTGCATCTGTTCTGATTTCAAACAAACTCAATTTTGAAATGTGATACCTGCAAGTGTAGTTCCCAAGCACTCCAGTTCATTTTCTTGTCACTGCAGGAGACGTTTGTTATTGGCAATCTCAGAGGAAAGCTATATCTTGAGTGGGAAATGAAAAAGGTAATTTTCATTAAAATACAACAACTAACTTGCATGAAAATTTGAGACTACAGCCAATTCAACCATGTAAATAAAACAGATGTTTTCTTGTGATAAAACTAGGAAAAACATGGCAAAGAATTAAAAGACCTGACTTTTTATGTTTGCTTGAATGATTATGCAGATTGCAGGCCAGTGAAATAACAGATTCAGAGCACATTGCTACTAACTCTTCAAGATCTCCCTCTATATTGGGATTTCTAAATGGGCTTTCCAAGCCATGACAGGCAGCTCATCTCTCCTATTACAAGTGATGATCCATCTACAGTTAATGACAGACAATGAAGTCCATTAGAAATGTGGCACAAGGTATTCAAAACTCCTTTCTAGAAAACTTCTGGATGGCATTCAAAAGTCTAAATACTTCTGATTTTAGGTGGTTGGCCTTTCCATGCAAAAAACCAGTGAGGGCAGATACTTTTTAAAACTTATTAAATCATTGAATTTTTCCATCTATCGGGATAGTTTCAAGCAGCACTGCTCAATATATTATTGTTTGTTACCCAAGGACTGTGTTTTAAGGATCATAGAATTGCTTGGGTTGAAAAATATCTTCCAGATCATCATGTCAAACTATTAACCCAGCACTGTGAAATCCACCACTAAACCAATCACACCTACATGTCTTTTAAATGCCTCCAGGGATGATGATTTAACCACTTCTCCAGGCAGACTGTTCCAGGGCTTGTTTGACCACTTCTCCAGGCAGACTGTTCCAGGGCTTGATAACCCTTTCTGTCAAGAAATTTTTCCTAATATCCAATCTAAACCTCCTCCAGCACAACTTGAGGCTGTTTCTTCTTGTTCTATCATTGTTACTTGGGAAGAGCTGAAAACCCCTGAAGTATGAAGTGGTGCTCAGAAGGGAAGAGACCCGGGTTGCATCTTACCTTCCCCTGACAGGCAGGGACCTCCACTCTGGCCGCTAGGCATGGGGATGCCACAGATCTGCCCCAGGTGCCCTCAAGGTGGGTGTCTCTGCCCTGCCTGGGATCCCTGGGTGTCACTTCAGGGCCCTTGGGGAGTCCTGTCACTCTTCCTGTCCTGGCTCGGGACCTGGTGGGTGCAGCCAGCTCAGGGGTCCCTGCAGCTCTGGGGAAGAATCGGGATGTACATGCCAGCAAAAAAAGAGAGTTTGTTTTTTTTTATAAGAAAAGAGAACAGCAAGATAAGGCATAGATTATTCTTGAACTGAAAGCCAGTGTTTTACCTGTGTGGATTCACCAATTTTGATTAAAACTAAAAGCACTGATAGCACTGGAAGAGAGAGACTGTGTTGTCACACACAAAGCAAAAGGTGAAAATGGAGAATGAAATAAGTAATGCAGTTGTACACCTTTTCCTAAGATTATGCTTCAAGCACTTTAATACAATCTTTACCTTGACTCCTTCCTTTTATTTCTGTTAATTTTTAAGGACCAGCTATGCTGCCAGATCAACAAAGAAAAGCTCAACACAAAAATCTTCAGGCAGATTTACATTCACATAAGTGTTTTATTTAAGCTCTGCACTTCCTGGGGCCAATGTCTAAAATACAGAATTAGTGGACTGTGTTTTTTTGGAAATACTAGATATGGTATGAATTTTAATTACAAAAAGCTGTTTTAAATGCTGTTAACAGCACCTCACAACTCTGAAAAATCGTACCACTTAAAGTGTATTTTGCACATGCCATTTAAGGATTTTAGTGTACACAGGAAAAACATTTTAAAACTTCTGAAAGGTGAATATAGAAAGACATATTTTTCAGGGTTGTTAGTGAAATTTGTTTTTATTGTATAATGGCAATAGCTTCCTCCCTTGATATATTTTTTTGAGAATAAAAGCAGTGGCTTGGACCTGGAATAATTGAAAATCAGTCTAAAATGAAACTTAAAATATATTCTGTTCCACCATCAACAGCAATAAGAGTTGCTCAGTAATACAATGACTTTTGGCACAAATACACTTAGAAAAACTGGTTGCACATCTGACTGCTGAAAAAAAACTAAAGAAAAGAAGGATTAGTTTGTTTTCACTTCTAGAAAAAATTGGAAATAGAAGGATTATTTAACCACTACCACTGTCACCAACAGAATACAGTTTATCAGATTGTTCTCTTGGGCAAAGTATGATAAAGGTTATCCTGTAAATAGATTATTTTAATATGGATTTAAAAGGTCCTTCAGATATATGATCATAACTGAAAGGAAGAGTTTATGGATTTCTTTGAAAGCTTACAAAACATTTGCTATTATTGATATTAACACATTTTGAAGTATTCCAGGTCTGTTCTATGTGGGTGATTTTAAATGTGGGGATAGTATTTTTAACTCTGACCACAAAGAATAACCTTTGAAAATATATTTCACTCAGGGAGTGAAGTAGGGAAGGTTGAAAATACAAAAAGAATCTCTGCAAAAGGAAAAGTTTTGAGGGGATTTTGGACCTTGCTGAGGCCTAGTTTGACAGCTATGTTTTTCATCTATGTTCTTTGTACTATATTACAAAGGTCATGCATCACGTTTTATGTAACAGATAACTAACCCTTACTTGTTAGTGACCTGATAATATTAAATTTGAATGTTTGACCATATTAAAGGTCATATTTAATTTTCATGTATTTTGCCCCTCTCTTATCAACCACTTTTTAAAAATTAAATAAAGGAGTTGAAAAGGCTCTACTTGTTAAGAATATGAATGGAAAAACAAATAGTTATTTTGGAATAGCTGTTTGGAAGGGCTCTCTTATTCTGATTTATAAGAAGATGGCAATGACACTGTGAATTACAAATTGCCAGTTCTTTGCTCCAGATTAGTTCTTTGGCCTTTCAAATGGATTCTTAAAAAGAAGAAGACAGTCCCAAATACTCAGTTTTGAATTATAGCTTTTTCTGAACCACAGTTATCCCTGAATAAGTCAGTTTGTAGACAAAACTATGGAATCTCAGGAAAACGGTTTACTCTGATAAAGAATATTGCAGTAAAAGTTGTGGGAAAAAACCAGACGTCTAATAACATTAAATCATGGCAGAAAAATAAAGGAGAGATTAGTGGTATTTCAAGAAATACATGAAGTACATGCAATTATCTTTGAGAGAGCCTTTTTGTTGAGGCTGGTCAAACTATTGGCTTTGAATGTCAGTATGTAAGAAGAATTGCTGCAAAATGGAGTAGATGCAGTTTCTATTAATACCTGAATTTTTTTTTTTTTACCCCAATGCACGTTAGTTCCACATGATTTTTTTCTTTTTTTTACCAGCAATAGAACTAAGTATTTAGTGAAACATTTTTTAATGTGTGCTTTCTGAGTGGAGCATGAAAACGGCACAGAGGAGGTAAAAAATAATCTCTGCTTGATACTGGGGCTTGAATAGAGTTTCAAAGTTGAGTTCTTTGTTTTTTCATGTATGGAGTATTGTATCCTCACCTTGCCATATACCACCACTGAAATGTGACCATAGTACAATCTGCATGCTAAAATGCATAATAATCAACAAAAAGAAATCAGTTTCTTTTATTACTATTGAATACTGTTTTATTGCTTATTTTTCAAGAAACTAAAAAGGTAGACTGCATTTTTATATAGTATATATTATATACAAAAGAATAAGATCTTTTCCTTTCAGATACAGCAATCTTGGTTAAAATTGTGCATATCTATCTATCTATCTATCTATCTATCTATCTATCTATCTATCTATCTATCTATCTATCTATCTATCTATCTATCTGTCTATCTATCTATCTATCTATCTCTTTCTCACCTGCTACTGGAGTTCCAGTTACTCTTCTGACACTCCTGTCTCTTAAAATATCTATTAGTCTTCTGGAATGAAGCATAATTGCTTTAAGATATCTTCCTTTCTCTGTTAGGATTAAGAGGTGCAAGTGGCAGTAGCTGCATATTAATGCCTTTATTGTGTATAAGACATTTGGATACTCTTGCTTTACCATGGCAACATATTGCCATTTAATAGTACTATTGGCTGCTGTCAGTAATAGAGAGTCATACTCATAAATTATCAAGGCTAATAATGCCACTGACTGCTTTTGTAACCTGGAGGACTGAGGGGAACTGGAAGAAAATTACAACAGTGATGTCAAGCTGACTGCTGAAGTATGGAGCAAGTAGAGTTTGAAGCTACTGGCATAGCCTTGATGTTTTTGAGCATCATCTGTTCTTCCATTTAGGTTGGTGGTATAAGGGAGCACTGTTAGAGAGTGATGACAGTTGTAGCTGAAAAGACCACTACAGTTTCTTTTGCTAACATAGGAAATAAGGAGATTCCTGGCTCTGTTTTTCTGCAGTTATCACAGAGATGCAGACATTCTGATTCTGGACTTCATAGTGTCTGTCTGGGTGCACAGCTTATCACTGCAATCTGTGTGGTTTAATTATGTGAAATGAGAAATTATCTCAACGGCTCCTTCCACACAGGGATAGAGGTTGTGTCAGCAGTCCTTATTTAGATCCCAGATTAAGATTTAAATATGTGCAAGAAAACACAGGCTGGGCAACATGTATTGAACTTTGGCTTTTGAAAAGAATGTTAAGCACAGATGGATTTGAAATTGGTTCAGTTTTTGCATAGTGTTATGTTAAGCACAAAAGAGAAATCAACGAACAAACATTTATTAGGCCATTGTCCAGAAAGTTCATGTTGAGGGAGTAATTGCCAGACTTCTAAATTCATATCTAGGGACAGAGATCTAAATGACCTAATTTTTAAAAGTACTGAACAACTTCAGGCATCAGAGAACTGATGGTTTAAAAAGAAGAAAGGGATTTGAAGCATAAATTTGGATCCCAGAAAAGTGAAGGTTGTTCTTTCACTCTAGCAATTCCACAAAATTCATGTTCTGGATATCACCATGGAGTGAACAGATGCGCAATGTTAAAATTACACGTCTTATGTTCTTGCACTTATTACACTTCATTGCTCTTCTTCAAGAGAGCTTTGATCTAGTAAATATTTCCTTCCTGCTTGCTGCCCTCTCTCCTTCCCTGCCTTCCTCCCTCCCTCCCTCTCTCCCTTCCATCCTGTGGATGTAGTCTACCTGGACTTCAGCAAAGCCTTTGACACCATCGCACGCAACATTCTCCTGGAAAAGCTGACAGCCCCTGGATTGGGCAAGTGCACTCTTGACTGGGTTAAAAATGGGGTGGATGGCCAGGCCCAGAGAGGTGGAATATCCAGTTGGTGGCCAGTCACTAGAGGGGTTCCCCAAGGTTCAGTATTGGGCCCAGTCCCATTCCATATCTTTACTGATGATCTGGATGAGAGGATTGAGCGTACGCTTAGAAAGTTTGTGGACATCATTAAGTGGGGTGGAAGTGTTGATCTGCTGGGTGGTAGGAAGGCTCTGCAGGGGGGATCTGGAGCAGCTGGATTGATGGGTGTGCTGGTTTAAAGGTACATCAGTGGGACAAATGAACCCAACTCAAGAGAGAT
The DNA here is from genome assembly GCA_035047865.1 of Dendrocincla tyrannina. Classification (NCBI taxonomy): domain Eukaryota; kingdom Metazoa; phylum Chordata; class Aves; order Passeriformes; family Dendrocolaptidae; genus Dendrocincla; species Dendrocincla tyrannina. The sequence continues at coordinate 18,025,954 of JAWWMP010000001.1, forward strand.
TACAAGTCAGAGTTACAACTTCTCCCCCCCCCCAAAAAATCACAATAAATACAATAATACAGAGAAAAAAAATGGGGTTAACCCACAAAAAACAGATGTATAACCTAGCACTTTGGGGCACGAAAAGAATAGTGTTTGTTAGCCCCTGTGCTGAGTGCCATATGGTCCCCCTGAATTCAAAGTAAAAGGAAAGGAAAACCTGTTGGTGAGGATTATGGTCACAGTCTGGTCAAGAGTGGCAGTTGCAGTCCTGTTGAGGGCCTGGTCCTCCTCTGGATCCCATGAGTGGTAGCAGAAGTCCCCAAAGCCCAAGATCATATATGCTCAGGTTCAGGTGAGAATGCCCAGAACCTCCCCCAGCGTGAGGAGTTTCACAATGGGTGATTTACTCTGTGAGTCATGGGATATTTTTGGAATCTTTGATGATCCATTAGCAGACATGACCCCTCAGGCTGAGTGTGAAGGTTCTAATGCCTCCCCAGAGAGCAGTTATCACAGCCGAGTCATTGGTGTGAAGACAGAAACACTTCCCTATCTCACAGGGTCCTTTAACATCCAGCCTGAGGGGTCAGGTGTGCCCTGGGCAGCTGCTGCAAGCAAGCCATTATTAACAGTTCATGAGAAATGACATAGAGGGTGTAGAATACACAGTTTTGGTTACACCCACATAGTGATAAACTGGTCGTGCCTGCTGTAACTAGGACAATGGGTCAAGGCCAATGGTATCAGGTTCAACAAGGCCAAATGCTGGGGTCTTAACTGGTGTTGCAACAGCCTCATGTAATTTTATAGGCTGGGAGAATTTTATAGTCTGGAACGTGACGCCGTAGAAAAGGACTTGGGGGTGTTAGTAAACAGCAGCTGAACATGAGCCAGCAGTGTGCCAAGGGAGCCAAGAAGGCCAATGGCACCCTGGTTTTTGTCAAAAATAGCGTGGCCAAGAGGACCAGAGAAATGATCCTCCCCCTGTACTTGGTGGTGAGCCTGCACTTTGAGAACTGTGTCCAGTTCTGGGCCCCTCACTACGAGAAAGACATTGAGGTGCTGGAGCATGTCCAAAGAAGGACCACAGAGCTGGTGTAGGGTCTGGAGAACAAGCCTTGTGAGAAGCAGCTGAGGAAGCTGGGGAGCAGGAGATTCAGGAGAGGCCTTATCACTCTTTGTACCTGAAAGGTTGTAGCCAGATCAGTAGCGACAGGACAAGGGGACATAGTCTTAAGCTGTGTTGGGAGGTTCAGGTTGGACATGAGGAAGAATTTCTTCACAGAAAGGGTTGTTAAAATTTGGACTGCCCAGGGAGGTGGCAAAGTAACCAGCCCAGGGTTCAGGAAATGGCTGGATGTGAAACTTAGTCCTATGGTCTAGCTGACAAGGTATTGATCAGTCAAAGGCTGAACTTGATGATCTTGGAGGTCTTTATCAACCTAAATGATTCTTTGAAAGTTTTTTAACTGCTGTCTTTAAAAAATCTGTAACTGGGAAAGATATTTGTAGCAATTTGAGACAATATTTATTGCTGAGTAGGATAAACACAAAATACATGTGGTATTTTTTTAAAAATGCAAGCTAAATTTCCTAAGTTTAGGTTTCTATTGCTTAAGCTCTATAGAGGAGAACTTTAAAAATGTAAAGTTGTGTGAAGATCTAGGTACATGCCTGTGGGGGCGAAAACATCCAGGATATGTATCAACTCTTTCAATTATGAGTCAGCTAGACACCAAGTTTGGAGTAATTAAGGTTGGTGTCTTATGGTGCTGGTGACTGTTGTGTTTTTGTGCACAGAACCAGTCTTGACTGCTGTAAGCTTGTTTGGGTGTATAGAATAGTCCAGATACAGATGTGCCCTAAACCCAGGAAAATTAGGTAATTTGTCTGCCTTCAATGCTGTTGAAAAATTCCTACAAGACTTTGTTTTCATTCTTAGTAGTCTAGATACCTTTGAAAATCTTTTTCTACATTGGAGCTTTGACAGTCACCAAGTGACATTGTGGATTAAACAGCTAAGAAATTAAAAGGTGACTCTATTTATGAGAGGTGGGAAACTAAAATAGCGAATTCTGTTCAGCCTTGGCAGTACACAGGAGTGAGCTGACATGATGAATGTAAACAAACAAACCCCATGTTTTATGTTTCCTCTGCTACTGCTTACACTTGTTGGAACAATAGGCAGTTGATAGATGTTTTCAGTAGTAAATTGCAGTCTGTCTTCTGGCGGCTTTCAGCAGATTTGCTGACTGCATTTGTGGAACTGTGTTAAACCACAGTACACTAAGGTGTATAAGATGTATTTGAACTGCCTATAACATGCTTTTTACCAGTCATCTTTGTTAAGGTTCGTTTAAATGTCAGGGGATGAAGGTTTTTCCCTGGTCCACTAAAACGGTTGGAACTCTGTTGAAGAGGAAATTGTTGCAGTTGTTCCAGGAAGACTTTTGTTAGACTCTTTGTAGATGTAATTTTCATACTTTCCTATGGCTTAACTCTGTGGTGTTCTGTGATTCAGAAAACTCAACAGCCTTAATCATCTGACCTAGGTGGCTCTGTAGACATTCCAGAGCTGTATTTTAAAGTGCAAAGTAGCATGACAACTGAAAAAAGGATGAGATTCTGCTTTTGTTAAACTTGCTAGGTTTTTTCTTGGCTTCAGACCAAGACTTCACTGAGCTGATCTGCATGCTTAAGAGACAGTTTGAATGTCTAAATTTATATATTCTATGAAATTTCGTTACTCCCTCTTATCCACTGAAATATCTCACATGTATATGTACTTGTATCAAGGGAATGCCTTTCTAGTTTTATTTGCATAGTCCCTGGCAAAGTGGTATGATACTAGCCTGGGGCTTTTGAGCAGTATCATAATTCAAAAAATGAGTAAATATTGTGTTTGGTTTAACAATTCTAACATTTGCTCATAAAATGTTTGCAGTATATTTCCATTTGGATTTTTTTCAAAAAAGCCCCACTAACTGCATGAATTATTAAAGTCTTTCATAATGCAAAGCTTCCAGTACTTGAAGAATAGAAGTACTCTATGTGCAATGTGTTATTAGAAACTTTTTCTATTCTACAGAATTTGTTCTGCCATTCATTGTTAACTAATATGACAGATTGAATGACTCATGTTACTTGATTGACTGAATTTGCTTCCTTGATGTGTCATGAGGAAATGAGGCTTTCTGTGAGCAGACACATTGGCTTTGTCAGTGATTTGTCACATTGGTAAACTATTAATACATAGATATTAGTACAGGTGGCGAAAACATCCAGGATATGTATCAGCTAATTTATGCTGGGATTCTTCTCACATTTTCTGATTTCTAGGCTTTATATGGCTTTATTTAGTTTAGACCAGGACTGTTGCTAATAGCTGTAGCTCAGATAACTAAAGAGAGCACAGAAATTCTGTGGAATCTATGCCTTAACCTATTTGTCCTGCTGTGACTCACTAACACCGTCTTGCCAGAATCAATTGCACTTTATTCATGGTTTAACAGTATTGTTTTATCTTTCCGCAAGGAAAACTGGACAAAAGGACATACTTTGTGATCTACCTACAAAGTATGAAAGAAAGATTCAGGACAGAGAAGAGTATGTGTGACTGTAAGGAGATGTATTCTGTGTGTGTGTGTGTCAAGGAAGCTACATGCAAAATTTATGACATAGTTTGTTTCACTGCTATTAAGATCCACATTTGTAGCATTTGTAATGAGGTATTTCTTCCTCCCTGAGCAAGTTCTTGAGCATTAGCCGTTGTGGTGAGGTCAGAGTGGGACTAACCTTCAGGACAGACCAACAAGAATCCAGATACGTGGTGTATCTGGTTAGTATTAAATGAGGCGGCTGGAAGGGCTGCAGGCAGAGTACCACCAGCAAGGCTGTCTCCAAATACTGAAGGACATGCAGCGTAGAGGTTTGATTAAGCTTCATGTATATACAGCTGAGCAGTTTTTAAACTGACTCAAGACAAAAAGGAAGCTGCAGGGGTGTTAACCATCAGATAAAGTGCTGCTCACAGTGAGGAGACCTGTGATACTCTTAACACCCTATCTTGTTTAATGGAGTTCGATGAAACAGAGCAGTGACAGACCTTAGATGCAATGCAATGTCATGTTGATGTTCATTTGACTCGTCTCCCCTGCACACCTGTGGATATTACAGGTCTTTCTGATTCATATGCAGGGGCCAAACTGAGACTGTTGTAGGGTCTCAAAGAGCACAGTTGTCCTGTCTCAAACACTGTTAAGGCCCCTGATGGACTTTGCCATGAGATAAGCACAGAATGGAGCAAGAGAATGGAGCTAACTCCAGGCCTGGCAGAGGTGAGATCTGGTTAGCACATCCTGGGTACTGCATCCAAACAAAAATTCCCCCTGTGGCAAACTGTATAAAGAAGCAACTTCTCCTGTGTGTATCACTGGTCAAACAAGTATCACCCCAAGTCATGGGACAGATGGCATCTGTGGCGACTGAAGCCATCCCTCTGAATATGCCTCAGTGGATACCTGGAACTTGAACTGTAAGTTAAGCCACCACAGAGGGAATTGGAGATAAGATAAAGGTGGTACTGTTGCCCAGGCGCTACCTCAGACCTAGGGAGAGGTTATCAAAGCTGGAGGAGATAAAACTGCTAATGGACACAAAGAATGCAGAATTTACAGGCCATGAGGAAAGCCAACTAAGCAACTGTGCTGAAATCAGCTGCAACTGGGTATAAGGTAATTCTGACAGCAGCAGACTGTGACCACTGACTCCTGGCCCACCAACCCAAGAAACCCACCAGCTCAAAAGGAGTGAATGACTGAGCTTGTGTACTAATTAGCATTAGAAGTGAGGGAATCATTTAACCTATAGAATAAGAGAACTGTGTGGCCAATGAGCATTAATTCCTTTGCTTGCTAAAATGTATAAATAGTGCAAAGTTTCAAATGACTTTGAGACCCCCACCATTGAGAAGCCCAGATTGAAGAAGGACCAATTGACGTGCTGCTGGATCCATAGGTGGTGCTTGATATTTCTCCCTCCCTCCCTCCTTCTCCTTTTTCTTTCAGGCTCTCTGCCTCACATTCATTTCTAAATCTCCCTTACTGACTTTGGCATATGGTCTCATTTGCACCTTAATTCGGGCACTGGCATGTATCACTACTTGGATCTTAAGTGCTGTTAATTATGTACCTCCCATGGTATCAAATGCCCATACTGGCCCTTTCATGTGCACTACCTGCAAATCAGCTGATCCTTACCAGGACTTCTACCTTTCCATGTCAACCACTGGCTGCACACTCATGCCAGCATCTCTGCAGCACCTCTTGGGAATGGCCCTGTGGTTTCCTTGCACAGCCAAAGTTGACTCTGCAGAACTACTGGAATGGGATGTCTGTACCATACCTCTGGAAAGGCAGAGAAGCAAATATATTCCTATACCACAAAGTAGTCAGGTAGCCTCAAGCAGTATTAAACTGTATGTATTAAACTGGGAATTATTAAAGCATGAGCCTAATTTCACTCAGTCTGTGAGGACTTCCTGCTGACCCTCTGGAGTTGCAGTCTTATCTGATCTGTCCATACCTACCATATTAGTAAAGAAGAGCAATTCCTTCTCTTGGAAACATAGAGGAAGCCTTATATCCTCCCTCTCATCCCTTACATCTCTTAGCGGGAAAAACCACAGTCTTTCAGCTGCCACTTTCAATGTTCTCATGCAACAGAAGAGTTTATTTGGCATCTAACTGGAAATGAAGGATGAAAATGTAAAAGAAATTTCAGGCCAAATACAAATGTAGCATGCCCAGATACAACAGCAGGAATATTGTAAGCTGGTAAATAAAAAATAGAGGTGGGTCAAATTGAAAATGAAAAATCTTACATTGCACACTTTTTTTTCTGTGGTTTTGTTCCTGGGCTGGCAGTTTTCTTTAAGTTCAGAATTAACACAGGGTGTTTGGTGTAAGTGCATTTGGGTCAGACAGCGCTGGTATCCCTGAGCTCCTGCGTCACTTCCCTCTGGTGGTTCCACCATTCTTTTTGCCCTCTTATGCCTTTATACTCTAGTATGAAATCTTTTGCAAATCACTGCAAACTTCTGCTACTGCTTATAATACAGAGTACCTCAGAAAGCACTTTAGAGAGGATGTCATGGGACATTAGCCAAGGATTTTAGGAGTGATTACAGAGGGTTGGGTGCCCCATGTTTCAGACACTAAACGGAGACACCTGAAAGGAGGCTGATATTACTGAGAAATTACTCAGTACTGACTTCCAACATTCTAGTCGCAGCTGAACATCCCAGACTAGACAGTGCATACCATCAGTCACCTGTAAAAGTCTACCTGGTCCCAGCTCCCAAATGCAGGTGCAAATGTGATGTTTCTTTTGTCCTAAGTTTATTCAGGCAGGCTCTTCTGAACTAACAGAATGTCCTGTGAATACAAGTAAGATTTTGGCATGCTTTCTCTGTTATTCTGTAGTAAAGTTAAAAGAGTTTTTATTATTGTCAAGAAATAGTGACATCAAAAGTCTGCCCAGAGTTTTGTGTGCTCTTTTGGTGGAACAAATACTTTGCATTCCCCCCTGTAAAAATCCTTCACATGAGAAACAATTGGATCTTATTTTTCACTGAGCTTTAAAAAATAACTGCTGGAAAAGCTGAAACAAAATCCTGTACTCTTTATTTAATCTGAATAGAAACTGCTTCATTCTTTTACACACACAAAAAAAAAACCAACAAAACCAAAACCAAACAAAAAAACCCAAACCAAACCAAAAAGCAACCCCTAAAAACAAAACCAAACCAACAAAATTAATTTTCCTACTTGGACCTTTCACCACTGGAGTAGTAGTTGTGGTCCTTATCTCATTGATAAGAAGCAGAAAGGAGTATATATCTCTTCTCTTCTGCTCTCTATCCCCAGGCAGTGCTGTAGTTTCTGGGATGCATGGAGTGGACCAAGGATCAGGTCCACAGGACTGTAAGGTCACGTAGTTCCTAGCCCCATATGAAAAACTCAGTTAGCTTTGGCATGGTTTTCAGACCCTTTGATTTGAGAAAACAAATTTTCTTCTCTCTGTTTTGGGATAAAATCAGAAGCTGAAATGTTGAGATCTTCTGTTTCATAAAGATTTTAAATCACTTGTATTAGTACAAGTGTATTTGCATGCTAACAAATGCTGAAAGAGTTTACAAAAGAATTAGAAAAAATCTGTGAGGATCATACAAATTTGATTGACATGATTAACGGGCTATTGTTTGTAACACAATAGAAGGTGCAAAACCATAACGCAATGATTAAAAATATCTTTGTATTTTATTGGATACCTTAAAAGTTTTTCAGGCCAGAATTAAGATGAGAATTGTCCTGGCAAAAGTGTTTAAGTGAATCTGACAGGTTGATTAATGTATTTGAAGTGTTTGAAGAAGAGCAGAATGCTGGAATAATGATTTTGAGGAAAAAAAAATAGAAGCAGGTTGGGCACACCAGGACAGGCTGTATTGCAACACAACATGGGGTATATTACCTATGCATTTTGTAACAAAGACTTGTATAGAGGGAAAAAAAAGTTATATTCAATGCAATGAACATATTCTGATGTAGATTACAGTCCTTCATAGAAACCCTGATCCTGTAAAACATGATCTTAAATGTGTGCTTAACTTTAAACACGTGTTCTAAGTATTTTTGAGATTTATGGAGCCTCGTATTGTGTGCAAACATTTAGCTACTTTCCAGCAGGAAGGGAAGGACTTTAAAAAGAAAGACTTTTGAAAAAGTAGGTTATGAAACAATATTTTAAAGAATACCAGATAAGGATATATATTCTGTATTGAGCTATGTGTGTCAGTCCTTCCACATTTTGACAAATGACATTGTGTGTTTCTTCACAGACAGAGAAACACAAATAATTTCCTAAATATAATACGAGGTATCTTTTTCACATTTTGACCTGGATTTGCTTATCTGTCAGATACTTTTATGGCCTCCAGCCAGTGAAATACTGATATAAGTAGGCAGCTTCCGTATTTGCCTAATGTTCTTTTCAAAATTATTTTATAATTTGCGCAAGAATGCTGTTGGAAAGATAATGCTAGAAAAGCAATTGCTTGCTTGTGTGATTACATGGACCATAAAGATTACTTGGATGTTGACAGTTTACTTGCCCCTAGAAAACGAAGATCTACACTTTTTTAAGTTTGGAGATCCATGATATTTTTTTGTGTCTGTGGTTCTATACCACAGAAGAGATGATGGAATAAGTGTGTGGTCTTATGTGGCAGCTGAGTTTCTGGAGTGTTTTGATCTACATGGGATCCAGTAATCAGAACTGGACACGCTAACCAAATAGTAATGTTTTTAAAGACCTATGAGCAAAGACAATACTGCTTTTCAGCTGTACACATACCTCAGGAATGCGTTAGTCTTTCTAGCCCTGTGAAAAGTTAGAAATGTGAGCAAATCCAAAGAATGATTTTTTGAAGACTTCCCGTAAAAGTTATTCAAAGTCCATGAATTATTTTAATACACTCAGGTGTTCGTTTTGGTGGTTTTGTTGTTTGTTTTGTTGGATTTTTTTCTGAAGAGAAAGTAACCCTTCAGTGCTACAACATATGTATTATAAAGAACACAAATTATTTTGTGGGGTTCTGCTTAAAATTAAATTGAAAACTATTTCTCCCCAAAAACACTTGTGCACAAGATGTACAATGCAACTATAAGGCTCATAATTTTAAAAATCACCCAAAATCAGTCATTATTTTCCCCAGCTGATCTCTGGAACTTACTGGTATACTATTTGGTTGCAGGGATGAAGGGCAGAACTGAAAGCAGAAAAAGTAAACATAAAAATGGTGTGTGGACCACTTATATAAAAAAATATCAGGAATACACATTACTTCAATGTTAAGGATGGCAGTTGAGAGAAAATTCTACAAATCTGGGCAAGGCATAAACTCTCATACTTCTAAAAAATATCATCACTAATACATCCACTCCCCAGTAAAAAAAAAATCCAAACTTATTCACCCTTAATTCAACCATTTGCTTGGGAAAAGGAGCAGTTCTCTTATCCAGGGAGAAAAAATGTCTTCCTCACCATATTGTGTTACTTGCAGAACTTTAAAGGCTACCTAGGAAAGAAAGAGAGGCCTGATAAAGAACATTTAGTTTTCCACAAATAAAAAGCTTCAGCTAAAGTTTTTTTGGAAAAAAATGGATGATTACAGATTAATTAATTCCATGTTTATAAATCAAATGTAGTCTTATTTTGTTTTGTGTCTGTCAATTTTCATTTATTCAAGAATGTAACCTAAACTTCTGAGTCCATGTTAGTCCTTGGAGTAAACTGCATCCAAACAAACAGGCTTCATTTCTGAAGTGTAATTGGATTTGTGTGTTTGATCATGACTTTGATTGTGAATTTAAAAGGATCTGTTGATCAACAAGATGTGATTGGAAAGGTTGCTACATAATGAGTTACCTTATCGTTGCTGTAGAAGAAAGGATTGGTTTCATACTATAATTTGGAAAATCGGAAAAGCTTGTTGTCATGTAAGAAAACATTAATTCTGTTAAATATTTTTCTCGTGTTCATATGGAGCAAATGAGGAATTTCTCTCTAAGTGCTAAAACTTGATCCTCAGAGATGAATAGCCATGAGTGTGCTGAACACATTACAGGACGTGTGTCTTAATTACATTAACATTTGTCTCGCTTGGACATGATGCCATTGAGTAGCTGTCTTCTAGCTCTGCCTCCAGTTTGGTATAAGACAGAAAGTTCCCTTTACTAAGGAACTATGTAAAAACGTCCTTTTGTGTTACACTTGTTGGAGCTGAAAATTCAAAAAATGTTCTTGAATGTTTTTTATTGCTAGAACGGTCATGACTACAGTTGGATCCACAGAGTGAATTCCCTTGTCTCAAAAGCACAGAGGACAGGCTGGTGCCGGGAGCAGCTCTTGTAGGATTTGTACTCCAAGGTCACTGAACTTGCACAAAGTCACTGAACCACTCTGTGCCAACCTTTAGTGACTCTTTTGACAACTGTCAAGTTATGTACCCAGCTTCCAGGTGTATGGAGCTGGCTTCATCAAGGAGTAGGTAATGTGCTTTGAGACCCACTCACCTGACCTTTCAGCCTCTACTATCAAAACACTGTCTTTATCTATGTCCAAACTGGTAACAGCTCTCTTCTAAGCATGTCATCTCAAGTCTGTTTGCTGTGCTTCTGCTCGGCTTGTCTGTCTGGCCACCTTTTCTGTCCATTTTATTTCACTGTTGCTTTTTCTTTGTCCACGGCATTAAGCACAGATGTCTTTATTGTCATCTGAATAGCTATTGAGTCTTAATGACCTTTAGGTTTGCTTTTGTATGGCAAATAACCCCTAACCCTTTGTTCCGAGAATGGGCAGCCTTGGGCATATTTATTCCTACAAAAAGTAGGTCATGCTATTCCTCATACTTTGGAAGAATCTTTCTGTATACTGTCCAGCTCTACCCCTTGTCCTCTCCCCTTTTTTTCTCTCCTGAGGTTCAATTCAGAAAAGTGTTGCATCACCATAGACTTACACATAGGAATTGTTGCTCTGATTTCTGAGTTGTGCATGTATTAAAGCACATAGCAGTAAGATGTTCCACCTGCAATAGATTTTAGCCCTTAAATCTGTACTGGGAAACCTAACCTGGTTGGGATCTTGCATTTGCCTTGCTAATATCTGTCTCATTGTTTAGCTGAGTGTAGTCAGTAATACAATAGGGCAGTTGCACCTCCTCAGGTAGCTTCTCATCTGCTTTTCTACATACTTACTAGCATAATGTGACCCTAATTTCTTCTTGTTACTTTAAAAATTTCTTCAACACCAACAAATTGTAGCATAAGGAAAAACCATCTTCAATTCCCTGTGTAGAATCTGGATTTTTCTTTTAGTAAGCAGAATAAAAGAAGCAGTTTCCAAGGTTTGTTATGTATTACTGGTGCATGTGTTTATACATATATGAGCTTTTACAGAAATGTGCTTGCAGGAAGGAATTTTCTGAAGATTTATTTTCAACTATGACTACAGTGAATAAAATGCTCTTGAAAGAGCATTTTTTATGCAGAACAGCACAGGTCAAGTTGTACTGCCTGTGATGCTACAGCTTTTATCAAAGTAAACCCTTGATTATTTGCGCTGGAAGGAATTCAGGGTTAAATCATGTGGTCTGTACATTTACCTGTTTTGATTAGCACTCCTTGCTCTTCCAAAGAATTGGTTCTATCCATATGGTTTCTACCCAGAAATGTAACTCTCCTAAAAGGTCTTCATCCAAGACTGCAAGGAATTGCATCACAGGATGATGGACACCTTGAAAAGGACATTAGCATGTAATGAAAATAAGGAAAGACAGAGAAATCAAACACCTAGATGAAGGTGGGGAGGTGAATTGGAAAATATCTAGCATGATTGTGAAGCCCAGCTGGCAGAATATGAGAAGGAAAAGTATCTATAAAACATTTATGAGAGTGTGTGGTAAAAAGTTACTTGGCTACAAAACAGTCTGCTTGTCATTCCAGAATGACAGAGCAAGGAGATATGCAAACTTTCCATGTGACCGATAAAGCTATATCATGAAACCAATGTCCAGACTAATATGTATGCCCATGTAAGTTATTGCTCTGATACAGCAAAAAGTAAAGAAAGGAGAACCCATACTTCAGTCCTGTTGAGCTTGACAGACTTCCCAGTTTTGCCTGAAAAACTTCAACTGACTCTTCAAAGTCTTTAACTTTCAAAAGTGTTTTATTCTGTAGCTGTGGACAATGCAAGCCCATACACTTGCGCTTTCATTCTCGTGCTATTTTCCTTTCACGTCCAAGCAGAAATGACAACTAGATTTGTGTTTGGCCATTGTTGAGGACTTAAAGTCAAGCATCTTGAATAAATTAATTCTGTCAATGCTGTCTCTGGAGGAAGAATGGTCTGGATGGTGTGAATGAAATTTTTGCCTTGTTCTTCAGGTTGTCTTCTGGGACTCAGCAGGCTGGAAACGTTTGTGGAAGCTCTATAGTCAGCCAAAGAGATGACTGTGAGACATGAAATGTCAGAATTATATAGATGCTGTTATAAGTGACTAAATGTCAGACTAGAACAGAGAAGTTATTTGCAGGTGTCCAGAATGCTGACTTTTCAGTATTTCATTTATTTTATTTTTAGTTTACCGAATTAAGTCACTCCTTTTGGCTAAAGGAATCTTGAGCAGCTCTAGGGAACCCTGTGAGGATCAGGTGGGATCCATACAAATGTAGAAAGCTTTTTTTATGGAGGTCTTTCATGCTTAAATTAGGGAAAAACTGTCTTAGAGCCTGACACAGTTTTCAGTAATTTGCAGAATTTCACTGACACTTTGGCCTTTCTTTAGTGGGATGAATGTACACAGGACCAGTAGGTGGGCTTGTCTTCACTGACAGACCAAAGCTGGCTCACACCTAAGGCTCTAAAAACTTCCATGCTCATACCCACAAGTCTTGATTGCTTCTGTTGCCAGCCTGTTTAACATGAAAGGTGTAACAAGTGAAACGGTTCATATTTGTTGGCAGAAATAGACCACAAAACAAATTAATTTAGCTTGTGGAAAAATGGTCTGAACTACAGAATGTAAGACTTGAGATAAAGAGCCCAGGACTGAGTCAACTGGTCTTTAAGTTGGAGACTGAAATGAATCTTTCAGAAATTATTGTTTAAAATTTATTGAACTCAATGAGATGAAACCCAATATTAATTCAAATAACTGCTTGAACTGCAGAAAAGAAAAGGCAGACCTGATTTGCAGCATATGAACCTAAATGTACAACTGGTCATTTTAGAAGGAAAAAGAAAAAATAGCAGAAAGTAAACACGAAACTGGAAATGGATTTACCTACAGCATAGGTTTGTCCTCTGAGACCTGCTTCTGTAACAAGGACTAATGAAGAGTAAGAAATTTTTTTTCTAAGGTCAGTTGTAGCTGGGAAAGCATTAGTTTTAAAAAAACCTGAAAATATGTTAAAAGAGCTGAAAAATATTGAGTGGTGTTGTAGATAGGCAAGAGTGACAACTCAGAGAGATGGGAAAGATGACATATCAACAAAAAAAAAGAAGCAGTTTAACCAATCTGGACATGTTTTCAAGTGGCCAGATTGTACTTCCTAAATAATTGCTGTGGGACTGGGCTCTGTTTGATTTAATTGGTAACGTGTGTTGAAGCCAGAGCTGAATGAACTATTTACAGTGAATGGTTTATTTGATCAATGTTGTCCTCCTTTCTGTTCATGAATTATCCACAAACAGGTTTTTTCCCCACTAATTTGCTCATTATTCAAATTTTCTCAGCAAATGCTTTGCATGAGTGCCTTTTTGGGTCTTTTTTTTTTCTCTCTTTCTTTCTTTGGAAGATTAGGGCTATACGAGGAGGGTTTTTACAGTGGGACTCAAGAAACTTGAATGTTCTTTTTTAGTGTGCTTTTGACTGAGGGGAAAATAACCTATTTTGTCTGGGTTATTTGCTATATTTGTTGAAAATGTGAATAGTGCAGCAGCTTTTCCTTTTTATTAGTAGGATTTTAGGTGAGAAGGGACTATTAGATCATCTACTCTAATCTTTTTTATGATGCAGATATAGTAGGAATTCATCTAATTTCTCCCATACTGAGTTCAATAATTTGTGCTTAACTAAAGCAGATTGGAACTTTATTTTAAAGCTTTTTGAGACAAATGGCGAAGTAGTGCTTTATGAAGGGGTTATTATTCTATTTCCCCCTACAAGCTTGTGTAACTATTTGATGATCTCTATTTTTGTCATGCAGAATTGTTTTTATTTGCTGATTTGATGTCTGAACATCCTGAGTTCTGAGGGAACTGACAGATGATGTGGTTAAACCACTACCCTTCATATGTGAGAAGTCATGACAGTTTGTTGAAGTTCTCACTAACTGGAAATGGAGAAACAGAACTCCCATTTTTAAAAAGGGGAACAAGAAAGAAGACCTGGGCAACTTACAGGCTGGTCAATCTCACCTTGGTGCCCAGCAAGATCAAGGGGCAGACCCTCCTAGAAACTATGCTAAGGTACATGAAAATAAAGGAGTCAATTGGCAAAAGCCAACATTGCTTTACCAGGGGTAAATTGTGCCTGACAAACTTGGTGGCCTTCTATGACAGGGTTACAGTATTGTTTGATAAGGGAACAACAGCTGACCTCATGTACCTGGAATTCTACAAGGCATTTGACACTGTTGCACATAACATCCTTCTCTCTAAACTGGAGAGACATAGATTTAATGGATGGACCACTCAGTGGATGAGGAATTGGCTAGATGGCCACTGTCAAAGAGTTGTGGTCAATGACTTGATGTCCAGGTAGAGGCCCATGATGAGTGCTGTTCCTCAGGGACTGGCAGTGGGTATGGCAGAGTTTAACTCCTTAGCTGACAACATGGACACTGTGATTAAGAGCGGCATTATCAAGTTTGCTGATGACAACGAGCTGTGTGGTGTTGTCCCCCCTCATGCTGGGGGAGATGCCATGTAGAGGCACCTTGGCAGGTTTGAGAGGTGGCATATTCAAACCTCATAAAGTTCAACAAGTGCAATGTCCTGCACCTGAGTCAGGACAATCCCAACCAACAAATACAGGCAGAGTGGAGAATGGATTGAGAGAAGCCCTGAGGAGGACTTGTGAGTGTTGGTAGGTGAGAAGATCAGCGCTACCCAGTAATGTGCCCTTGCAGCCCAGAAAGCCAAATGTGTCCCGGGCTGCATCCAAAGGAGTGTGACTGAAGGGTTGAGGGAGGTGATTCTCCCCACTACCCTGCTCTCATGAGACCCTGTCCAGAGTACTGCATCCAGCCCTGGGACCCCCAACATAAAAAGGGTGTGGAGGTGTTGGAGCAAGTCCAGAGCAGCTTTAGGTTAGATATTAGAAAGAATTTTTTTACTTTGAGGGTGGTGAGGTGCTAGAACAGGTTGTCCAGAGAAGCTGTGGATGCCCCATCCCTGGAAGTGCTCAAGGACAAGTTGAATGGGGCTTTGAGCAACCTGATCTAATTGAAGGCATCTCTCTGCCCATGGCAGGAAGTTTGGAACTGAATGATCCTTAAGGTCTCTTCCAACCCAAGCCATTTCATGATTCTGTGAATCTTTTGCCAGCATAGAGGACAATCAGAGGGCTCATGGCTATGTGAAGAGTTATTTCACAAACCTTCCTACCTGTTTGCCCAGGTATAGCTTCCCCACAAGTGACTTCACAAAAAACCCTGAAAAAAACCCAGACTGCATATCTGAGAAAGGCATACAATGACCTTTTTAAAAGCTGTCAAAGCAAATGTATGCTTTTAGTCAAATTAATGTTTGTGAATTCTCCTTGCAGTATTTTCCCAGTACTAGCCAAGAAAGACATTGTTAAATGTAAATTGTAGTGACAGTAATTTTAAAAAATTTGAAATAGGCCTTGTTACTCAGAAGGCAGGATAAGTGCATTTGTCACACGGTATTACGATGAAAAATGCAGTGAGAAGCTGCCTTTCACTGAGTTTGGATTGTGGTCCACGTGCTGTATAATATAGGAGAAAAACATCAGGCTTTTGGCAAAATCTGATGGAAATCTTGTCCACACAAGCTTGGTGGAACTGCTTTTGAGAAGTGGAAATAGTCAGGCTTAAAAAAATGCTATTTAATTGGAAAAGCTGTTCCTTACAATAGATCAAAATAAGGGATGACTGCTTTCTCTCAGTGGTATGCCTGGTTAGATCTCCTGCCAAAAACTCTGCAGCTCTCAAGTTCAAATTATGAGCTGTCTCCATGTAGTGGAGGCATTGTTGTATACTAAAAAGCTGTCCTTTAAACTTATACAAAACTAACTGCATGGTCATGATTCTGAGGGGTTTGGTGGCTGCACTTGACAGGTGACCACTGCTGGACTGCACTGACAGGCTGCCTGGAAGCTCTGTGTGCGCCCCACTTCTGAAGGGGTGGTTTCAGTTTGCACATTTTATTTCCCTGTTGGAGTGGGCTGTGTCAAAGCTCAGGGTAGTTTACCACTCCTCACCACCTTATGCAATCAAAGTGCCTTCAGATGGGAAGTTCACTGCACCCTCCAGCAGTCTTATCATTGCCACAAGCTTTTGAGGAGCGGATGTGCAATTGGTCTTATCTGGCAGGTGGGCAGTCAGTGCATAAAGTGAGTATGTGCAAGCTTTAAAACCAAATTTGAGTCCTTAAATTCCCTTTGTTCCTCTCAGATCAAACAATAAAGGTTTAGTAAGTAAGATTTCCATGAAGGCTTGGGGTATAAATAACTTCACAGATGTCCTTCTGATGTTTAGATTCGTCTCGCCTATGTCTAGCAATTTAAAAGGTGTTGAGCCTAAACAGATGATGTGTCTCTCCTTTGCTGGTGGAGGACAATTCATCCAGTTGCTTCAGGATGCACTGATGGCTTGTCTTATCCCCAGTCTCCTGGTGGGGTCCTGCTTTTTTCACTGACTTTCAAGTGGAGCTAAATGAATAGATTAAATTACACACCTGACTTTTAGACTGCTAAAATGAACTGAGATGAATGTCACCCCAAATTATTTGCCTCAGAATGGCTGTGATAAAGCAGCTGCACCTGATGCATTAACAAGTAGCCATGTTTTTTCTCTCTCAGCTGAAGAAATGATCACTTACTACTTTTTCCTAAGCAAGTGGAAAGGTCTGTGACATGCTGGAACATCAGTAAAAAGTCAGTGCCTTTAATTCTCAAGGATTGGTTTTTGTGGGTGTTTCTGAATACTATGCTGAATCTTTGGGTCATTAGGGGCATGACATTGCCTAGTGAGTGAATACAGAAGACCCACCTTACTTTATCTGCATCATGATGAAATATCAATTCACGTTGTTGTGAGGAGTCCAACATCCAGTCTGCTCTGTACATGAATGGGACACGGAATTGCTCAAATCATCAGGTTACTTTTTACTTTGAAAATGAATCAAGTCTTGACAATAAAGGCACTACCCTGCCAAAGAAAGGTAATGAGAATGATGGCCCTGCATTTGGGAATTCTCTCTGTGTTGCTCTAAATAGATACACAAACAGTTCTTTATATGCTCAGTGACCCTTCTATTTTTTGTGATTTTTGTTGTTAGAAGAAATACCATCTCTGGAGGAGTGGTACAAAGCTGCTACACACCTTCAGGTGAAGTATTTTCAGGTGACAAGTTGTATATGGTAATTTATGGAACATAGTCCTTGTAGTATTTTATACTGTTCAAATGTTCCAGATGATTATGGTCTCTAGATCTGCAGTTAAATTATTATCCTGATCAGAAATTTAATTGCTCTCACTTGTCTTGTTCTGTATGTGCTTTTGGCAGAATGACAGCACTTTCCATCACTGTTTCTCCATCCATTGAGTAATACAAAGTATGTCTTTAAAATCAGAGGAAAAAAATATTAATGGGGGTTATGTTGCCTGATAAAACGCTTTGTTGCTGTTTTCTGATCCGATGGTAGAACAAAGTGCACTTTAAATATTTAATATTGTTCCTAGAACAAATTGTGAATTTTAAAGCTGCAATTTTAAACCTGAGGTGAAAGTAAGTTTTATCAGTGTTCATATCCCAGATGTCTTCTCATATTTTTCTTTTGTTTGCATTTCCACACAGATTTATACTTTATAAGAAGCCCTGTGAAGGCAAGGTAGACGTTTTCTAGCATAGGAGAAGGAGAAATGTTGCTTCACTGCAAATTTTATTTTCCATACAGTAAGTTGTCAACAAGACAAAAGTCAAAATCAGCAGTAGGCAATTATGGTCTAAGCTTGCTGAAGAGATAAAAAAAAAAATCCCTACCGAAACAACATCCAGATAAAACGGAGAAATCAAAATGTTTGATCTTTTATTATCACCAGGTTTTGAAACCGCTGATAAACTTCAGTTTCCTCTTTCAGTAACCTAGAAACTGTTTTAAGTGGTAAGATTACATGTATGAAAACTGCTAATTGTGGTATTGAGTAGAGGTAGAATGATGTTAATTTATGCTATGAAAAGCCTGTGCATTTTTGTTTCTGAGGCAGATGAACCATATGTTTTGCAATAAATACTTTTAATTCAAGTTGTGAAAATGATTGTAACTGTTTGGTTTTGTTGCTGTTATTTACACAAGCATATGACAGAAAGCAAGTGAAAGGAAGATAGGATGCATTGTAGAGTCTATTAAAAAAACAGCGTGGAATGCTGAGAGGAATTTTTAGACATGAGGGCCTTAAAACAGCAGGATGAACCAATTATTTTAAGTATAGGTGAAGTAGAGCTATGCAGAGAGATAATTTAAAAATATCTATAATAGGTATTATTATATCTCATATATATAAGTATTTTCAGCTACATATATATAGCTCAAGGGGTTTAAAAAGGCTAGTTATCATTCTGCAATAAGAGTTTGAAAAATAAGCCTTCAAATTTGGATTTCCAAATGGCATTTTTTCTGCATGTCACATGAAGAAATTAAGCTGTAAGTCCAAATGCAGAAATATTCTTGCTGCCTCCTTTGAAAACTTCATAGAATATTTTTCCTTCAGCAGACTAATTCTTTGGTTGCTTTTAAATGATGCAGAAACACCCTGGCTTACCAAGCTTTAAATGAGCTGGGTCAAGTAACAGAAATGTTGCTGTATCAGCTCAATGTCCTGACTGGGAATAAATTCTCTGCCTCTTTTGCAGGACTGATTATCCCCATACTACCTGTCCTGTACCACGCCTGGCACCCAGCCTGGGTCTCACAAGTAAACTGGGCACATCTGCTGTGCTGTATCCCATAGAGTCCTGAAATAAAAGTTCTGGTAGAAATCACAAGTGAATTACTGGGAATATTTACATAAAAGTAGGCTTTTTAATCTGTCTTCAGAAAAGTTGCTATCCAGAAGTGGGAGTTACATCTATTTTTTGTTTTCCTTGTAATCATCTCCATGACCATTACTTGTACTATTGCAGAAAAGCATATTGTAAATGTGTTTTAAATTATTATAACTATAAGCCACACAAGAGGAGGATGTCACACAGCTGGGATGGCACTAAAATTTCCAGATAACCTTATATTCCAGAGCAGTGTTTGGTCCTGGAATCTTTTTTCTGTATTGTGTTTTGGCATAGATGCACCATGAAGCAATTAAAAAAATTTCTAGCCTGGTGGCAGCTTTTTATTGCTGCTTATAATTTGCCCAGATACAGTAATTTGCTGCTGTTTTCACAACTTCAGTGGTGCCTTCTTCCTTTACACATTTCCCCTTTTGTTCTAGGAAACATAGAAATAGGATTGGGTTTCTTTCTCTGTGGTATAGCCCATTCTGCAGTAACTGGGCCAGTCCAGACTGCTAATCCCTTCACCTGTATTTTGGAATTCCTTTCTGACTCTTCCAGATGCCTAAATTGGCTTTTCATAAGGTAGTACTTCTTTGTGGCTGCCAGAGAGACCTGTTGCTGTCAGCATGAATTTTCTCCAGCTGTTTCACCTCTTGGTGCTTCTCTGCTCAGTCCTCTGACTCACTCCAGTTTTCAATTTTCTGTGCACCTTGTTTTTTTCTCTAGAGAATCTTCTTTCATGTCTGGTCATGCTCCATCTGTCTTCCCTCTTCTACCTATCCTTGTCTCCTTCCTATATTTACTTTAAATTTCCCATTCTTCCTTTTTTTCCAAACTCTTTGCCCTTTTCTACATGATGTGAATGGATAACATGACATCACTTGGTACCCGTGCTTTCTTATTTTTTTCCTGACTCTGCAATGTAAAGCTTTCTAATTTTTGTTATCTCAAGCTAGATTTTGCTAATGTTAACACCAGGAATGTCTTCCTCTCAATGGGGACTTTGATCATGTCCTTTTGACTCATATGCTTACTTTCTAAACTCATAAACTGTGAGTTAAGTTTCTGCCTGATGAAGTGCACTTACTGAATTTGGAATTTTCAAGGGTTTTGATTAAAAGCCTAAACTTGGAATCAAGCAGAAGAAAGACAATAATGACTACTTTGTGGTCCTTATTTTTTGGCTCTTCTTGGAACAAAGGCTTAAACTCTTGGTTGCTTGAAGTAAAGTTGCGTTTTACAGAAGAAGTCTGTTCTAAAAAATAAATATATATAGTTATAGGAGTCCGATAGTTGAATAAATTCAGAATTTCATATTCAACTTTGGAGAAACACTGTGAGATTGGCAACTGTGACAGAATTTTATGGTGTTTCAACCATTAGTCTGGCCTTGTAGTAATTGTGCTAATAAAGGTAAGATATGGTTATATCTGTGTAAGTATAACTAGGCTGTAATAGAGTGCATAATGTCCTTGTGGATGGGATGATGGATACCTAACCTAGATGACATTTTCAGTAGTAGTGGTGAAAATGTGTCAGTGACACTTTCATTGTGGACCATATTAGTGTAGGTATATCTCTAGGTTAGTAGATTCCACTCCTTGTGTTGCTCTTTTCTCTAGTTAAATTAAAGCTAGAAGAATAGTATATCTTTAGCATTCAAACCTGCAGTTTTCAGAATGGAAGTAAACAGGATACAAACATCTTTTCTACCTCCACTAGTTTGCTCAAATTAAAAAAACACATTACTGAGATGGCAGCCTGTCTTACAGTCATTGTCTTTGATCTCTTTAAGTTACACCATCAGTCTGTGTTTGCCTTCATTGACCTTCTGTTTAGGCAGTAAGTTCTTTAAGAGTAATCAGTTCTAATCAGTAATCACTGGTCATGTGTGCAGAGTTTAGAGCTGTGATTAGTCATCTGGAACTCAAATCTTACTCAACTTCAGAAATCTCAGAAATGCTGGGTTGGTAGGCATGGAAAGAGGAAGAGATGTCCACCATAGAGCCCATCTCAAGGATATTACACACCTATCTTAAAGTGAGGCGTATTTTAACTAAGATAGATATGGCCACAATGAGCTCTGGGCCTTACACAGATTATGATGAATTAAATTTCTCCTAAGTGTAGTGCGAATAAGATTTCTAATGGAAATTTATATATCTCAAGCCCAGTTTCTTCTACATCCTGCTCTCTGCAAAATGCTGAATTGTTCCTGACATCTTGAGTAATGCCAGTAGATAATTTTGATTACTAAATTGAAACTTTTGGAAGGTTTTTCTTTTTCCTTTCCTTCACAGCTTTTTGGCCACAAGAAAATATGCTATTTCGATGTATCTCTTCATCTCTATATATTTGCTTATGTAAAAAGACTCTCTGTGTGGTTATATGGGAAAACATATTCATAATTTTGGAAAAATTTGCAAAATTCACTGATTTTTTTATTATGTTTGGGAATGTTTGTAGGATTTGGTTTGGGATTTTTTTGTTGTTTATAAAATATTTTAAACTCTTAAGATGAAAGCAATAGAAAAAAGGCAAGCTGGATGCCTAAAATTTAAAGGAATTTTTTTTTTCAATTTTGCTCCTTTTAGAAAGTTAGCCCTAGTATTTTACTTTTAAATGGTACACTTTTCCAGTTTCTCTTTAAGTGGGAAGTAGCAACAGAGATAACTCCTTAGAAATCCTAATAAAAAACTAAAATAAAAAACATGGCCTTTTTACACATCAAATTCACTTTTTCTGTTTCTCAGGAATAAAAAAAAAAAGGAAAAGTAAAAATAGCAATAAAAATCATGTCTGGACTTTCCCTTTAAAAACAAACAAAAAAAATTCCACTTGTGAAGAAAACCTTTTCTTTTTTCCATGTGTTCATTGCCCTGGTAACACACAAATAAAAAGGGGAGAGACAATGAGAGGGGTGCTTTACAAAGAACTGGTTTTAATAATAAATAATAATAAATATATAAAGTACATATTATTATATTATATATAATAAATATATTACTGTGTAGCATTAAAAGAATACTGGCTGTCTAATGCAGAACACGTCACACAACATGAAAATACAGTTGTTGATAAGGAGGAGAGATGAACAGTAGAGGAAAGGGGAACTGTGAATGTTCAAAGAAGCTTTGAGTTTAACCTCTTGCTCGTTCTCCCGCTAAGGGAATAGGAATAACTTCATTTTTCTTTAGTTGTCCTCCAGGGAGATTTCTAACCTTGGCTATGTACTGTGGATGAGGACTCTTTAACTTCCCCTGGCGGTCAGTTCATTTGCCTAACTCTTCTTACTGTGTGAAGCTTCACACAGTAACTGTGTTTGACCTAAATTTCCCCTGATGCTGCTTAAGTTCATTACTTCCTCTTCTATCCTCATTAATTAAGGGGAATAATTGATTCCTGTTCTTTCTATAACACCACTTTATGTACTTGAAGAGAGCTCTCTGTCACTCTCCCCAATTTTTTCCCTGACACATAAATAGGAAGACAAAAGGGAAATATTTCTCAAGCTGGATGATTTCAAGAAAATAGGGCAACTCTTCAAGGTGAAGGGAGATAAACCATGAGAAGTAGTGTAGTGATGGAGAG
The DNA here is from genome assembly GCA_035047865.1 of Dendrocincla tyrannina. NCBI lineage: Eukaryota > Metazoa > Chordata > Aves > Passeriformes > Dendrocolaptidae > Dendrocincla > Dendrocincla tyrannina. Next base: position 18,048,388 of record JAWWMP010000001.1, read on the forward strand.
TGGGAGGGGCCTGTAAAATAGCTCCTTGTCTAGTCTTCTCTGGCTGAAGTGAGATTGCTATGCACTCTCCTCATCACCATGAGCCACAGCTTACCTTTTCTCCAGCTAGCCATACATGCAGTTGCTTCCTTTTAATCAGCTAAGGAACTGCCTGCTTTTTTCTCATTGGTAATCTGGAAGAGAAGGTTGGGTCTTTTTTTTGTGCATAGGGGTTTTTTTTTATATAAATCAAGTTTAATTGAGCTCTTTGGGTGAGGGTGTGTGTTTTTCGGGTTTCTCACTTCCAGCCTTCTGTTGCAACTGAATGTAGCTCTCAATGAGCCTGCATTCATGCCTAGCCTTTCATGCCTAGCAATCTGTCTATCATTTTTGTTTCCTTTACACTCTCAAGGTTATCTCTGACAGAAAATTGGATAGAAACTTTGTAAAAATATTAATGAAAGCTGCGATTATCTTCTAAGCATATATGATTCCCAGAAGATAGGGAGGCCCACAGCTGTCTACCCTCATGAATTCCAAAGAAGGACACAAATCTGAAAATCTGGTCATCACGTGATTGCACAGTGATGTCATCCAGTATCTGCCAAAATCATGTAAAATATTGCTGGCTGGTTTTCAGATAGGTAGTATCAAGAGCACAGATGTACCTTGTGTACATTTTCAACATTTGTGCAAGTGGAATACAAAAAAAGTAATTTCTAACTACAGGGAGTATTTAGTCAGGAGACATAAGGTTGTTTATATTGTCATTATCATAAATGCTGTGATTGTTCCAGTTACCTAGGTAGAGAAAATATTATCATGTTATTCCAGGGTGTGATCTGGCACTGACTTTGTGTTTTATCACCTCAAAGCTATCATTAGTGGGTAATCATTTTAGGAAATTATTCTATTGCTCATTTATATAGTCTAGTAGCACTTCTGGTGATTTTCCTTAGGGTTTTTGTTAGTTATATCCTTTAGTGCTATAATCTGGTGAATGCTGTGCAGAAAATATTTCAGTGCATTTCAGTGATGGAGAGAGGCCAGTGACTCTGCTTTTTTACCTCCAAGCAGTTCAAATACTGTTTGTATATTTCTTTTACAGCTGTGTTTCTCATCTGTGTTCCTGAGGTATAGTTTATTTTAGTGTTTTGATGATAGGAGAGCTAGAATTTCATTGTCAGAGCAGTAATCTTGAGCAATAGCATAGGATACTTTTCAAATTTTGTGGGTCTCAAAGCATTTAAATAAAGCGGGGCAAAGCTCAGTTGTTGGTCTGTCACAGAAGTGGAGAATTTACCTATACTGCTCTCACTCTCATGGCTACAGGATATGCAGTCGGGTCAGAAATAGCGAGGTTAAATGCTGTCAAATGTAGAGCTGAAAGGCTGGTCTTGACCTACCTGCAGAAATTACTGGTTTACCTAATTTCTTGTGTTAGCTGCTGGTGTTACCCACTGAAGTAGATTAAAACTTCTTTTCATATACACACATGAAAATCCATCACAGCAGAAGTAGCAGCATAGGCCAGTGTGTTGGACTGAGACCACTGACTGAGTTTCTGAGATCCAGTAAATTACTGTGGACTAGCTGACAGCAGCAAGCATAACCTCACTGAGGTGTACTTTATGCACACTGACTACACGTGGAATCACTCATGGAGGGACATACTGGGGCTCAGATGACATGCTCTGGCTCTTGAAGTCGCCCTTTGCTTATCAGAAATCTACAATCAGAGCTTCAGAAGCAGAGTACGCGTTTTGGTCTGTCCTTTGCACCTGAGCGGTGGTGACTAACCCTGTGTGCAGCAGGGTGTAAAGACTGCAAATATGTCACCCTATTCTAGTTGACAAGCATAAGCTAATTCTGTTGTGCTTTAGCAGTATGGTTGTCTCCATGTATGTATGGATTAAACAGAAGGTAATGGTTAAGCAATGGTTGCTCTGAATAATAAAACTTTTTTAGTGTGGCCTTGTGTCCAAGGGTAAGTTCTGTTTTTAGACTGAAATACTTGGGGGGTTATGTTTTTTGGGTTTTTTTTTAAGTTGTCCCACTGTCCTCACAAGCACAAGGTACTACAGAAAAACCAGAAAATCTGATAGTGGTGCTCACCTAATCACGTATATACATAAATTTCTCTATCCAATAAAATCAACATTCACCTTCATTTTGAAGTGATAGTCTGCGTGATAATCCTGTACTGGTTAAATTGTTTGTAGTCTACTTCTAAAGACATCAAAGACCAATCCAATAAATTTACTACAAGGAATTTGGTTAATTACAGCAGTTGGCACTGTTTCTCTTTCAAGGTTGTGTAAAGAGGGTACTATAAATTAATCTAAGTGGCTAATTATCAGGCCTGTCAGCCACTATACAGCAACAGCCTCTCATGCATTGTCTTGTGTGAGTCGATGGTATCACAGCTGACCATGCATTTATCAAGAAAGAATTCACTGCTGTAAAATCTCTCTACAACTTACATGGTGTATCCCACTCCTCAAGAGATGAAGATTTCTGTTCCTTGGGAGGCTCCCATGATGTCAGCAGCTCCCAATTTCCTTCATGTGTGTTTGCCATGTGCATTTTTGTTTTGTCCTATGGTTGTAGGCAGTGCTGATGACAACTGTTATTTGCATATTGGAGGACACGTTCATGGTGTCTCTTCTTGGTCACACCACCTCTGGAGCAGTTTAACAGCTGAGGCTTGTCACAGAAATTCAGGTCTGAAGTGCATCACCAGACAGTTGTGCTGTAGACGATCCCTCACTGTATATGAGAGAAAGGCTGTTTGCTTTTTCTTCTTTCCACGAGGCTTTTTTTTGAATAGTCTGTGGTTCTGACTGTGGTTTTTCCAGTGACGACTAGCAAATCTTCTAATACACAGAAGTAACTTAGCTCTGTTTCCTGTCTTAGGCTTTGACAGCTGGGTTTCTTCGTCCATTTGGGTATTGACCCTGAAAGAGAAATGTGGTAATTCCACATTTTCTGATAAGATTTAACCCTTTATAAACCACTACTTTCCTGGCTTAATTTTAGACAAAATGGTTTAACATGTCAGGCTTGCTATTCCTCTGGTTTGACCATTGGTGCTCTAAGTAACTGTAGAAAACACATTTCACTCTTTTGCTTTGTAGCTTTGGGTTTAGATAAACTTTTATTGTACATAATTTCATATGTTTGATGCCTTCTGTCATTTGAAGTGGCTCGCTGCTGACTGCTTCAAAGAACTAAGCAGTGGAAAACATTAGCCACAGACCTCTTCTGAAAGCCACGCATGAAAAATGTCTTCTCTAAAAGCAACTTCTCTTGGCAACCAGTTCATCATGTTGTCACACAGGGCGCAGTATGGGGACCCAGTTGAGTCATAACCTTACTTAAGACCTGTCCTGCTTGTAATAAGGCTGAAGTGAAGCCAAACCACCCCTGGACGCACCAGCCAAAGTTTTTGTTGTAGTTCAAGGCATCAGTCAGTCACTTGACATATGTGAACACAAAACTGACTGACTGAGTAGTATTTCACAGTGACTAAACTCATGGAGGTAGAAACAAGTATTCTACCAAGTGGTAAAAAGAGGAAGCAACTGGATTATGTTCCCAAATTGGCTTTTGTTTTGGCTTGTTTCAAGTACACATGGTTAGAATGAGACGAAATGTACAGGTCAGTTGAATTGCAGCTATATCACTAGGTTTAGGGATTATACTGATTACATGCTCTTTGATTCTCCTCCCCCCCCTCATATCCCCCTAATATCCTCCTTATTGCTCCAATTTTCCCTTTCAGATTTTAATTTAGGGTTTGTTACTATTCCTTTGCCTGGAGGCTTGTTGCCTCTGCTGCTCTTATACTGTTACAGTATTGGATGACAAATTCATCTGCTAAAATGATTTATTACCCCAGCTCACCGGGCAGTAGCAGTGCTCACCAAACAGACAGATTTGTCAATTTGTACCACAGATATCTTTATCTTCCACAGGTGCTGTGGAATGGGAAGCAGTGGAAGCATATTTGTGATTGCAAAAGAAAAACATCTCAAGGAACAAGGTGCAAGACAAATGAGTAGGCAAATGTAAAGGAGGGAGAGCAAAGAAAAAAGAGTTTCATTTTCCTGTGTTATGAGATACAAACTAATGAGATGAACTTAATTGCTAGCTCACAACTTGCCTTGTGTCTGATAAATTACTATTCTGGTCACTGTATTTTCACTTGCTGTTTGAATTAGCTGTTTTTCCTCATGTGTTGAGGAGGAAAAAAAAGAAAAGGAGACTAGCCACGAACAGTCTCTGCAAAGGGTCCTGAAGTTTGGAGTTTATCCTTTTCCCTTGCACCATCCTGGTCTCTCATACTCACTTTGCCTTTTCTGTGGGGACAATGGAAGTATTGTTAGACTTGGTTTGTACTGGGTTTTATGTGAACAATGAAGAATTAACGCTAATACTTAATTTGCACTTGTAATTATGGTGCAGTAGCAACATCCAAAGCACAGATTCTTCTGATAGCTTGATAAAGATACTTGTCACCCATTCTGTGATCAAACATTCCTTTCCTGATCATGTGGCCTGTGCTCTCCTGCCAAAATGTAAATGCAATTATTTCTTGCAATTCACTCTGAGGAGCAAACCTTTATGCCTTTTTTCATTTTGGTATGCCTAAGAGGATTGTCAGCTCTTTTTGGTTCAAGTTTGCCTGTACAGTTGCTTTGGTTTTTGTGCTTTTTTACTGTGTTTTTTCTCCATTTATTTTTCTCTGGCTTAGTTCAGGTTGAATTAATTGCTTGAAATGGATTTTTAATTAAAACCTGAACAATTTCTATGACAGAAGAATTGTTCTTAAAAAAACCCTTTATATTGTCAAGCGCTAATTCATACTATGAAAAATAAATAAACATTGGAATATGTTCAGCTGTCTCTGAGAAGCCTGTTTGGAAAAATCTGTTAAAAAACAGATTGATATACTGAACATTGGGGTGGAATTGATTTTTTTTTTTAAAGCAGAACAAAATAGTACATTACCATCTTCCAAATTAACTAACTGAATACAAAATAAAGTCTTTGTTTCTCCAAGTGCATACTATGCACACGCAACCAGTGAGCTGGTGGTGTAAGCTCACCGAGTTCACCAAGAATCCTGTGTTCAGCATCTCTGAAAGTAAGACCATTATTTCTTCACTCAAATTTGAACTGATGTCCAAGTGAAACAGTTAAAATAAAAGAGTGCACTGGAGTAGGTGTGGAGGGATTGGTCCTGGCCTGGATCTGACCCTGTCACATCTGACACATCTGTCTGTGTGTTTGTACATGTGGTCATTGTCTTAGTTGTTGTTGAGAACAAGGCATCATGCTGCATCTTTCTGCCTTCCTGCAGTCAGTCCTGTCAAAAGAAATACCCTTTTTGGGGAGATTTTTACATTCTCAGCCCAAAGCTAGCATATTCTCAGACATATACACTAGGTCTTAAAGAATTAAATTTGTAAATAAAACAGAAAAACCGATACAGTTTTTCAAGACTGCAGGCGACTGAATTGTCACCTAAAAGCTCTTTGAATCTCGTGCTGTGAAAATGGCTTTTATATAGATTTATTTCTTATCTTTTTTCTATTTTTTTTTAATTAAGGTCAAGAGAATAAATGATAGCACTATGCTTTCAGAGAGATATTGGTAAGCAGAACAGTGTCCACAGTATACTAACCCCTTTCTCACAGTATACTAACCCCTTTCTTTTTTTGCACTGTTAAATGCTGAGCACACACAATTACAAGATAAAGTTTGAGCTACATCTCTTGAAGGCATTATTTCTCAAAAACAGAAAGATAAGATATCCAAGGACGGTAAAAGAGAAGGGAGTATAAGAGTTACAAAGGGAAATCAAAGCCTTGTGGAATACAGAAGAGAGAGAACTGGTGTTTCTCATTCTTCTTCCCAGTTAGTTGAGGCAGAATTTGAAAAGAAAGATAATTTGTATTCAGCCCTACATAGTAACAACAGCCAGCTCATTCATGTTAGTATTTAATCATCATCACAATATAGTCTTTAATTACATGATCACATACTGAGTTTCCCCCTGGATTCTGCCTTGTTCAGTGCATGGAAGAGTTGTGCACACTGAAGGAACAGCAATTCAGTAGTTAGCTTTTTTCCCTTTGCTAGTCAAAGTGCAGACTCAAGCCTGATTCAGTGCATGCTGTGTAAAGTCTATTCTCACATCTGCATTATTATTTTTTTCCTCTGGGCTTTTTCTAGCCATCATTGTTTTTATGTGCCCTATCCAAACATTATTTAATATTACAGTATATTTTTTGAGGTGTTCAGGTTAATCTTCTTTGTAGTAATGTAGAACGTGGATGCACAGGTATGCAGCTGAATAGAGCCACTTATTTTGGATACCCTTCTTGAGATAAGTAGGGCCTATATTTTCTGGTGCTTAGCATTGGAGTGTATTTTGTGTTCAAAGCCCAACTTCTTGTGACTTCAGTTGCAGCTGTAATTGCATCTCACAGTCTCAAATTAGAACCCAGCTTCTCTAGACTGGGTTCCCTAAAATGAAGAAGCAATTTCTGAGTGTAATTTGTGAGCCTTTATAAAAAGCTTGGTTGCAATGGCTTGCTTTGTATCCTAAAGCCATCCCCTGACAGCAGTAGGCACTGAATCCAGTTCTTCAGGCAGAATCTAGCCACTTCAAAGATATAACTGTTGTAGGAAAATAACTTCATCATCAAGTCTGCTCCCTCCTATCACATGCAGACAAATCATACCATACTTTCAATAAATTAATCATGTCCTTTCTTGAAACTGATTAATTGCACTATGATTTTTAGAAAGGTGCTGCAGAACCAACCACCAATATTGGTGATTGAAAATCTTTTGTCTAATTTCCAACCTTAATTTATTTATGGTTAAATGTATTTATATCTCTACTGGTATCAATATTGTTCTTTGGACTAAATAGTTATTTTAGTCTTTGTGATTGCCTCTATGATATATTTATAGAAAGCAATTATATTTTCTCTTAGCCTCTATTTAGTTATATTTCATTCCTTAGATGTATAGCAACTGTTCTCTCAGTTTATTTCATTTCAATTACAGCTGATGCTAAACTCTATACAGAATTTGAGATGAGGTATTATCAGTATTATCTGCCACACAGTGTGGATATTCACCTTCTTCTATGGCCATATCATACTGTTGGCTGATGGTCATCCTATGATTGACTAAGACAATTAAATCTTTATTATTTTCTTGTGTCAACATTCAGAGAAAAGTGTTAGTGGTCTTGAAGTGCATGCTAAGGCTGCTTAAGTGAGTGTACGTATTTGTGTTCTCTTCCAACTTCTCTGACAAAGAATGCAAAGGTCTCATAAAAATGTTCTCACTGTGCACCTTGACTGGCCGTGGTGCTGAAGGACGCTGCTCACTAAATGGAAATGTAGGTTTGTTGCAGACCTGATTATGACCCCATAGTTGGACTATCCTGTAATGCCCTTTGAAAAAAAAAGGCCAAATTAGGAGTATAAAGAATATCCTTTCTGTCTTTATCTCAGATTGAAGAGTATGACTTTGCTGAAATAGAGGTGCTGAAGTAATGGATTACCACTGAAGAAAGTACATCAAGAGCAAATTTTTTCAAGCAGTGCATTTCTTAGACTTGATGTTAAGGCAAAGCATTTTAGGTCTGCTATGTAGAACTGGGATGAATACTGCTGTCACTTGAACTAACTGAATAACTTAGGTTGTCATCCTGTAGGTAGACTGAAGGGAGATGTATATTTTCAAAGGAATTTATGGATATAAATATTAGTTGTTTACAGAGCAAGGATGCCAGTGCAGTTTTGGAGAAGCTGCAGACTCCCTTCCTCAGTCCTTTCCCCATCCTCTAAAATTCAATACCTTCTGCTTTTAGAAAACTGCAAAAATTAAAGTACAGAGAATATGAGACCTCATGCTCTTCCATGACATATGATTAATGTTGCCTTGCATTTTTTTTGTCTCCTGCTAGAAATGTATCTTATTTGATACAAAGAAAGGGCACACCTGCTTAAGGAAGAAGTAGGTTACAACAGTTGTAGGTTAGGACTGGAGGGTGTGGATCCTGGTCTGCAAGAGACCTTTTGGGCAACCTTCAGGTAATCCTTATCGTCCCTTTCTCCTGGTTCTCTGTAAAATCAGATGATAGCACCTCCTTTCAAAATAGGTGCAAATATCTTTTTTTAACGATGGCTCAAGGAGGCACAATAAAGTTAGTGGTTATTATTGTTATTAGTTATTTTTAATTTCATAATTTCTGATAGCTAAAAGAGATCAGGAAGAAACCCCTCAATAGTCTTGGGAACCACATACCTTAGTTCCTAGAAAATGATGCAGTATATTTTCTCAAAGCTTTTAGTTGCTTATGGGAAAAGTCAGATGAGGAAACTATCTCTAGTTCCTGTGGCTGGCAGGAACTCAAGCATGCACTTTTCAGGTTTTGGCTGTGTATGAATTCATTATTGGTCTCTCTACCTGGCCACAAGCAAATAGAGAGATAATACTGAGCCTGGCTTTGGTGGTGTAGAATAAATTTGACAGGAGTTTTCTTGAAGATTCCCTCTGAGAAACAAAAAAAGAGGGATGAGCTGCAAAGTAGTAGCAAGTGTTTGATGGCACAGAAGTGTGGAAATAGCAATTAATGTCATTTAACATAGCAGCTTAAAGACTTCCCTATTTAAACCTTGATCCTATGGTCCCTTTGGAAAGCCACATAAACTGCCTTTTCTCAGGAAATTCTGCTGGTTTGCTGCATCTGCTTTGAGGTATGGCAAGTGCTTTGCTAGCATTTCACTTGCAAGCTCAAGGCTTTCTGGAGCTGCAAAAGGGGGTTTACCTGAGAGTGGAGAAATGTGAGTGTGTGCAGTGAAGAAAGGAATGGAACAAAGGCTCACAGACACATACCACAGTTAGCAGAGAAAGGAAGAGAAAATGGAAGAATTTACTGGCAAATGTTTAGAAAGAGGAGCCTCAAGAAGAGTTTAGAGAGGGAGGGAGGTACAGGTGGATATCTACCAAAGTGCTGTTTAAAAAGGTGTTCTTTGCACCTTTTCTCCAGAGATGCTGGAAAAAATCTGTTCTCTAAGGACTCAGCAGAATGCATGAGCAACTCACCATGGCTTGAGAAGGCAGCACAGTATGTAACCCATATCCGGGAACACAACCGTGGGAACACAACCCTTTGGGATGGGTTTAGACATTGCAAATAATGTCTTTGATCTTACTAACTGTGCTGTTAAAAGTTGATCTGCTTATTTACATGTATAGGGCAGTGCATACAAATATTAAGAAGTGGTATTAGAAGAGGAAAGAGTATAATCATACACCTGGAAGACAGCTAGGTACTCTTTATACTAAGAGATCCAGAGCAAAATATGGCAGTGAATTTTTAGCAATGAATATGTTTTGTTTGATATGTCAGGATTTTATGTAGTTCAAAAATATAGCTTACTTTGTAATTGGCATAAAATCTCTTTTGAAAATTGTTTTTAAAAATGTTAGGTTATGGGCATGCTTTCTGTTTATTTTTATTCTAGCTAGATAAGAAATAGGTAATTAAAGTAGATTGCAGCTGTTTATATATTAAATTGTATAATTGTCCCATATAACCAAATCTCTCTTTCTGCTATTCTTGTTCTCTCAAGCTGGAGCTGTACTGATATTGCAGCTCAGCTGTAAGGAGACAGGTAAGGATGACTATACATCACTGTGAGTGTTAGTAGTGGCACAAAGTAGGGGACTTGCACATCCTTTTTGGTGACAGTGTGACACTGGGTCACCTGCAGCCAACCATAAAGCTAACCCCTTTAGATATGATTCTGTGGACAGTTATCATCAATGATGTTGACTTTGGTAGTTACTGTGCTCTCTATACCTTTGGTGGCTTCTTCATTCTTTCATGTTACCCCCTTTAGAATGAAAATCAAACCAGCAAAAGAATGCCACTTTCAACTGGATAAGATCTGTTGGCTAGTTGGCCATGCAGCAGGGCAGAAGCAAGGAGGGGCAGGGGTAGGGACAGGCAACTAAGGAGAGGAAATACCTGCTTATCTGGCACTTCAGCCAAGTATGAAACTATAGCATTTGGTGGCCAGGGGAGAATCTGTCCCTGGCCCACCTAATTCCACGTAGGTACCTAAATTTTTGTGACTAGCTATATTGGAGAACCTTATGATCTAGTAAGCCACAGACTCATGTCAGCCTAGCAGTGGTAAAGGGGTAAACAGAAAGTGACTAACAGGAAAGAGAAAATGGTGGTAACAGCCAGCATTACAGACTGGAGTACTCAATGGGAGTGTGAAAAACCTGACTGGAAGACTTGAGGACTAGATTGGAGCAAAATCAGGAATCCCAGTCTGCTACTGTCCCTGACAAGCTCTCTAACCATAAGGAAACTTCCAAGCAGTTGGTCTACTTTAAATTTATGTATGGAAGCTGTTTTGATTAGCATAAACCAATTTGTAAAAATACAGACTGCTGCTTCCTTTATGAATGTACTATGCTACAAGATATGGCTGGTTTTGCTTCTCTCTAACACAGGGAATATTTAATAAACTCACAGAAAGAAGCTCAAAGAGCTCCCATAGAAGGAAGAAATCCCTTCTGTCACTGTGGTGGGAAATGTGCACTGCAGATAAAGATACAGAACCCAAGGTTTTCATAACCTGGCTTAATACTCTGGCTGTGAGGTCCCTGGTGTTTGTAGGGTGACTGATCACCTGACTGGAAGCAGCAAATTAGGGCACACAATACCTGTGTAAGGTACTGAGGTATTTCGTGTAGCAGTGCTTAGAAGTCAGGACCTGTCTCAGTATTATACAGAACATCTGTCTTTCCCATTCTCTCTTGCCTGGTTTTCTACTTACTTTCCCTTTGCATGCTGATTTTATTTGTTTGGGGTTTTTTTCCTGGGAAATTAAATCTGTATCAGCTAGATTTGTCTATTCTGTTTGTTTATTGAGATGCAAAACCTGATTGTTGAATCCAGGATTGTATGTGTGTAAATCATGACTTTGTAAAATTATGTGGACCAAATCTTGGTCCCGTTGAATTCAGTGGGAATTTCGGTTTATGTGTCAGCAAGGCCAGGATTTCATTCTCGATATCTAGTATGCATAAAATAAAAATTGCTGCAGAGCTGTATTTTTATAGAACAATTTACTAGCTGTTAAGTTCCAACAAAAGTATTTTTATCTTCTGAAGGCAGGAAAATATTAGCTTTATTTCATGTCATTGCTTAAGCTACATGTTAATAATTAACCATTATTATAATGGAAGTCTTCCAGGTACAGAATGTGCCCATTACTGAAAAATGGAAGATAGAGAAATGAGAGAGGTCAGTGCCAGTGCAGAGCTTGACACTCTTAGACAAGACATCAGCGAAATTGCAAAAGCGGAGGTGTGATAACCCTCTAAATAGACTGAGGTGAATTAATATCTGTTATTCCCAGTGTGTGGATCCTGCATTCTTATCTCCATCACCACTAGTGCACCTGAAAAGAAGCCTCTGAAGTAATTTGCTAGTCAAAATATTCTCCTTTTATTGGTTCTAGTATTTTTAAGGAGTTTTCCTTTTTCTTCTACTATATCATTCAACAGTCTGTATTATAGAGGCAACTGTTTCTGTTATAGAGCAGCTTGAACTCCTTGTACTTGTTTGCAAAATTCACATTTCTCCAGGAGTTTTTTGGGTTTTTTCTCTTCCAGAGTAGGGAGTAAGGGCTGTGTGAGCTTGTAACTGTGTCAGATCTCTACCTGTAGCAGGCTGCCCTGTAATTTTTTTGGTAAGCCCATTTGATAAAAAGAATATATAAAAATCCATACTTTACAGAATTCCAGGCCAGATTCTATGTAGTTGCACAAAAGCTTCCCTTCAGCCTGTCCCAAAAAGATGGTGCATGTTTCAAAAAGTTGGTAAAAGTCATCTGTTATTTGTTGGAAGCACAACCTCATGTTGGCTCTTGTGTAGTGCTTTCCAGAAGGAACTATGCAAAGACCCTTTGTCAGGCAATCTTGTCTCCTTCTGCTCTGCTTGTGAGCTCTGCTTCCTTGAATAGTATGGATTCCTTAGAACAGCTCAATGCAGACAAATCCCACTGCACTGTGTATTAGAAATATTTCACAATACAGGAAAAAACATGTTTCAAGCAGCACTAGTAATGCTACTAATAAAGAAATCATTCCTGTTTAGAGCTAGCTTAAATATACAAGAGGAAATGTGTGTACACAAGACCTACAGATTCCCCAAACTTTGAATTTATTATGTGCTCTTATTTTGCATAAGGTAGGCTTGTTGCCTGTGTTCTGCATATAAATTAGGCTACTGGATTGGGGATGGGGGGGGAGAGCACAATGTTTCGCCTCTGAGTTTTCTCTTTTTTTTTTTTTTTTAATTCTTGTGGACAAATGTGAGAACAGTGCACTGTCTGGAATTCACAACGTTAATTGTCATAAGTGAGGGGGGAAAAGGTTGTTTGTTGTAAGCATCTCATGCTGCCTGGGTTATGACGGTGTGTGCCACGTCTGAGAATGGCAGGGACTTGTTGGAACATTGTGACTCACTCCTGGAGTGAGGAGCAAACACCTCCTGCCCTACTCTCTGCTAGCTCAGAGACTTGAATTGGAGACGGTAGGGGTAGTTCTCTCAGAGATTCACATTATGAGATATTTGGAAGCTTTAATTATGGAACTCATTTTTTGTCTGGTAATGATCCCTTTTCCCATAAACTTGTGTTGCAGTTGAATTAGCTGGAACACACCATTTTTTTTTTTTTTTTTTTTTTTACAAATCCTGTTCTGCATGCAAAACCAGTTGTCTCAGCAAAGACATCACTGCTCTATGATGGGACAGTTCAATGGCAATACTTATAGCCAATATTGTCAATGAAATTGACAACCACAGAGCAAGTGTCAAAATGTGCAAACCAGAGCTTGTTGTGTGTACAGTTTTTGACAATGCCTGAGTAGATAAGCAAACAAACACTGAGAGATCCAGCCATGATGTTCATTCAGAAAATGTTTGCAAATATACTAGGCAAATAGTAGTGATGCCTACAGGTAAGGAAAGCCTTTGCTTTTCATGATGGAATTTTATTTTCAGTTGCTTTGCCAAACTTAAATCAGCAATGAAATATTTCAGACAGTCTTTCCCATGGACCCTGTGTGTATGTCTGTGTGTTGGCTCTGTATGTGTGTTTGCTGTGTGTGAATTTTAGATAACATGATTCAATCATTTGCTCTGACAAGGTTAGAAGAAAGTGCATTGCTTTATACTTGTTAAAGAAAAATAATAAATACGTAAATATTTCACAAGTTATGGCACTTTGATACTTTAATGAGTAGGTATTTGGCATTCAGCAAAGAAAACTGACCGTGAGCCAAAGATGCGCCTTTTATTCTGACTATAAATGTTAATCAAATTAAAAACGCAATTAAAATCCTGCCACATGTGCAGGATAGAAAAGCTGGTGTCTGATAATAAGGGGGATAGTACTGTAATGCGTACTCTTCGAGAAGCTGACCTGGCAACATCAACAGAAGCTTTCTATGACTTGGATGCTACATGTGAAGAGATCAGGGAAAGGATGACACTGGTTCTGAGTCATCTTGGCTGCTTGTGCTCTATTTTCCTAGCAGAGATTAGTTTGCAATGTTTTAGATGAAGCATGTACTGTTGGCTGATTCAGCTCAGACAGAAACGGAGGAATCACCTCTGGCCAAGTTAACGTGGCACTTTCTGTACAAGTTCTGAAGCAAACTCGTGAATATGGCCTCCATTGTTCTTTATTCCTCTTGGGTTGTATGGAAAAATGATACGGTGCATACTTTCTGTCTCTAAGAAATAGACTTGAACTTTTATGTTGAGTTGTAGTACAGTGAGCAGAGCTGCTTTTCTTCCTTTATTAATCATGGCAAGACATTGCTCCTTCAGTAGAAATGTTTTTACTTTCTTTTGTTTCCTTCTACCTGCTCTTTCGTATACTGTTTTCTCTTTTATATCTTCCCTTCTCTACATCAGTTTCTCAATCTACTTCCTTTTTCTTCCTCCTTTTTGGCTGAGTGAAGCTTTGTATACGGCGCTTCCTTCTCATACTTCACCAGCACAGACTCCTTCCTGCAAACTCTCTGCGAAATGGAGAACAGGGCTTGCAGTTTGTAAACTGCAGCTTATAAAACACAGAAGGTGCAAAACCCCCAAGCATTTATGAGAGGCACAAGATAAGATACGAATCACTTCAGCTTGGGAATGTGTGCACTTGCTGCTACTTTCCCTTGTTTTGTGATTGTAAGTAGTCTGAATTGACAATATTGTTTTTTGCCTTCCTGATACAGCAAAAGAGTAAGAAAGATATTCCTAAGTTAGAAAGACAGAAATAAATTTCAGTATAGTTTCTTTTACCCCTTGGACAAAATGATGAAAGAGAGCAGCCACATTCCCTTTACAGTGTGCCAAGCCTCATCTGATAGAAGGCAGTTAAGGACTTAACAAGGAGACACCAATAAGTTCCTGGTAAAATATATGTCAAGCATAACATAAAAGCAAGGACTAGTGATGTGGCACATTGAGCACTACAAACTAGGGACAGCCAGAGGCAATAATCTTATGAATCTTATGTCCATTTGAGACCTTACCGGCATTTTTCTGTTGTGCCAGAAATCCACAGGCTCTGTTCTGACTTATTCAGGCTATTCTCTGATAGTGGCTGTTTCTGAAATAATGTTTGTTTGCAGAAGGCAAGGTCATTGTGAATGCCATAGTCTGGTACTTTAAGGGGGGAATAAAGCATGTTTTGTAGAGAGGAACAATTATTTTCTCTAACTAGAGCAAGAGGTTTTCTGAAGCCACCAAGCCAGCTGTCTCCTTGTTTTTCCAATATAAATAGCCAGAGCAAGGTGCCAAACAGGATATGAGAGGCATAGAGAGAAGGACAAAAGGCATCATGGGGAAGACAGAGACACTAATGGGGAGGCAGAGGTTTGGCACTGCTTGGTGCTACTGCAGGAGCACATGAATCAAGAAGTTTGAGTGCTGCAAGCATCAAATGCTTTTTGGTTTGTTTTTTTGTTGGTTGGTTGGTTGGTTTGGTTTTTTGTGTTTTGTTTTTGGGTGGTTTTTTGTTTGTTTTTGTGGGGGGTTTGGGGTGTTTTTGTTTTGTTTTGTTTTTTAAAAGCATGGACTCTTCTAGCTAGGGACCTTCTGCCATATTTGTATGACTTTGTATCCAAAAAAGTGTTTAATATTAATAATGCCACATTATTGCCATGTCATTATTGCAATTTACCTAGAGTATAGCTTTTTAGGGTTAAATCAGGGTTAGAGGCTCTTAGAGTCTTGCCAAGACTGTTTTGTGGTATGAGCTGTCCTTCTGATATGATACTTCTGATTTCTCGTCATTCCATCAGCATTATTTGCCTACCAAGTCATGCCTAGTAACTTGCTTCCAGTGAGGCCTTCTAGATGACTTCTAAATTTAATCAAAAAATATGACAATGGTATTATTTTGCTAATCAGTCGACTGAAGAGTCTTTACATTTGGACCTATTGCTGTTTTTTGGTTTATTTGAAGATATGAATATTATGCATTCCAAAGTAAATTTTTGTTTAGAATTTTTTTTTTTTTTCAGTATAAGGAATAAGGAATTTTTAAAGCACTAGTCCAAAATTGCAAGAAAATTGCAAGAAAACAAGCTGGAAGTTTTAATCTGCAAGGACACCCACCTTCTTTCTAACTGGGCTAATGCTCACTGTTGTTTTCCTTTGTGAATATTTAACACACAGACTCTCAAAAAATCTCATTCTTTCCTGAATTTCAGGAAATATTAGTTCTTCATGATGTTACACATGGACTAATATGCCAGGTACTTTTCCAGAAGACTGGGTTTGAGCAGATGTAAATTTACATTGTAAAAAAAAGCCCAAACTGTAATGAAGTGTTTCCAGTCACCTTTGTTATAAACAACCAAACCCCAATAAAATTCAAATTATTTTGTCTTTTGAGGTAGTTGTAAGAAAAGATAAAAGTAACTTGCTGTAAGCTTAAAAAAACAAAAAAAAGTAATTATTCGTGTCATAATCTCTCTTTACTTCTTTGTTTATCCCTCAAAAAAGTCTGGAAGAGAACAACAGAAGTTTCTTGTATCTTATTTTGGTATTTACCTGAACTGTGCTCCTCAAGAGCTCAAATGAAGTTTGGCATGTACAGTCTCCACAGAATCTTAACAAAGTATTTCATGCAGTAGAAAACTTCAGATGAGAGTTGAGTGAACCATTAATTTTCAAAGTCTTCTTTTCCCTTTAACCTTGTTTGTTCTTTTGTCTGTCTTCAGCAGATGGCTGGATGACTGGCATTCTCTAACAGTGTTCACTGCTCATTAGCACCATGTCATTTTGAGTGTTGTTTCCATCTTTCCTGTTCTTTTTTCCTCCTTCATTTATCAACCTATACATTCATATGTTTAGCAACTCATCGACAGTGATGTAGGTTTTAACACTTACCTTCATTATTTTCTCCAGAAGTCCTGCTTGATAGCTAGGAGAAAATAAACCACTCTGACATACAAGGTAATTAATGAAATATTAACCTCAGTAACTATTTTTCTGAGGAACTTTCAGAAGTGTGAATTATTTGGTCTAACCCATCAGCTGCTAAAATCAGTGCATGCACTTGAAAATTCAAGCCAGCCTTTTCATAATGTTTAAAGAAATGCTGATTACAGTGTACGCAGGGTGTCATAGTGTTATATGGATTTATTTGAACAACGAAATACAACACTATTTCTGAAATGAAATTGTAAGTTTATTGATGTTCCATATTGTCAGATCTGCTACAAAAGTACATACTCTGCTTTCTCTTGTGGTCCCATATTGGCAGATCTGATGGCTGCTGTACTGAGAACTTCAACACTGCAGAAAGATTCTCTTAGAAGCTACTAATCCTTAGTGGAGGAAAAGTATCCCTGAGAAATTTACTTTATCAGGCCTCATGTTGACACTACATTCATACCTCTTCCAAAGGCTCCCCTGAAATGTGTTCTCAGAGATAGGACTATCAAAACCTTGCCCACTCTTGCCCTGACTCTACTACTGATAAGCTCAGTGACGAAATTCTGTTGACCCAAATAAAGTAATAGAGGGACAGTGTTCAGCAGATTTTCTTAATTCAGCTGATAGCAAAGGAGGGGAAATGAAACTTAGTGAATACATGAGCTTTCCCCTAATTACTCTGAATCCAAACAGACCCTGGCTTTTTCTTATCTTCTCTTTTTTTTTTTTTTTTTTTTCTTGCGAGAACCTTTCACGGTTACTCTTCAGGATGTTATGTTCTATAACCTTCTCTGAGAGACTGTAAAATACCTTTCACCTCTTTGCCTGATTTATTGGCAGAAGACCTTTCTCAGAAAATCACTGTCTCTGAACCTTCGTATTTAATTTGTATTTTACTCATTAAGTTATGAACAAAAGAAAAGTCTGACTGTAAATCTTCAATTAATCATAGCAAATTCTCCATCGGTGTGAAGCATGATTCATTCTGCCTCTTCACTACTATCCATAGCATTTTAGATTTGATTTTTATGAATTATCTGTGCCACCATTGTAGTGTAAGTGGATGTGCAAGGGTTTGTCATTCCCAAGAAACTGAATGACGTCCAAATGAAAACAGTACATAGGGAAAGAATTATAGTCACAAACACCTCATTACAGTAACTTTTAAAGAAAATTTTTTTTTTCTTAAACCAGAACAGCCATATTTTCTTCTTAATGCAAATCATTCTCAGAATTTTTTCTTTGTACAAGGGAGAATAAACGATACCTTGTGTCACAGGCATCCCTGCAAAAACCCACAGACTGAAATAAAACATAGGATCATAGAATATTTCAAGGTGGAAGAGACTCATAGGGATCCTTGAATCTCCTGGACTTGAATAAGACAATCCCAAAAATTAGAAACCAAACAAGAATTTATGTAGTAGTAAGTAACTGTGCTTTGCTTCATCGTCAGTGATCAAATGAAACAGCAATTTTACAAGAATCCATGGACAATATCACTCAAGTTATTTGGGGTATGGACTCTACTAAGCCCACCAAATGCAAGG
Organism: Dendrocincla tyrannina; assembly: GCA_035047865.1. Classification (NCBI taxonomy): domain Eukaryota; kingdom Metazoa; phylum Chordata; class Aves; order Passeriformes; family Dendrocolaptidae; genus Dendrocincla; species Dendrocincla tyrannina. The sequence goes on from JAWWMP010000001.1 coordinate 18,066,481, forward strand.
AAACCTCAGTCCTTCCTGCAGCAGATATTGTCTGTCATGCAGGGAACAGAATAAGTATGGTGAAGGTTGTGGAAGGTGAAGAATGTTCACTATCATAATACTTGTATGACCAATCTGCTGAGGCCTCTTAGTAGTTGTGGGGGATAAAGTGGGAGAAAGGCTTCTAGTAGAGGAAGATTCCAAATCCCTTTCACTAGGGATAGCAAACATGAGAGGAAATGAGCCCCATTAAGCTCCACCTCAAATAAGATTTACAGCAATGCTTTAATACATAGGGATTTTTTTTCCCCTTAAAATTTGCTTCATTGTAAGTCAGTCTCTGAACTGTATTATTCCGAAAAGGAGAGCATGACTCAGTCTCTTTTGCATGGGAGGGCAGGTGATGCTTAGTTGTGCCAAAGCTACCATTGTTTTCTCAGTGGAGTAATGCAGGTATTGATACAGATTTATAGACATCTCCTCTTGTCTGTTCTTTATTCAAAAGTCTTGTAAAACTCAGCTAAAACAAACAGGGAAAAGATCAATGTAAAACACCAAAGGTGAATTTGGATTTGTGTTATCTGAAAATCTATCAGCCCTGATGAGCCTAAACACAGTTCAAATATGAAGAAATAGCTGTCAAATCTCGTTCTCTAGTTTAGTTCAGTTTTATGAATATTTTAGTAAACTTAACCTGTATGTCCAGTTTATATTTAAACGAGGCATCATGAAGGTACACAGCCTTGTTTGGGGCTTTCTCTGCAGAAGTTTCACAGTGTCAGTCAATCATAATCTGTACACTAATGACTGTACACCCCTTTGGCTGATTTATTTACTCCTCTCAGCTGGAAGCTAGCAAAACACATGCTGGCTTTCTGCTTTTTTTTATGCAACAGGCAGCTGTCAATCTCTGTCTAATGCTGTCACAGCTTTAGTAATCCCCAGTGATGAACAGCTGTGCCTAGGGATATGGATGAGAATAACTGGTACTCATTTCATTGTCTATGTGGCACTATCATGAACTCTCTCTCCATAACTTTTATTGGTTTCTATGCCATTTTAACTTGGTGCCAGTCATTTGCTTGTGCAGAATTCCCAAATTGCACAAAAGGCTTTTGTCTTTAGCATATGGATATGCAATGAAAAACAACTGAGTTTCAATCAAACTAGTTCAAAAGCCCTTGTGTTTGCTTGGCTTTTGGGCATGAAGGTGCAGAGCCAGGGTGATTATCGTGGCTCAGCTGAAGAGCAGCAACTGGTTAGGCCTTTTAACTGTTTGGAGTCACCTTCCTTACAGCAAATTTGGTGGAAAGTTACGACTTTATTTTTTTTCCTCTTGGTTAAAAAATGGAGTTGCTGCTGTCACAGGTTTAATCTAGCATGATATATCACAGTGGGCTTGGCCCAAACCTACTGAAGAATGATTTTTTATTAGAGAAATCCGTTTTTGACATTGAGGATATATGAGTATCGATTTATTCACCTGTCACCTGAAAAATGCAAAGTGATTCAAATCAGAATATTTTGGTTACGCTTTCCTATCTTTTGTTTTGACTTTCTATATGAGAAAATATCTCAACTTTCAGTTTTAATCTACTTCTGAGTATGTATGTGTATATGTATTTCATAATGCATATTTTATATCATATTGATGGTTTGGGCAGTATTAAACCAGAATAACTAAGAAGCTTTCTTTAATGTTTTAAAATCAAATCAGTTTGTATGCATGAAATAACAGTATTTTCCAGGTTTAAGAAAACACCTGCAATTTGGATGAATGTACGTTTTCATTATCTGCCAAGCTTTATTCAGTGCAGAGTTTTATTTTGCACTTTGTCCTCCTTCCTAGGCTAACTCTCCACTCTCTCAACAGCTCCATTTTCAAAGAGTTTAGTTACAAGAAGCAAGGCAGGAGTCTATGCTTCTGCATGGGATCAGAGTCACAGGAAGGGACTAGGCACCAACAATAAAAAAACTGGAAGTTTTGTCATTGCTGAGACCTTTGTTTACTTTGTTCTGAACGGGAGGATATCTGGGGTTTTGTGCTCATCAAAGCAGCTGCTGCTAAAGGTGTTGCAAATCTTCCAGATGGTGGGGGAGGATTCCTCCCATCTGTGCACCTCCTCAGTGCCAACCCCAGTTACCTAAGCTTGATACAGTCTTGAATTTAGCTATAATATGATGGGCATCATTCATCTTAGGTGGCTGAAATCAGTCCCATGCAGGATGAATTTATCCCCTTAAACCTTAAATGTAGGTAGTATTTTCATTCACCTATAGAGGACCATGTGTATGTCTGAGTGTGCACATTGTGTGCAAGTCAATCCATAGTAAAACACTTCAGCTGTGCATTGGTACTCCACATTATTATTTCATTATCAGGCACCATAAAAGAGTGCTGTCAAGTATGCTGTGCCTGAAATTCAACCATCCTACCATGAAAATGCAGTTCTTTTAGCTTCTCACAATTACGGAAGATAGAGCTGAGATCCTTGTGCTGCTGTATCCAAGAGCAAATGTTAAATTTGGCAATTACTGGGCTCTCTTTAAGCTTACTGCTGAGCAGCTGATCCCCAATAGTATGGCATGTTTTGTCTTTGTGGACAGGCTGGGTAGGAACTTTGTATTAGCATGTCTCCTATGGGAAGGGAATAGTGAAGTGATCAACAAGCCAGGTGAGTCTGGGTGATTTGGTAATTAATTCCCACTTATAGTCAAGTAGTTTTAAACTTACATGACTGCTGTTGTTGAAAGATCAGTTTTTCTCTGTCTTTCTATTAAAGTTTGAGGTTTGACTAGATTGGCCAGTCTCACCGACAGACGAGCACTGGTTTTGTAGAGAGCAATTAAAAGATTTTGATGAGGTAACTTTAGCAAGAAGATAAAGTCCAGTTGGCCAAACACTCTGCTATGTGAGAGACAGCCCTGGAGAGCTGTTAACCAGTGCTGACAGATGGGCCCCAAGTTCCTTCTTGCTCTTAGTGAGAAGGTCTGAATTATGTCCCTGGTAGATGCATCCTTATTAGATTAGTGCAGTGAAATAGAGCTCCTGTTTCCCCTTCACACACTCTCTGCTTCCCTTTGATGTCAAGAATAGATGTTAGAGGCATGGACTGACCTTCTCCACAGTTATTTCTATGCCAAGACCTGCTGCTTTTCATCATCGTCAACAATTAAACTGAGCATGTTTTCGTAAGAGAATATTGTTGTGTGTTTTAATTTTATTTGTGCTTTCCTTATCCCAGAACAACTACACAGGAGATCTTCCCTTTCATTTAGCAGGCTGAAATGAGGGGTTTACATTATGGTAACAACACCATGAAGGAATAAATAGGCAGAAACTGCCTGAACAAAACAGAAGGAGACAAACCCCAAAATGCTAATTTACAGATTATCTTTAACTGAGAACTATAAACCTCATTTAAATAAATAAATAAATAAATAATCACTTGACTGTGATTAATTATGCTTCTGTACATTAGTCCTGTTTGTCTTTTTCTTCAGTCTAGTCCAGGAAATGATTCCAAATTAATTCCTGGTCAGCCATGCGATTCCTGGCAGAGTAAACATCATATTTTTTAGAGAGATAAGTGGTGATGTATCTCCTATCTACAGAGTTCTTTTTCAACAGTACTGACAAGAGTATAGCACTGTAGAGCTACACACATTTCAAAGAAAACTTTCGGCTCTAAGTAACATCTTACAGACTTGGTGCTCATTTAGTTACTTTGAGAAGGTGTCCAAGAACATTTTCAGTGAAAGGAACAGATTACTGAGTTTTCCATCTGGGACAGACTGGGGAGGAAGGAAGGAAATATTTCGTAATTACCTACCTTGCTAATTTAAATAAGACAACTGAAAATCTACTGTGGTAGGAACGTCCATCCCACTGTCTTCTATAACTGAAAAATCGGGGGAAGATGCAGATCAAAGGCATAGTTAATGCAGCTTTCAGTGTAGGATGTTACTTGAACACACGACTAGAGTAGAGCTACTTTCCTATAGGGAGGAGGAATGGCATCTGTATCACTGAATCAGAGAATGGTTCAGACTGGAAATGACCTCTGGAGATCATCTTGTCTTACTCATGTACTCAAGAAGGGCCACCTACAGCCAGTTGCCCTGGCCCATGTCCAGACGGCTTTTGTCTACCTCCAGGGAAGGAGACTCCACAGCCCTCCTGCACAACCTCTGCCGGTACTCAGTCACCCTCACAGGGAAAAAGTGTGGTGCTCAGAGGGAACCTCCTGTGCTTCACTTTGTGTCCATCACATTGTCTTGCTACTGGGCACCACTGGAAACAGCCTGTGACTACACACTTTGCACCCTTCCTTCAGATGTTTGTCACACTGATGAGATTTCCCCTAGTTTTTTTCTGGGCTGAACAGTCATGACTCTCTCAGCCTTCTGTCACAGGAGAGGTGCTTCTGCTCATTAATAATTTTTGTGATCCTTTATTGGACTGGCTCCTGTATATCCATGTCTCTCTTGTGCTGCAGAGCCCAGAGCTGGACACAGCACTCCAGGGTTGGCTTCAACAGTGCCAAGTAGACAGGAAGGATCATCTGCCCCTGGCTGCTGGCAATACTTGCCCTAATGGAGCCAAGATACTTTGCCTCAAGGGCACACCCTGGCTCCCATTCAGCTTGGTGTCTCCCAGAACCCCAAGGTCCTTTCCTGCTAAGCTGCTTTCCAGCTGAGGGGTTCCCAGCCCACACTGGTGCAAGGGGTTGTTCGTCCTCAGGTGCCGGACTTTGCACTTACCCTTGTGAAGTGCACAAGGTGCACTTTGTACCCCTTTGCACGGGGGGACCTCCAGCCTCCTGAGGTCCCTCTGGGATGCCAGCACAAGTCTTTGGTGCATCAGGCACTCCTCCCAGTTTTGTGTCATCTGCAGACTTGCTATAGGGGCACTTTGCCCCATCGTCCACATCATTAACGAAGATGGTGAAAAGGATCCCTGTGTGGTTCTCCAGTGCAGCAGAGAAGTTTTGAGTTAATGCAGAAAATAAAAGGAAATAAATGTATGTTTTTAGTAAGTTGGAACATTTTTTTTTTTTGTTGGGTTGGGTTTTTTTTGCTTTTTTGTGTTGAGCATTTTGAGGCATTGCATTGTCTCCAATATCCTTCATCTGCCCATTAATCTGCTAACATCACTTAAGATTCTGTGCATTCATCTATTTACTTTTGAGGTTCTGGTATGTAAAATAATTATCTTACTTTGTAACAGGATGTTCTGTTATTGCATAGTTAACATTTTGTAAATGACTCTGCTAGCATTCTTTATCAATTATGTCTCTTTGAATAGAAGGTAATGCCTCAGGCCCAGAGCTAAATTATTTACTTGTAGCTTGCTGATGTGTTCTTTGTTCAATTCCACTCTACCTGCAACTTTGTCAAGCAGCTCTGCTTTTCTTGATGCTCAAAAGATGGAAGACATGTGAAGTCAAACAGCCTTATATTATTAGTAGAAAGAGAAAAAGGGAATATTAAACAGCTTAGATGATTAGATAGACAATATCCTCTGAGAGAATGCCTTCAGTATTGGGGAACAAAATATGAGGACATATGGTGGCAAGTTGTTGGTGATTGTAAAACATTCTGTGGGTTACCATGCCTGGAGTCTTTGCAGCTAGCCTAGAAGAGATGCTGGGATTTATTATAGAGAATATAACATACTCTAGGCTTTGTTTCCTGCTTCTCAATACCTTAGCATGCACTACTGATGACTGTATTCCTTTTGCTTGCAGTTGTGCCAAGCCAAGCTTTAGACGAATGGAGGATGATGGTTCTTTGAACACCCAGTCCAGCACTTCCACCAGCAGTCTGCTTAAAGAGAAGGGGAAAGTGCATGTTTCATCTTCTCCCATTCCTATTCTACTATCTTGAACAGATTTAGGGTAGCTTCTTGAGTAATCAGGACAAAAAGAGGGAGGAAGTTTTCTTTTTCTTTTTTTTTTCTTTTTTCTTTTCTTTTTGGTATGGTAGCAAGGAAACAAACACAGCCATTCATAGAGCTGTTCAGTTGTAGTGCTTCACTTGTATTTCAACAGGGATGTTGATGGCATTCTGCAGGTGCTCTGCACTGTGCCATCTGGAAAGGGGGAGGAAGCAACAAATGCTAATAAAACATTAATAAAGGTTTGAGGAGGCATTGCTATATATAGCTTGAATTAGTTCACATTTCTTTAAAATCCTTTTATGCCCTTATGAAAGCAAAAATTTTCAGGCTTGGGTGCCTGAAGTTAGAGTACTGAATTCATATTGGAGCTCTTAAATAAATGTCTCGTGTTGCTATATGATGTAATTTCTTTCTTATCCTGAAACACTTTCAGCATCATTCACCATGTAAAGAATTCTAAACCTTTAATTTTTTATTAGTGGCTTATATATAGAACAGCAGTTTTTATAAAGCAATTCAAAATCTGATGATAAAAAGGACTACCTAAAAACCTGTTATTTACTCTTCTTCAACTACTTGATATATACAGAATGTTCCAGGAACCCTGTATGTTGTTTTCGTTTTTAATAATGGCTAAAACTATCTCTTCCTAGGACACAGGTTGAATCATAATCATTTCATCTCGCAAAGAGCTTCCTTCTGTGCATAATGTTTTCTCTGAATTCCAGCAGGGGAAAGTGCTCATGTGAGAGTGGAAACAAGGTAGTATTGGCAACTGAAGGGCATAAGATTGAGTTTTTGCTGGTCAGGTTTCAAGGATGCCCTAATGTACTAAACTGAAACTTCCCCTGTTATATATGTCTAAACTAGAAATCATGTTGATTGATAAGTTTATAGACCTGTGTGATTATCAAGTTTGAATTCACTTAAAGTAATACATAACAACTTGACCAAAGTTCACAATTAATATGTATGTAAATATCTTTCTATTATATTGGTTTGAGTTTGCATTTTTATAGTTCAAATCCCGTATGTTTGTGATTTAGGGTTTAACAGGAACTCATTCACTTCATAAATATTAATTACTGCATAGGCTTTATTCCATATTAGAGCATCTGGGGGAAAAGTGCTGATCATTACATTGCTTGTGAGGATGTATTTTTGCCTAAAAATACCTCTGGATAAATTCAATCTGATTTAGAGAACATTAGTCTGAAAGGTGTAATGCATTAATTTCAGGCATAATATTTTAATAGCAGCAACTGCAATGTAACAGTGTGCTCAGCCCTGCAGCCTGAGATGTGCTGCATTGTCACAGTGTCCTCCAGCAGAATTTGAGTGGCCAAATGGGAGAGTGATGTCATCAGTTTAATGTTATATGGTAGTAACAGAATATGCATATCCATTGTCATTACATTGTAAAAGACTAGTTCGTAGGGCACCTCCTGAGGTAAAAGTAAATCAGAAAACTTCGCTGTCTTCATTAGCAGGATCATCAACTGGTGTCAATCAGGATTGCTCCATTGATTTCAGCACCGACCCAGATGAATGACTGACCTTTCTGTCTTTAAAACATAACCCTGGGTTGAAATTATTGTCAGGTACGTGGGATGCTCCACCTTTGCTGCATGGTGCAGCATGTATTATTATCATAGGCACCTTGGCTTGGTGAATCATTTGATTACAGTTAGTTAGTCAGTGCCTGGAGTTCATATTTGTTCTTTCTTTGTTCTTCATCATCTTAACGTATTGCTATGCCTGCCACCAGGACATTTGACTTGTTCTGCTGACTAGTTCAAAAAAGGGGAGTGTAGTTACCTGATTTGTATTTAGGAGGTGAAAGCCATAGCAGGCTTCACCTGAAATAGTAGGTTAGTACGTGGCTGTTTATCAAGCTGGTAACTGTTGACATCTCTCTTGAGTACTGACACAGAGCTTTGGGTACAATCTGTCCAGCAATCCAGGGACAGTGCTCATCTCATTTTTTTTTGTGTCTTGACCATAGCATGGGCTGTTTTAGCTTGACCTTGAAATTCTGAACATAGTTGCTATTCTCTGAGTGTTCTGAGCATCCAGGGAAATTCTTCAAGTGTAAACTGCTTAGAATAACACTCTTGTCATATATTTTAATGTGCAATATATTTTCCATAGCTATTTAGATTCTGAATCTGAAAAAAAAATGCTTGTTTTCCTCATAAAGAGATTTTCTGTGTTCCCCCACAGTCTGTCACCTTCTAGTTTATTCCAGAGAATGGTATGAATTATGGCTCAAATGACCCCAAACCCCTCAATACTGTCATGTTTGGGAGAGGATCAGTACCTCTATACTGCATTAAGCAAAGCACTGTTCAAGAAGTGCAGATTTTCTCTTTCCAATGTTTGTGTAATCATACTGAAACAAGGCATGAAGTTTAATAGGAATATTTGTAACATTACATTTAATATTTTTTGGTCTACATATTTACCATTGTCTTACTCTTTATGTTTACTAATTTAGGCATGGAAGGAAACATGGTTTATGTTTCTTTATCCAATAGCAAACTGTGATTATTGTTGCCAAAAGTAGATGTTGCTTCTTTATGAAAGTGAGTACAAAAAGGAGCAGGCAAAGTTCTGAAAGAGAGCTGAGTCATAGGTGAGTTTGTGAGGATAAAATGTGAGAAAAGCCACACCTTCTTGAAAGAAGTAAGAAAGGCTTTGGGTGGAAAGGAGAGATGAAGCTTCAGTCTAAAAGGTTGAGATACATTACAAATATGGTAGAATTTGGGGATTAAATCCTGTCTTTGTTCATGTCAATGGAATAATTTATTTTCTTGTCCTTGTTTTTTTTCAGTTGATTTATTCAGATTTTTGATACTCAAATACTTTATGTGTAATCTTTTTACTCTTGTAATTTGATCAAAGGTCCATTTGATTGACTTGAGTTGTTACACAAACATTTTAGGCTGTATTCAGAATAATGTGCAAAAAACCCCCAGGGTTTCATTATACTTAAATGGCCAATTCTTCACTAACTTTACAAAGACTATAAAAAATTCATACTTGTAACTCATCTTTTCTAAACAAGCACAATTTCTTTGTACCCAGCCTTTTCTCTAAATGAAGTGAGAAATTAGAAAACCTAATTATTTACTAACGTTTCTACAGTCTATTATGTATTCTTTTTCATTTAAAAAGAAAATACTATTAAAATCAGAATATCTAATTTCAGTAGAAGTGTTACTGAGAACTTGACTATACTGACAATACAGGGAGAATGAATTTTTATCAGTTTTAAAGACTTACTAATGGTAATTCCAACCTTCTTTTTCTATTCTGAAATGTCCAGAGCTTTTTGAATGTAGTTTAGCTGATAGACAATTGACTGATCACCAACTCTTTCTCTCAGCTTAAAGACAATTTTTTCAAATAAATGTGTGACTTGTATGAAAAGATACTTCTTCATATACATTTTTTATGAAAGTAGAAAGTATGAAAATACTCAAAAATATTCCTAGATGATAGGGAAGTCATTGTTTTATTAAGGTAGTTGAATTCTGAGATACTGTTGATTATAAAGACAATTTTCTAACTCTGAGTGTTGAATGCTGTCATTGTGGCAAAATGAAATAAGCAGTTTCTCATTTTTGCTTTATTTTTTATTACCTGGGTTCAAACCTCCAAAAGCAATGAAATAACCTGCATCTGAGAATTAAAATACCTTGAGAGATGGTGGATTCCTGCCCTACTAGTGGGTGTAGTACCTTTCTGAAATTTCTTGGTCTAGCCAGTAATTTTACCAATAAATTTGCCAGTGAAATTTTAATTGGACTGGAGTTGGTAATGAGTTTTGCTGCTTCTAGGACAGTGTTTTCACTGCACCCAGTAAGATGTGTGCTGGTCTTGGCAGCTTATTCCATACTGGTCTTGGCCTCTGGGCACTGAGGTGCTCAGGATTCTCCCTCAGCTCAGCTGTTGATTGACAACCAGCTTTTTTTCTGTTGTTTTCTGTCCATTCTCAGCGGTTTATCTTTCCCTTTCTTCTATTCCATTAACTGGAGACTTCTATCCCAAACATGAGCTGAACTAGGATTCTATCCCATTCGTGTGTGAAGGGGGAAAGAAAGTAACTATAAGCAGGAATTTACTACACTTAGTGGGGCATGAAGAAAATAATATTTTTATCCTTCCTCAGTAAAGGGATTTGGATTTGCAGTTTAAAATTGTTGGTGGTGAGGCTATATTATGCTCTGAAAGAAAAATTTGATAATGGCCTCATGGTCCAAAAAGTTTGAGCCCTCCACTATGAACATGGGTCTCTTGCAAACTTATTCTCCTTCTTCAGGTTAACATACCATAAATAGCTGAATTTGTGAAGGAGTGTAGGGAAAGCAAGTAACTTGGGGGAAATAAGACCTAATAAGATCATAATTCTCACTTTGTCAGAAGCCTCAAAATTACTAGTTTTAAAAAAGAAATATGAACAATATGCAGCGAGAGAATAGAAATTACTTGAATTCCGGTGTCCTGTCAGAGCTGATTTACAGCATTTTCTTAAGCTTGACCTAGATGACTTCTTCCAAGTTTAATGAAAGCTACAATTCAAAGTGTTAGACTTCTCTCTTTTATCCTCTTTTCTATATTGCATGTTCTCAAAAAAGACTTCTCTGTGTTTTAGAACATAGAGACAATAATGGTGTTTTACTGTGATCTAAACAGATTGCAGCTTTTTACACAGGTGTAATGGGGTCAACACAGCAGCTTATGCAGCATTTACTGGGTGAAAAGTAGATTTTCTTCTTGTTTGCACATTCATGATTTCAGAGATCACCAAAGATATAAAAGGGCTGAGACAAGGAGCCATATGTGCATGTGGTCTGGTCATAGGGCACTGTTTCTCATTTAGATACTTGAGTGTATATTAAGGAGATGCACTGTGTTTTGTTTCCAACAGAGAACTTCATATTATCAAATAGGAAATGAACTCGTCAGTGTGGAAATCCAGAAAAGTGCATACTTTTTTGAGACTTTGAAAAGTAAATCTCTTTTCAGATGTTTCCAGCACATGTTGAAATTTCAGGAGCCAAAATATACCAGGAATCTAAAGGAATGTGGTTGGCCAAAAGAATAAGTGTCTCCCTTTCAGTTTTGTGAGTTTTGGGTTTTGTTTTGGTTTGGTTTGTTTTGTTGGGTTGGTTTTTTTTTGTTTTTTTTTTTTTTTTTAATAATTTTGAAGGTTTTTTCCCATATTTTTCAAATTATGAGGTGGGGATTCTGGGAGGTGTGAGTACTTCCCCCTCCCCCCCCCATTTTCCCTTTCTCTTTTTCAGCCACCTCTTTACACAAGAAAGAAGGAGCCTGTCAGCTCTGAGCTGCCAGGTTAAGCACAATGCAGTAACTAGGATGGTGCCCTGTTCCTAGCAGAGGTTGCTGATTTTGGCCTTGGCTGGGACTTTGGTCTATCCTGCTGCTGCCCAGATTACTCCTGCCTTCTGAGGCTGGGGGTGAACAAATTCTGATTTGGGAAAACTGATGTGCAATTGATAATATTTCAAATTAAATGGTAGAAACTTGGAATCATAGAATCATTGAGGTTGGAAAAGTCCTGCAAGGTCATCGAGTCCAACCTTTGTCCAAACACCACCACGTCAACTAAACCACAGCACTAAGTGCCATGTCCAGTGGTTTCTTGAACACTTTCAGGAATGACAACCCTTTCCATGAGTCGTTCTGACTTCTTCATATGCCTTATCCTAGTATTAAAATACCCTTTTAAGAAGTTTCCACAGGAATTACTTTCAACTTTCCTGACAACTGTAGCCATCCTTTGTTTTCCTAGCTGTCTCAAGATAGTTACATCAAAAGTTATTTCTCATCATCCTGCAGGCAAGTAATAGGTTTCATACAGGTTTTTTTACCCCTGGGCTGTTGTCTTCCCTTTGCTTTATTTCTATAATTCACAGCAATACATGATTCTCTGCTGAAGTTTAAGAAAAAGTATCACGTGTGCTAGTTTCCTTTCTTTGTGTGTCTGTCTCCTCATCTTGCCTTACATGAAACACATTTAAGTACTCCCAAATCTCCCAAGGGGCTGCCGTTCATTCTGGCACTTAAGTGATGCCATTTGGTGCCACCATGTGCTACAGCAATCTGAGTTTTCTGTTCTCAGCAGATGGCAGGGGGACGTATTTGCCTTTCTTCAGGAATACCAGTCTGGTGGTAATGTTTGTGCTGTGTTTGTATCTGGGTCACTCAGACAACACAGCTGACCACAGGGTTCTAGACCTTGGTTTTGCAAGATCTAAAGCACTTAGAAATGTTCAAGTGGTTCCATTAACTACAAAGCAGTAAAGTATCTCAAAAGCATTTGAAGGCCTATGTCCCCAGATATCCTGGGACCTTAACATGTTTATTGCTATTTCCTTTGCATTAAGGCCTTGAATTCCAAAAGCAAGTTTCTCTTATCTTTAATGAAAGAAATATCATGTTTTTCCTAGTGCAGTTCTCAGCAAAATGAGTTCTGAGATGTGAGAAAGAGAAAGGTATCATTTAGTCTAATCCTCTCCCTTTATAAGAAGTTGACCTTTCTTTCCATGGTGACTTCAAGATGCTAGCGTGAAGATGAAATGTCTTAAACCATAAAAGTTTATCTGTGTTGGGTTTGGAGGGAAACCAACATCCAGCCATTCTGTAATCCTGTATTTTGTGTATTTTAAATTTTACAGAACCCACTAAACCTAGTCAATAGAAAAAGCTTGGGATGTTTTGTTTCATCTTTCTTTCTTTTGCTTTGTTTTCATTTGCTTGGCATTTTTAACATCTTCTCTGATACCTAATGCCAGCGCAGAGCTTGTTTTGCTTTATTTTCCTACTTTTTTTCCCATCAGGAACTTCAGAGTTTGGTCTCATACTGTGCTGTACGCTATTCATACCTGAGTCCTCTGCCTTGCTTTCACATAATTCCCATGTTCCCCATGTCTAACTTATTTCTTTTTTTCATTATACTGGGTATTGCTTGTTCAATGTGACAGCAAGAAAAACTAAGTGATGCATCCATTTTAACACCAGTACTCTGAATCAGCTTTGGAGATTTTCATGCATATGTTGGTATAAAAATCTTAGTGAGTTCTCTTGCTGCTGCTGAAGTGGGGTGAGGGTGGCAGTTCCTGTGATAATTGGGCTCAGTGGATTGGCAAGCAGGAAGCAGCAGCATCATGTTTCATTCTTTCCTTTTGTTTCCTTCTCCCCTGCCCATCTCTCACTGTCAAGTGGCTTAACCTTGTTTCTGATGGTAGCTTTACAATTTGAAACAGTCCACAAACAAGCCACATCAGCTTTATTTGGATGTTAGTTCCCTTGGCAATCAGACTCTTCCACCCCAATTATCTTTCTTAAGAACATGCTGGAGTCAGCCACTAGATACAACAGTGTGTGTTTCTGTCTTCCTCCTTTTCCATTCAGCTCAAACCCAGCCAACATTGATGTTACTTTAAGAGTTTGTTTACAGCTCATCCATCACCATGGCACTGGGGACCTTTTAGGTACAAAACATTCTGGCTTGCTGTATCTCACAATAGCAAGTAGTCATTTGTCCTCTATCTAGAGGTGGGAAGCTATTTCTAGGCCAATTGGCTAAAAAGACTAACGGACCCTTTTTCTTAGTCTGGGGTCCAACTTTGGATTTGTCTTTTACACCCTCTCCCACATCTTCCTTTGTCATTGGAAGACATGGCTGATTACCAGGTTGGTATTTGCAGTCCATGGTTGGAAAGATTAGATGGCTGAATGAAAAATAGTGGATGATAATGTGCTAAAGGTTGTATCATGTGCTCCAGCCACCCATTCTGGCTGAAAAATCTCTGTTCTGCAGGTCCTTTGAAACAGTGAAATGGAAGGTCTTAGGTTGTTCCATGCTAATTCTAGGCTTAGCTTTAAGTCTAGCTTTCCTTTGGGCAAGAGGATATTGCCACAAAATATATCAATTTGGAGATAGCTGCATGGATGCAAGATGACATTGCAAGAAAGAGACAGCTGTATGTATGTCTGTGAGAGAAACTAACTGCACAAAAAAGTGAGCTAGGTCCAGCTCATTCTATGGATAGAACAGACAAGAAACTTCTTGCAAGGAATGGGCATCTGAAAAGCCACCTGGTTTTCACTACTTCATCCACAGTTTAACAAATTGGGTTTGTGCCATCTAAATATTTGCCCTACCCTGTTGTCAAAATTCAGTGTAGAAATAGTGCCAAACAGAAATAAAAGATAGGCAAACAAAGGACAGCTTTAGGCATCTAGAGTAAATTTATACTCTATCAGCTAGGAAGAGAATTTTGGGTAGATTTATCTCAATTGAAACAAAATACGTTTGTTTCTGTTCTCTGCCTCTGTGTAGAAGCTTATGTCCCAGAGAAGTGCTGCAGTATTTCTGACTCACTTTTGCAAACCCAAGGCTTTCGGACATCTCAGAAAGGTTCAAACAAACTACCTCACGTAACTGAAAGCATGTCAGAGCTGAGCCTCAAAATTGCCAAAGTTTTATTATTTTTTTCACCAAAACTGCTACCTGTATTGCTAGAATCACACTTGCCCTTGCATCTCTCTCTTTATGAACAAGCTATTGTAGTTTTTATTGAAACCAACAAATTCCATATTCATGTTTTAAGAGCAGAAGTGAAGACATTATTTGTTTTCCCAAGTGCTTCAGTCATTCTGAGAGGACCCTGTGGAAGTGACAGTTGACATGCCTTTGGAGAGGCCTTGTACAAAATGTATTCTGTTCTGAATCAAATGCTGAAGGGTACAGTGATGTGTCAGGCTTCAGGGAAGCTGACTGAGGGGCTAGGCAGACTCTAACAGGAAATATTTAAAAGAAAACAAAATGAGACAAAGGGGAAAAAATAAATCCCCACAAACAAACCAGAAAGGGAAACAGAGGATGAAGATGAGTATGTAGAGGTAATCACTGTGATGCTGACTGGAGCCTTGCTGTCTTGACTGAAGCCCAACCTCTGCCGCCTTCTTTCGCCTTCATCCCTTGCTCTTTGCCTCCATTCTCTTTCTGTCCCACTGTCACAGGTGGGATGGATTAAGCTAACCTAACCAGCTGCTTGAGCCAACCACCCATTCTACATTTGCAGGCTGTGAAGATAAATGAACACTTCTAGGATGTGGTTGGACTGGCTTGTTTTTAGTGTCCATGTCAGTGTGATACAAATGGTACTAAAATATTCATTTCTGCCCTTTAGTCAGAAGAGGAAATCTCAAACATAAACTGGGAGTATACATTGTAAAATATTATATTGGTCAGAAAAGTCATACTGAGAAACAGATCAAAGCTATGGTCACTGTCTTAGTGTGTCGATAAGTGTTGAGTCTGGGGCTCAGTAGCTCTTTGGTAAGCACAGTTTCCCTTCACAGCCACTCCTGACATGAAGATGAAACATCTGGCTTAAAGAGGCTGTCTAAGGCAGTGGATGATTAGGTCAAAATCTGGACTACTTCTGTCATTATTAAAGCTTCTGATCACAAATTGTGGGGATCTTTGGGACAAGGATAGAGAGAATAGGAGCATTTTTGAAAGTTGTGGTAAATTTGGGAAAGAACTCTGCAGCTAAAATGATGCGAGAACTCAAAGTTTTGCAAAATAGAGTAAGGAAATCATAAAATCCCAAAACAATAGAAAAACAGAACTAATCTGAGCTTTCATGCCAAAAATAGCCTGCCTTTGGGCTTGGTAGTATTTACACTGTCCTCTAGGAAGGGAGATTGGATTTTCAGACAAAAAAAAACATTTTTTCCTCTTCTTTCTCTTTACAGCAAATTGAAATCTTAGTTTATTTTCATAGATTCATAGAATGGTTCGAAGGGTTGGAAGGGACCTCAAAGATCATCTAGTTCCAACCCCCCTGACATGAGTAGGAACACCTTCCACTAGACCAGGCTGCTCAAAGCAACTTAGCCTTGAACACTTCCAGGGATGGAGCATCTATGACTTCTCTGAGCAACCTGTTCTAATGTCTCAGCACCCTCACAGTCAATAATTTCTTCCTGATATCTAATCTAAACCTACTGTCTTTCAGTTTGAAGCCATTCCTCCTTCTCTTAACACTACATGCCCTTTTAAAATGTTCCTCTCCAGCTTTCTTGTAGTCCCCTTTAGGAACCGGTAGGCTGCTCGAGGGTGTTCCTGGAGCCTTTTCTTCTCAAGTCTAAACAACCCTAATTCTCTCAGCCTGTCTGCACAAGAGAGGTGTTCCAACTCTCAACCATCTTTGTGGCCTTACTCCAACACATCTATTTCCTTCTTTTGTTGGGGGCCCCAGAGCTGGGTGCAGTACTCCAGGTGGGGTTTCACAAGAGCAGAGTGTAGGGGCAGCATCACCTGCCTTGATCTGTAGGTCACTCTTCCTTTGATGCAGACCAGGGTACAACTGGCTTTCTGGGCTGCAGGAGCACTTTGCTGGGTCATGTTGAGCTTCTTGTCCACCACCACCCCCAAGTCCCTTTCCTCAGGGCTGGTCTCAGTCCATTCTCTGCCCAGGCTGTATTTTGATTGGGATTATGCCAACCCAGGTGCAGCACCTTATACTTGGCCTTTTTGATGCTTCAGCCTTACTAAAATTAAATGTTTAATTACCAAAACATTAAAATAAAGGGCTATTGGATGTAACCATTGTTAGTACTACTTTGTCTCACACCTTTTTTTCCCTTTTCCTCTCCTAGAACTCTTTATGGAATTAAATTTGAATTGATAAGAATATCTGGATTGTTCCTGGCTATGACTGAATTTAGCACCTAGTGAATTTAGCACATTTCAACCTTTCTCAATGACTCTTTGTCTACATAGAGATGCTTTCTGGAAGACTCTTTGTTCCCTTTGTACTTTCTAAGTTTATCTTCTGTTCTCTTTTTTGTATTTGTGTTGCTGTAAAATTCATTCTTCCAGTCAGGGCTGAAGGTCTCTTGAATCAGGCATTTTGCCAACACAAGAAAAGTGGTGCTTACCCTAAGGAGGTCATCATCTGACTGCAGAGGAGAAAAAAAGTACTTAGCATAATTTCAACTTCTGTTGCTGAACTTTTCATTATGTTAGTTGTATTCATGTTTCTTAGCCATGATCTTGAAAACTGTTCCATGTCACTTTATGCTGCTATATAGAAATGTCCATTAGCCTGCATATAAGTTGTTTATTAGGGTCTACAAAGGTTCATTTGGAACAGTGAGATGGCTCTCAACAACAACAGTGAGTGCCTTCATCAGTAAAAAACACTGTCCTTGACTGAGCAATTATGGATGAGTTCTTGGAGCTTCTGCAACCTTAGATCTCAATAAATCAAGAGCTGACTTGACAGTGGAATAATTTCTGTCCTTGTACAAGGTAAGTCTGGCACTTCCAGACTTGAAAGTGATTCTGTGGTCATTGCTTAGCAGAACTGCCAGGAGAACTTATTGAGGGGCTCTATGACTAGGTGGATTCAATCAGGAATATGTGTAAATCAGTTCAAATGCAGGCATTATTCACAATTCATCAGAGGTCTATGGCCTTAAGAAAGTCTCTTGTAAGTGCATGTAAGGAACAGCAATGCTTTTGAAGAACTACAATTACTAGTAGCCACTTTTACTTTGAAAAGGGTTGTAGTCATTCTGTTTCAATGCAAAGTGTTTTTCTGTATTTCTGCTCGTGCACACATCCTCTTCCTTATGCATGAATAGGAGAGAAATACAAGAATAGTGGATGAAGGGTTAGATCTGTGATAGTCCAAAGCCAGCAAGTACCGTGTTGGTTTCCATGCACTCCTGACCAGCTGGTGGCTTCCTGTTTCCGCTGCTAAACACTGCGGTAGCAATAAGACAGTATACAGCCACGGATATTACATTGATTTACTGAAAGGGTACTGCAAGAGAACAGGAAACTTAGTTGGCCACTGTTACATTGCCATAACAAGCATTACTGCCAGATAATTAACCTTTCTGTTTGTTTAGCACCCTCAGAAAACTTCATTACCAATGCAGTCAATTATCTTCTAGTAATGGCTACTGCAGAAGGTAGACTTGCTTAATTAAAATTATTTAGACCAAACAGTCTGTATGATTGGGGGACAGATATTAGAATGGGATAGAAAAATCTCTCAGAGCTACATAGCTCATCAAAATCTCGTATTTTACATTTCAGAATGGCAAATTTTGCATCTTTTTCCACACAAAAAATAACAAGAGTAATTATGTGTTCATTCTTCCACATACATACATTTCCCTGCTTAATGACATCTTTTTATAAAGCAGCTATAGTGGAATGAGGAAAGAGGTAAATCAACCATAAAGAGTGCTTTAAAGACTGAGGTTAGAGTGGATCCAGTACTTGGAAGGAAATGAAAAGGAGGGAAGATTATTTCTGCTAAGTGATGTAACTCACAGCTATGCAGGTACGTGTTAGGTATCACTGAGGAGATCCTGTTGATGGCCTCCCCTGAGGAAAGAGATTTGATTTGTTCCCCCCTCTGTGACAATTTGCATTTCCACCTTCTCTATAGATCATCAAAGAAGTGGAAAAAGGCCTGAGTTTTTGACAGTCAACCTTAGAGCAGGACTAAAGGCTGATTGATATGGAGATAAAGCTCTAGGTGCCTGTTTCTGTAGGGCTTGAAGATAAGTTTTGTTTTCCATGCTATAAAAGTCTTCAGAGCTTTGCTCCCACTTCCAAGAGCACTTGAAAGCCCAGCAGGTCTATTAGTATAGTCTTAAATTGATTAGTCTTACAGCTAGTTCTGTACTCCCAGACAAGTGAGCCCTGACTGATACGTGTTTTGCCAATAAAACCCCCAGTGTGATGGAATTGTATTACTAAAACTGTTCTTTTGCCAATCTGTCTTCTTTCATTCATAGCTGATTTGCTTGTGTGGCTGCAAATTTGCAGCCTTGTTGGTCCACTGAAGTCCATGGTAACAACTCTTTGTTGTACATCCAACCTACTGTTCTGTGTAGCTATTTTTGTAATAACAACCTTAGTCTAGGCATGGTATGTGACTTATTTAGTACTCTGTATTCCTCTCAAGGGCTGTATTTTCAAAGGTAAATAAATGTCAAATATGTAACACAAGTGAGGGGAAAAAAACTCCACTAAAATAAATGGCATAGATGAGAACATCCATCGCAATCTAGCACCTAAACTACAAATCCAGATTGGAAAATCTGATTCAGGATGGGCATCTGTGTGTCAGATCACCTCAAAAAACTCAAGTCCCACATTGGTTTTGATAACAGGACTTGGATTTATATGTCACCTATGCACATTTCAAGCCTTCATCTGAACTTTTTGATTTACGGTCTTTCTGAGTGAATTGATAGTTGCTATACAGTAGACTCCAAAGGTAGAAGCTAATGAGGTGAAGGAAATCCTGGTGGAATGGAGTTAATGGCAGAACTTATGTTGGTTTTATACAACCAAGATCCCACTTACGATTTCTGTCTGAGCTCATAATTTCTAGCATCTTAAATATGTCCCTAACAACTTTATCACCAAAAAAACATGGAAAACATGAGAGATTAGAGCTGAAATCTTATTTCCCTTAGTATGTCTATCTGTAAATAATCTGTGCTACTAAGAAAATAATTGTGATTGTTTCTACTAATTCTGTCTCAAAAGAATAACTGTACTCACAGTATTGAAACCAACTACGCATCCTTACTCTTTCAAAAACCCCAATTCAAAATGTAAATAAGTAACAAATAACTACCTAAGAGGCATTACTTCTTTGCAATGAGAAATTTCTGTGAGAAATTTCGTTTTCTTGAAAAATGTGTATGTTCTATGCTCTCTTGAGAAGTCTGAAAAAGTGACAGCTGGAATTCAGATTAGCAGAGTGGTTATGTTTAATTTAAAAAAAAAAAAGAAAAAAAAGGACTAAAAACACAGCAACAAGAAAACCACATTAAAAAGTCAGAGATCTCTTGTATTCAAGATCACGGGGTTTTATAGAGCTACCTATAGGGTTTGAATATTAGTGGCAACTGTGATTGTGGAAAGACTACTGCTGCTCAGGGGTAGTGTGAGGAAAGGACACCTTCATGTTGACAGCTGATACAAACACACAGGATCAATACACACCCCTTGAGTTCTGTGCACGGCACAGGTGGATAGAAAGGTGATTGTGATCTCTGTGCCTTTTTGTAACAGAGCCATGCTAGAAATTAGAGGGTAAATGCAGGCTTTCTCTAGAATGTGCCAGGGATGTCTCCAAATAAATGAAAAGTTTTGTCTTTGAATAAGTTACGGTGCTTCAACACCATACAGCAGGAAAGCTATATTAGAGATATGTATGTGTGAGAAAATAATAATGTGGCTTCTTTCTTACCATCCCCGTCCCTGGAGGTAAGTGTGGCACTTAGGGACGTGGCTTAGTGGGACTTGGCAGTTTATATCTGCCACCCAAGAAAGGGTTGTCTGCTCTTTAACAGTTCTTGTTGCAATACTCACTTGGGTGCCAGAGTGTTCCAAGATGATTGAAATATAAACAAAACCATAGGCAGCTTGCTCAAAATAATGAAACCAATAAACTAAGTTGCCTGGCCTTAGAGTCCTCACATTTTCTTCAGTTGCTTCATGGCAATAACAATGACTGGTTTTGTAGAAGTGCTGGTAGATATAAGAGATGAGACTGGCCCAGGACAGGGCAGTATTTCTACCATGCAGGAAAATAACCTCTCCTTTTGAGAAATGTACCTGTAACTTTAGATCATTTTATGGATAACCTTTGTATTTGATCCTTCGTTGCTCTGCACAGAGAACTGGTGATGCCAAAAGGACAGTTTGCAGCCTAGAGCAGATGAAAGTACCACTTTCAATTAGCTCTTACCATTCAGTGATTGATTTGCAACCAAATGCCTTTAAGCATATTTGTTACCCTGAAATACAGTAAACTCAAAACAGAACCTCAAGTTAGACAAAGTACAAACAGATTCAAGTACATGATATACTGGCAATTACTATATGGAAACAATAAAACAGGGAAAAAATAGAAACCACTTCAAATCTTATTTCCTTCCAAAAGAGAGTGTAATCAAGGTATAATGAGCATTGAAATTAATAAATTAAAAATAAATGCCCATAAGAGGGAGAAAAAAATGTGTTAATCAGTTGGCAATTATATTTTTGGCATTGTAAATTAATTCCCCAAATTAATCTTCTTCCAGTTTATTTCACTCCATTATCTGTTTTCTTCCTTATTTTTTATCTAATGATTAGCATTTCTGAATTCTGTACATAACGACATTTTTTAAAAACCAAAGATGCTTCTTTAAAGATAAAAAAGACAGTGAGTCAAATGCAAGATTATGACATTTTGTCCTTTCCAATCTGTGAGGGAAGGAACAGAAATCTTATAATGAAGCTGTCCTTTCAGAGCATCTTTTTTTTTCCCCTGCATCAAGCCTGGTGGCATTACTCATCATTTCAGTAATGGAAATGATTCTCAGTTGTCTCCCAGCTACCACCAGACAGCAGTCTGCAACAAAGCTCATCTGTTCCAACTCATCCATGTTGTTTGCCCCACCCTCAAGTCCTGAGAGGCTCAGAGGCAGCCTGATGAGTTTTAAGTTAAGAAAGCGGAGAGGAGAAAATCCTGATTCTGCTCCTTGGCAGTTCCTTCTCATTTATGCAGTTCCTGATATCATCACAACAGCGTGTTCTTTCTGCCCATGCATCAAAATCTGCAGTAGCTAGACAATTATTGATACTAACCTGAAATAAAAAAAGGAAGTAATAAATTAAACGACATCCAGGAGACTGATTTAATCTGAGAAGTAATTAGGAGAAAATAAACAGCAGCTGGAATACTTTGTTTTTGTTTATTCCTCTGTGCCACCAAAAAAACCAAACCAAGCCGAAAACCAAAACAAATAAACTCCCACAAAAAAACCCAAAAACCCCACAAAACCATCAACAACCAAAAAAACCCACACCTAAAATGTCAACATTGTGTTTTGTAGATGAAAAATCTTGAAAAGAGTGAATGTCCATAAATGTAATTTGCCATAGAATGCAGTTCAGAGGAAGCAAGACAAAAAGCTGAATTCCTCATGACTTTCTGAAGTACAGCAGAGAAGAGAAATTTATTGTAGAACTAACACATAAACCAAGATGTCACTAAGATTTCAGCATGCAGGTGGTTTAGGATCTTCTGCACAATATTTCCATATCTGAGAGGTGCATACACTGCTGTCCTGACTCTTTGGAGTTACGTTCCAGGATAAGGTGTCAAGCAGACATGAAATATTCTGTTGCATTTGCCTGCCACACACCTTGGGAGTGGTTTGCCAAGGGTTCAGCTTGGTGAGATGAGGAAGAGGGATTCTCTCAGTTTTTTCCTCTGATCTGTTTTTCAAGTACCGTGCGCTCTTAGAAGGAAAACATATCAATGTGCTGCTTGCACCTCTACCTGGGTCTATGTTTCCACCACCTGATCAGTAAAGGGCTCTACTGTGATCCTTCCTGCCATTTATCCTGCCATCCTTACCCCATCTTCCCTAGCATCTTGTGAGGCAGTGACTCAAGGATCTTCACAGCATGGTGGATTTTGCTGGTGCCCTCTCGTCTGATGTCCTCCCAAGCAGCACCTATCCTGCTTGGAGTCAGATGGGGGATGATCTGCCAACCAACTTGAGCCACTATATCTAGTGCAATGTTAGAAAAGAATTATTTGGAGGGCTAACACAAGAGAGGCATTCCTGATGGGCCAAATGGATTCTGTATGAATGTATGAGAAGCATCAATGTGTGGTGCTGACTTACTAACTTCTTGCCTGGGAGATGAGAGACAGGTGCATCTGTCTTCACGAGCCTCTGAGGAGGTCTGTAGTGAACACACAGTAGTTTTGAAGTGGAAAGATGAAGTGCTTGTGTAGGAGCGTTTCTGATAGTCTTGTCTTTTTTAAAGTCTTGTCATACAAGAGCATATTCTTTCTGCCTATGCATCAAAGTAAGCCATAGTTAGACATGGATGTTCCTAAGTGAGCTGCAGCATCTGGGTCACCAGGCAGCAAGTCTGTAAATTACCTTGACTGTATGTAGGCTGTGCTGCTTGGAGGCGGGAGAGCTCTGTCCATGCCCATGTGTGCTAGAATGTGAAATACTACTGCAGGTACTGTTCAGATATAATGTAAAGAATTGCCAGGAACTAACCATGTTCTGCACCATAAATGAATATTCCTATTAATTTTCCAATTAGGTATGTATTAGTTTTGCAAGTTAAAACCCCACAATTATGGCAAAATATTAACACAGTGTTATTTTCTGTATTTTCATAGTTCTACCTGGTTTCAGCTCTAAGGAGACTTACGCTTTCTCCCTTGGAGGTGTTGGATTATTCGGAGATGTGGAGTTAGTAAATCTTCCACTAGTAGAATTGTTTGTGTTAGATTTTTATGGCAATAATTTCAAGCTATTCTGTTTCATGTTACTCTTGTTGTCAGTTAATTTTTTATAACAGTATTCTTAGCCTGCTGTAATTGGATAATACTCCATCAAGGATCCTGCTTTATGAAAGAAAGCCTGATATTAAATATTCCAATGTAGTGTGCTGACAATGCATATATTTCAACGCTCCTATATCCTAACAACTCAGTATCTGCAAGTGTTTCACCTCAAAACTGGCAAATCCTGTAAAATGGGCCAGGGCTTTTGGACTATGGTAAGTTTAACTGTGATGGTGTGACCTGGTTGCTGGCCACAACCATAAGTTTTCTGCAGGTGATGTTATTGCTGTTGTTCAAGGGACTCCTTTATTCTTCACTGGATAAGATTTGTGCAGCCTTACTAATTACAATTACTGTTTGAAACAATTTTACTGTTTCAAAGTCAGTGTTGTATAATCAATTACGGGAGGTTTTTTCATAGAATGGCTTGGATTGGAAAGGATCTTAAAAATCATCTAGTCCCAATCCCCTGGATGTGGGCAGGGACTTTCACTAGACCACGTTGCTCAGAGCTCCATCCAACCTGGCTGTGTATACTTCCAGGGATGAGTCATGCACAGCTTCTGTGGACAACCTGTTCCAGTTCTTAACACCCTCAGAGTAAAGAATTTCTTCCTAATATCTAATTTAAACCTACCTTCTTCCAGTTTGAAGCCATTATTTCTTGTCCTGTTTCTACATGCCCTTGTAAAAAGTCTCTCTCCATCTCTTTCAGGTACTGGAAGGCCACAGTCAGGTCACCCCGAAGCCTTCTCTTTTCAAGGCTGAACAATCTCAATTCTCTTAGCTTTTCCTCATAGGAAGAGTACTCCATCCCTCCAGTGATTCTGGTGGCCCCACTCTGGGCTTGCTCCAACAGGTTGATAACTGCTATTGTTAAAAGGAAATAAAATATATAATTTTGTTTGCATGTCTGCCAAATAAAATCCTCCCTTACCCCTGGCATGATTCAACCTGTAGGCAATGCTGACACAGTGACTCCCACATGCAGGCAGCAATGCTTCCAGTATAATTCTGCCTCTTTCCATGCCTCTAACACTTCTTCCTGAATTGGTAATATCTGTGGGAGCTTTGTCCCTGTTGTAAGCAGAGCTGCATTGCATCCTGTCAGCCTTCTCTTCATACAGTCCTTTGTAACTCTGCATGTGGAAGTGGAGAATTGTGAGCCTTGGGTTAAATCTTTGTAAGATGGAGGGCTTTGTTTCTAAGCCATTTAAACCAGGGGGCTTTGTTGATTTCAACATCATTCTTCCTACAACAGTGCATTCATTGTGTAGCATAAGCAACTAGTAATAAGCAGTATGGGTCACTTGCCTGCAATTTCAGTGTCTCCTAGGAAAGTGCCTGTTAGTACAGCAGCACCAGTGGCGAAAGGACTGTCAGTTTAAAAGGTAATTTACAGCTCCACAGAGAACAGGGAGATTTTATTTAAGCAGTGTGCAATGAACAAAAAATGTTGGTTGTGTGAGGTTCTTGTCCTTCCTCTACTTCTGCACTAGCCAGGGACAAGACTGGCCTCGTGAAGGGACATTTGTATGTTCATTTGCCAGTCTTGAAGTTCAAAACGTTTCCTGTTGTGTACAAAGGAACAGCCTGTAGCTGAGTGTTAGGCTTTCTCACTATTCCTCCCTTTGCTCAGGTGCCAGGGTACAAAGTCTGAAGGGGGAATGTCTGCTCTTAGTTCTGCCTGCCCATCCTCTCCATGCAGATCAGGAGGGCAGCATTGTACTGTGCTGTTTGTTGCTGTCTTTAGGCATGTAGTGAACAAAGGAAAAGGAGCAGGAGCCACTGAGTGGTGAAACAGATTGGGACTTGTAGCCAGTAATGGAATACCACAGCCAATGGATCTTTTCAGTGACAGTGGTGGTGTTCCTGAACAAGCCTACCTGGACCCAGAGGATGACTTTGCTGGGGTTATGGTCAAGAAAGAATGGGAAGCTGATGTTTATTATCTTCCAGGCATCTGTTTAATTTGCATGTAGAGAGCTGCTCATGTACTTAGTGTGCTGTTGCTTTTGGAGGACAGAGCCATCACCCAAGTCCTTTTGCATGAGTTTTTACAGAGAAGGGAAAATAAACATAGTGGGCCAGAAGACCTCAAGAACTTACTGTTTCTCTATAGGCCTCCAGAAAAGGGGCAATAGGCTTAATTTGAAAACCACTTACTTTCTCATTCTGCTGAGACGTGAATCCAACCAGAAGGTGGAAATGCTACAGAAAGTGATGAAGTTATCAGAGTTAACAACACAGAGTCTCTGTGTTATCAGAGATGTTTTTCAAATACATCTTTCTCTCTATAAATAAATTTAGCAAAGCTTTGAGACGAATCTAAAAGAAAATTCACACATATATATATGAGCGTATAAAATATATATATGTGTGTGTTGAAATAGAACATAAACATTTTGATATATGTACAAATCTATTCATAAGATAGGGAGTAAAGGCTCTATTTAATGATAAAAGCATGGTGATGAATATATTCATCTTCCAATAAAAGTCACATTTGGAGAAAGAACTAAAACAACCATTCTCACTCTTTTTCTTCGGCAGTCATCAGGCGTTTCAGAACACGAAAAATCAGAGCTGTCCTGCTGAGGTTTGCTAATAGCAAAAACATGTTACCTCATGTTTTTCAGCTTTCCTGTAATTCATAACTAAGCCAAGTTGCAAAAATACCTGATACTTGTCTAGCAAAACATGTGATGGCAGTATGTGCAGCAGGGCAAGAGGGAGTACTGGGACAAAGTGAGCAGTAACTAGTTTTTCCTACAGTAAACCTGATGTCATCTTGACATCCTGCAAACCCAGGTGCTGCCTACAGGAAAATTGTGTAGATAACCTCTGAGAAAAGACAGCTGGTAAACTGCATGATTTCTTAAGCTGAATCATCAGAGTTCCTAAAGCCAAAAATCTGGTTTACACCATAAAACATGATTTACTCTTTATTCCCAAGTTTTAGGCACACTTAGTCTCACTATTCCAACTTTCCCTAACGTTTGCTTACACAATTTTTCAATCATGATAGTAAAAAAAATTGAAACAGTTTTCTAGCTGACACTACCAACTTCATGGCCGTATTATTCAATCATTAAGTTTGATATCGGATCTGAAAGAAATCTACCAAAAAATCCCATTTATCTGTTTTTTGCTAGCATTCAGGTAGCCTAACTACCTGTAATTTACTGCCTTTGTATTTCACATAACTGTTCTAAACAGCCATGCAGTTTACTGTTTGTGTCAAATAGTAAAAGTAAAGAGGATAGTTGTATTCTTCAGACTATGCTATACTTATTACTGTCAACATTTTTAGGAGCGGGATCACCAGGAGGTACTTTTTATCAATTGCTGCTTGGGACCTAGACATTGTCTACTGGGCTGAGATCTTGGAAAAGGGAGATTATTTGTGTGCCCTTTATTGGTGTTGCATGCAATGTCTGTGAAACCAGAGAGAGCTTAATGAAGTGCATGCTTAAGAAAGGTGTTTGCATGGGGAAGGTTACAGGCCTTCCCTGTATCCTTCAGTAGAATTATGCCTACTTAAAGCTGCCTTTGTTCTGAGGCCAGTGCAGTTAAATGAACAACAGTTTTGTCTGTTTTCCTGTTTTATAAAAGGATGAAAAATGTTAGGGATATATCAGAAACAGAAGTGTTATTAACTTGACACTGTGTATTGTTTATTTTCTAATTTTCCTTGGGATAACTTCCTGTAAATCACCATTCCTGAGGATAAACATATCAATTGATACTGGACCTTACATTCTTTGAGGGTGCTTATTTCTGAACAAAACTTTTTGCTGGAGTGAAGTGTTGGATGAATCCATATTTTCCAAAAGAAGGCCCAAATACACTGCACAGTAGCATTACTTTAAATAATGCTGTGGGAAGTAAACTCCATCAAATTGTGCTGAATTTTATCAAAGCCCTCACTTCACCAACTGTAGAAGAATGCATCCACATAAGGCTTTCTTTTAAACATGAGTAAAACAAACCCAACCTCCCCAAACTGCAAAGTCAAACATACTGCAAATTGTCCAATCAATAAAACAAGTGGTTAATTTTTAATGGAATCTTAAAAGCCCTCTCAAACTTGATCCATATTTTCATAAAACCGTTAGAGGCAAATTTAAAGAGGAATAATTATTTACTGAGGATATTCCATTACGGCTGTGTAGATGTGAGAGGGAAATGAACCTGCAGCAGAAAGCCAGGGTTTAAATCTGTTTCTACACTTGACATTCCAGCATAATTTCTGATTGACAAAGTAAATCTGTGAAGTCAGGGTGTTTTTCAGCTGTTTATTTTTAGTGCTGTTTCCACTTCAGGAGTGCCTGAGGTCAGACAGGACAAGGTGCTCTGCAAGTGCAGCCTTCATGGATGCCTGAAAAGAGTGATCCCATCAAAAAAGACCACTAGCTGCTGTGATGTTCACTGTTAATGATAAATAAAGGCATGTCTGCTATACCTAAGTGCTCCATAAGCACTGTTTCCCTGAGTGTATCATAAAGGGAAGTGGGTCTTGGAAGACAAAAGAGCAATTTACTTTGAAATTATTTGTGGGAAAGAATTCCATGATCTGAGCCTAGCAGTAAGGTAAATGTTGAGGCATTTATGGCAGAAGTAAGCAGGTATGGGTGATGCTTTTATATACAAAGTAAGTTGTGGAAATCAGGGGTTTTTTTGGGGGGGTTGGTTGCTTGTTTGCCTGCTTGCTTGCTTGTTTTTCCCCATTGGTGTAACCAAAATGAATGCTTAGTTTGGTAACAGACTAATTAAGATTGCTTCTTTTGGGATTTTTCCACCAAAAAGTTCAAAGTGATATGAAGGTGATGCAATTTAGCACTGAGTTTCTTTTGGGATTTATTCAGGCTCTGGACTATTATGTAATAGTGCAGGGCAGGTTTCAACATTACTATTCTTCATTACAATTAAATAAATGCAAATGCTTTGTGCCAAGAGGAGTCTGACCAAGGAGTTTGGGTTATATTGTGTACTGGGGACTGCAGTTCTTAGGAATTACACTTGGGAAGCACTGTATCACTGTAGGAAAATGTAGCTTTATGTTGAATACGAAAGGAGTAGAATCTAGTCTATAGCCAGATTAAATATTTTTATATGAGAAATGTTGATATTCTTGGTAGTTTTAATCAAAAATGCTAAAGCAAAACAGGTCAGAGGGCTGGAACACCTCTTCTATGATGACAGGTTGAGAGAGTTGAGATTGTTCAGCCTGGAGAAGAGAAGGCTCCAGAGAGACCCTAGAGCAGCCTTCTAGTACCTACCTCAAGGGTAGCAGCAAGGGAGCTGGAAGAGGGACTTTTTACAAGGGCAAGGAGTGATAGGCCAAGGAGGAATGGCTTTAAACTGAAAGAGGGGAGGTTTGGATTAAATATTAGAAAGAAATTTTTTACTCTGAGGGTGGTGAGATACTGGAACAGGTTGCCCAGAGAAACTAGATGCACCATCCCTGGAAATGTTCAAGGACAAACAGGACAGGGCTTTGAGCAACCTGGTCTAGTGGAAGGTGTCCCTGCCCATGGGAGGGAACTAGATGATTTTTAAGGTCCCTTTCAACCAAAGCCATTCTATGATTCTACCATTTACTAATTTAATTTCTAGCCTGTAAAAATACTAGTATACATAGTATAAGTGGATGAAATCTAACTGGAATATATGGAAATAATTTTGATTCAGGATAAAAATAGATACTGGAATTTCCCACAGAACTGATGTTCTAAGTTTCTTTCAAGTGTTAATGCTTTGCATCTATATGTGGTATAAAGCAGGCCATGATCAAGGTATTAATCTTACATTTCAAGACCTAAGTCACTGAGAACATTTTCCTGCAGACTTTGTCTGTCACACTGTCTGCCTCCTCAGAGAGAATCAGATGTTGATAGATTAAAAAGGGAGAGCTGTTTGGAGCTTAATTTCAGGGAGAAATTAGTGGGAGCTGCTCTTGGTGTGTAATGAACATAGGATGGCCCTTCATAGCTCTATGGCTAACTTTCTGGAAGCATTTAGATGACCGAAAACAGGCCAGAAAAGTCTATTTTCACACGGTTTTTATTATTACAGCACATAAATGAACATTCATGAACACACTATAGAGTTCATATATTCTAATATATGCTACATGTCTACTTAAAATATTTGAAGGTGCCTGGACTTTGATAAACTCAAGTAGAAGTATGGGATGGCAAGAGCTGGGATAGGCCACTTGAGAAACTGTATGATATAAATACGTATCTGTTTCTTCAGCAGTTGTGTGACAAGAAGAGAATTGTAACTAATTTGGCCTCTCTTCTTGGTAGCAAATGGGAGAGTCCTGCAGGAAGGCACAGCTGCCTGCATTCCCTTCAACAGAGCTGTGCAGAGGAAGAAATCTGGGATCCAACAAAGCCAGGGAATAAAGTCAGGACTGGCACTGAGAGCGAGAGCATGTGGGGCTTTTCCAAGTCTTAAAAGGATAAGCAGACTCTGGGAATGAACATGTTGCCTTTGTGACTATCCAGGAGCCAGGGAAGATCCCAGGTGTCTGGTAACACTGCAGGAGTTCATGTGTTTAGACAAGATTGTTTCTTCAGCACTCATTTTCTGCATTTTCTTCAGTGGTGGGGTGTCACTCCTGAGCAAAGTCCTTGAACAGTGGAAGAAAAGCAGCAGTAAAGCTCCTGTGCTTTGCATTATGAATTGATGCTCAGCATCACTTTGAAAGGATCTCTGTCATGCCCTCAAATAGTTAATAGTATGCATAAAATAGCAGAATAGTTCCAGGTGCACTTTTGTATGGAGAGTTTATTTTGATTTTTTTTTTTTTTTAAATTCTGTGTCCTGATTGCACCTTGTGTGTTTGGGGTTTTTTTTTTAGTTTTGCAGTTGATGATTCAATACCATGGTGCTGCTGTACATGCTTCTTCAGTAGCCTTGTACTCTGGTGCTCTGTGGAAATGATGAATCTTGTAAGTTCTTTCAAATTATCTTTTAATACTGGTCTGTAATATTTATTCTATAATGTACAGTCTTATGTTCTAGACAAAGTCTATGTTCATTTAAGGGTATTCTTTTTTTTGGAAAAAGATGAATTACTTATTGAAGACATAATTAGACTGTGCAATTGCATTTGATGTTTGCTTTTTTATTTAATCACTTTAAGTGATAAAATGCATACATTTGATCACTGCTTGTCCCCAACTCCTCTGCTTTCCAGCCTTTTAGATAGTAGAAGTTTTATTTAGGCTGGATATCCACAGGACCTTGGCAGAAATAACTGCCATGGTGGATGTGAATCATTTGCTTAGAGAGAGGAAGAAAGTGCATAATCAATTATTGATCTCTCCTGCTCTGTGCTTCCTTTTCTGATTAAATCCTCAAAAATATTGATACAGGCTTATAGCAAAAAAATAAAAGTTATAAGATGGAATTGAATGTGCCTGACCTTGTCATGGGATGAAGAAAGTTGAAGAGCAATGAGACAGGAAGAGTGCAAGAGGAGAGGTGAAGTTCTGGTAGTTATGGCTGTCACTGTATGGCTTCTGAGAGAGAAACTTTCAGAAAGGCTGGTGCTGGACGTTCCTTCAGGCACAGTTTCAAAAAAGAACCCCATCCAGAACACCTCCAAGATACATGAACCAAGTCATTGCCAAACATGGGCCCAGAATGAATCTCTTCTGTAGTCCATGATTTCTGTTCTGTCTGGTCAAAAAGACTGAATCTGGGATATGCTGGGAAAAAAAATTAAGATGGTGAAATTTATTGAAAAGGCTGATTACATTTCTTTGTACTGAGGACCACAGTCTCTGGGACTTTGATGGTTAAATCCAGCTCTAGGTTTTGTAGGTGCACCTTTAGCAGGTATGGAAGAAAGGCTTAGTAAACAGCCTTAACTCAGTTGAAGTTGTCACCTTCTGGACAGGAAAAAAATAAATTAAACCAAGCAAGCCCCACAGATACCACGTGGCACAGACCGTTCCACCTCAAACCAAAATCAATGTTATGCTTCCTGTTATTGTGTTAGAGGATTGAAAACTTGCTTTTTCAATTGATTTGTTTTCTACTGCAAAACTAATTATGTCCAATGCAGTTCTTCCTTTACCTTCATCCGGAGGGGAAACTCTATTTGCCGTGGTGGCTCCTGTCCTTTGCTCAGACAGCTGTGTCAATAGCCCTGTTGCTTCATTGTTTGTTGAAAGGTGAAAGATCCCAAACTTCAGCAAAGTCCTCCATACATTTATGCTATAAATGTATGCTATAATGTCCTTTTCAGCCTTTCCAGCACCTAGACATTTGCTGTTGATCTAAGCCACCCACAGGGCTGCTCTCACAGGCAGAATGTACACATGGATACACACCAAGAGGAATCCATCCCTAGGAGTGCTGGGTGATTTTTGCCTTTGCTTGGGCTTTTCAGAGATATTAAATGAAGCAGCTGAACTTTTGAGGGGTTTGGAGACTTAAACATGGTGAGATATGAGAGGGGGTTTATTTTTTTAATACTTTGAAACGGTGGGAAGTTGGGAGAAAACCCTCCTTTTATTTAGTAGTTATTAATCCTAAAATGTTTCTTTCCTGAAGACGTATGGTAGGCATACAGAGAAGCATCTGTTTCTGGGGTTCCTCTCTGGATTACTACTGTGCAACTTTTCCAATGCCAGATGATGGCAGAGGGGATTTCATGGTCCATGTCATCCTGAAAGATATGGTGGTAAAGTCCAATTTGGGGTTAAGTGAGCCACAGTCTTCATTTGCAATTCACTCTCTTGAGGTGTTAAAATTGTAGAGTCCCAGATGTTTTACTCAGGATGGCAGCAGACTGTCATGCCCATGCTGGATTGTCATAAATTCTAGACACACCAAATTACTCAGTAATAAATCAATTCTGCATGAAAAAAATGCTTTCTGCAAGAGCAGAACTTGTTCTAACTGAATGTAAGGGGGCTGGGGCTAGACTTTCAGAATAATGGTTTCCCTAGACGGTAAAAGCTGCGTTGGGCAGTAAGAGCTCCCATTGACATTGCCTTGCTAAAGAGCGGGTCTCAAGGCACCACAACAGCTTGGCAAGCTCATCCTCTGCATCAGAGCCCCAGCTGCTGCAGAGCCCTGGTGCAGCACACTGGGAATTCCATAGCAGTTCCCCTGTGTATGAAAAAGGACAAGGGTTTTATTAAGTTAATTGTGAATTTCTCCAACCCCATCACTGTACTTGCTGCTCTCTAATATGTATTTGTTCTTATTTCCCGTTTATTTGCCACTGTCTTCTGTTTTCAGTTTTCAGAGATGCTAGAGATGTTTGCATTGTTGACATGTTAACAGCGTTATACATGCCAGTGGCAATCAGGAGGCATTTGGATATAGCAGGATGGTGACCTTTGTGGTGGGTGCTCATTGTTAGCTGGGAGATCCTCTGCAGTATTGGAGCAAGTGACACAAGAGGGAGGAAATAAGTAGGAGCAATACACTTCATATCGCAGGAGCAGTAAAGAAATGTGATTTTCTGAGAGGTGAAACATTTATGAACTAGTCCTCTCTGAGGACTTGGAGGTTTTTAAAGCCCTGAAAACTTCCTCTGAAATGGTCTGTACCTCAAGAACCTGAAATTAAATTTAATTCAGCATCAGATTAGAGAGAAGGTTGCTTTCATGCTTGTGTGATGCATATGACTGTTTGGAGTGCTAGAGTGGAGGTGAACAATTCAAGTGTAGATAGGTAATTAAAGACTTCAACTTACCTGTCCTCCCTCAACACCATTCTTCCTCCGGCCCCACTGCATGCAGGCTCCTGCTGTGTGCCTTGTCTGGCTGTACCTCCTACCTGCAATGCCCTGGTTTTGTCATTGTCCGTGGCTTTTGGAAAGGCTTTACTTCTATTGGCTACTTGTTGTATTTGCCTAGTCTACAGGTTTTACTGTCTCATCAGGTAATATATTAATGCCATATTTTAATGTTTATTAGGCTATTTCTCTGGCTTTATAACTTACTGTCCTTCTTGTGCTTTATGCAACATTATTTGGAGTTGCAGGTTTAGTTCAGGGGTTCAGTAATCATTAATCTCTTGGCTATATGCTAGATTACATAGTGAGTCCCCTCCAACTTGAATGATCCTATGGTAATAACTAGTGCCACAGGCATCCAGTGTTTCTGTGGGCATGGAATTTTCTCTGGAATACTGAATCTGAGGAAACCACCAGACTGTGAGTTGTGATATAGTATTACCTTTATGAGTTTACTAGCAGTTGGAAATATGTTCTGGAAGTGCAATCTATCCCATTGCTCTCAAGGGACTGATAAATCAGGAGATGAAGACAGACATCTGTGCTGATAGTAATTTTTTTCAGAATTAACTGAGCAAAATTAATTCCTCCAAATTCCAAATGCATTAGGGGGTTCCAAAAATCACAGCTCTTTACACCTAGCTGTCAGACCCTCTAACTGTTCCTTGGTATCTTTGATGAGATTATAAATGTTCAACAGAAAAAATATTTTCTGTATCAAAAGAGAAAAAAGTTGAAGAACCATAGAATAAGATAGATTTAGTATAAAATAAACAGCACAGGTATTGCATTATTGATTGCACAAACATGTTTGTGCTTTAATCATTAGAAGATTTCTTGAAAGAGTTGAAAGTTTTGGATAAGTTTAACTTCCTGCAAAGCAACACATAACTGCGTGTGTAAGCACTCACTCCAGGGTTCTTAAGAGTATAAAAGAGCTTGGTGCAGTTCATGCATTAGCATGTCCAAGTTATCATACACGTCACCAATAAAACCCCTTGGCTTTTGTACACCTTTGTGCCAAAACCAAATCGATCATTTTCAGTAACTGTGTCAATGCATGTGGGTAAGTCTCAAAACGTGTACTTTCTAAGTTAATGAGGTAGTTTTTAAGGTGAAATGGATTACTTGCAAGGAAGAGCACCACCTTGTGTCACCAAGAATAATGTTGCTGTGGTACGTGATTCAGAGAAGGAAAGGAGTAGATTTACAAGGTTTTATCCTCTAACAGGATTTATAGAGATGGGTTTTCTCTTTCATTTGCCTTTTCTTTTAAGACCTAACAGGGGAACTGATTTTTTTGAGTGATACAAATTCAGCAAATCAGCTTTATTTCATCGATATGAAAAGCTCATTTTCCAATTTCATCTCAAATTTCACTTTTTTTTAATAGATTCACTTCAGAGAAAGATTGCTATGAAGTCTGAGCAGATTTTAAAACTGTCAATTAGACTATCAGTGCTTTAAAACTTAAATGTGGTGGTATTTTACAGACTTTTTATCCCTTACTTCATCTTTCACAAGCTGCAAGGAAGGAGAGAGATTTTATAAACTTTCTTCTAGGTAGAGTGCAGAGACCCTCCTATTTAGGCTTGTATAGCTTTAAACATTTGTATGCACATATCCACTTTGTGGCAAGATTCTTCTAGAGAAAGACACAGGACCTTCAGCCAGACCCACCCACTTTTCATAGCTTCAGCTATCAGACTGGATGTTCAGTCAGGCTAAAATAAGTTATAGCGGCCTGGACAGGGTGTAGATCAGGATAATGTCAATCCTGCTAGCACAAATTTCTTTTGACGCATTTCTGCACAAGCAAGGCTTTGGCAATGATCAGCTGTTCAAATACAGTGCTAAACAATCCATATAATAATGCGTGAGCGCTGCCAGAGAACAGGATGGAGACTAGTCTTACTTTCATAGGAAGAAGAGAATCTAGAGAGTTTACACTACAGATTGTAAAATGACAGTTTTAGCAAATACAAAAATAGCAACAATAAGCCATTAAGTTTTTGTTTGAAGGTTTGGGAGGGGGTTTTTTGTTGGTTTGGGAGGAGGGGGGTTGGGGGGGTTGTTTGTTGGGAGGTGTTGTTCTTTTGGGAATGTTTTTTTGCTAAAGCACAAACTTTTACAAAAGTCAGAAGAAATGTTTGTTACTGAGGACATTTTGTTACTATTGCCTTAGGCATTTATCTCCAAAACAGATTAGCTTTAACCAGTGAGTTTTATTGTGCTATTTACATAACTGTGACTTAGCTGAGCCTTGAAAACTGGATCTCACCTGTCTTTTAGGAAAAATGTCATTTTATGCTTTGCGACTTAGAAGCTTGTTGATTTTTTTCAAATGCATATTTTTATTTTAATGACAAACCAAACAGCTTCAAACCAAACTTAAAGCTGACTCAGAGAATAAAACCAAGAATCCTCTTCCCTGCTAGTGACATGGATTAGTGTAATTTAGCCAAGTATCTGTCAGTCTTGTTCGGTGCGAGTGAGATCCCAGTGGAGGGATTTGAGCTACTGCAACATTCATCAAGTTCGTTATGCTAGGACAGACTACAGTCTGTCACTATCAGGTGTCAGACTAATCCTGCAATGTTAACGGGGTATGAAACTTATTTGTACCTGTTTAAGACTGGCAGGTGTGGACAAACCAAACCCAAGCAGTGCACAGTGGATTGAATGCAATCCTGAAGGCCACTACTGCGGTAGTAGCAGCATCCAGTCAAGTTCCTGTAGTTTGAAAGGGCACATTCATGGATTAGGGTCTTCTAGAAGGAAACAGCAACAAAAGTCAAAAGTACTGCTGAAGCTGTTCCCTGAACAAAGGTGAAAGGCTGGACTGCAGGCTGAGTAAAGAGATTTAAAATATTGCTTTAGTGGGTTTTTTGCTGCCTTTGCCTGGGACAAATAAAAGATGCTGTGACTTACCATCGTTTCTGGTTCCCTTGGTAACCTTCTGTGTGTTGGGAAGTGGTCGTTTGAAAGTCATATTAAAGGAAAAGCACTTTGAAAACTGTAGTTTGATACAAGATTTTTTCCGTTCTCTAGAATGAAGCAGCAATAAGCATGTATGTATGTTTTTGAGAGAAACTCTAGTGGAAGATGCCATTTGTGTGTTACTGGCAAATTCCATCTGCTGATAAAATACACATTACAACTCTATTCATCCTGGTAGGAGTGTCCTGGATCTTTCACCTGATTGGTGATATACAGGGCATAAAAAGAAGCTGGTATTAGTTTGCTTTAAGAAACAAGGAGTAAATAACGTGTTTGGGTCATTTTATAGAGGTTTTGGGACTGTGGTTGACAGCTATTTGTTTCCTCATGTAAAATTCCTGTTTCATTGTCATAGAAAAGAAGAAAGAACATTTGCACAAAATGTTTGCTTGTTTAACCAATTAAAACCCTTGAATGTGTCACACAAAGGTGTTCAAAAATCACAAATACCTTCTGTCCTTCTGTCTGCAGCTGAACAGTTTCTGTTTAAAGAAAAGGTGCTTGAACAGCCTCTTTTGCCTCTGGTCCTTGATCCAGTAAAACTTTTAAACTCCTGTTTGTTAATGGGGAGAAAAAAAATCCAAGCACGAGATTTTGAACACGACTATTAATGGCCTGAATGTTCAAGCAGTCAAGGGAGGTTTCAGTCACTTTCCTTCTCCTCTTGGCAGCCTTTTATTTTATAGTGGTGAAGGGCAAGACTTTGTAAGCAATGCTGGTCCATGATGGTCGCAGCAGCTGCTCTGCAGCATTAGAATGGTGAACTCCAGACTCGTTGTCAAAACTTTCAAAAATGCTGATTTTTTGAGAAAGCTGTTAGTACTGTTAGTAATAAGAATGGAGGGTTGAGACTTCCAACTGTGGGTTCTAGGCAAAGAGCTCCTGTGCAGAGTGATCTAAGCTGACCAAGCAGCTTTCTCTTCAGCAGGCTTGGTCTGCCAAACATTTCTCTTCAGTAGGCTTGAACTGGAAAATTCCATCCTGAGGTGCCCAAACCCTTCTTCAGGTGTGCAGAAAGCTTGGGGACCCAACTCAAGCCTGCAGCTTGGGCACCCAACTCCTCTGCTGGAAAGGGAGCTACAAGCTGAGGGTGCCAGCTTGGTGGCCCAGCATGTGAGTCATTCATGGCTCATTGCACAAGTATTTTTCCAAGCAGGTGGTCTGCCACATCCATATTTTGGAGGCAAACTCAGAAAATCTATTTTCAGGACACAATTCTCAGTTTGATTTTTGTCCTTTTCTCTGCTGGATTTTGTTTTTATCAAGTACAAACAAATTTTCTGCCAAAATCTACATAGTATCATCAGAAAAGAATATGAAAGAAATTGTCTGCAGTTTTCATAGACTAATGTTTTCTGTTGTTGTCATCTTTCTTGAGCTTTTTTTATTTGTAAGTATTTTCTTTCCCTTTTAAAGAAACCATCAACAAAGAAAATGTAATCTTGCCTGTACTCCTCCACAGACACAACTTCATTTACTTTAAATTCCCATAGTGCTGAAAATACTCATGTTTATTTCTAGGAGAAAAAAAAATCAATAAAAATAATATTTATCATTCTGAGTTCTCTACATTTGCTGAAGAACTAGAATAAGAGTCGCACATGTTAGGAGTCGGATTTTCATTATATAATAACTTTTTCTTTTTTAAAAATTCTGTTTGTTTGTTTGTTTGTTTGTGGTTTTTTTATCCCACGCTCATAATACATTAGGCAACAGTATTAAGTAGTGTGATTCATAAAAACTAGAAAAACTATCGCTTACGTATCCCCATGTGTCCAAAGGATACAATACAAACAGTTCCTTTGAAAACAATCATAGCAGGATACAAACCTAAGTATTCTTTTTGCCGAGATGGTCAGTATCAGAGTCACACCTGTATGGCATTGCCTAAAATGCCTCATTAAATTCATTCCAGCATAATATAGATGGTATTGTGTTAGTAATCCTGTTGGAATTATGTTGGCCATCTTCTCCTTCCTACTGTCTTTTTTCATTGTAGAACACCTTATTTTTTTTCTTTAGTAGAGAAATAAGAATAAGCAGTAAAACCTGCTTATTTTGACAAGCAATGCTTAGATATTGCTATATGTTTCAACTGCACAGTACTTTCCTTTGTAGAGAAGAATGAGTAGCTATTTCTGCATTTGTTCTTCCCTATAATTCTTCCCTTCATTGCTGTATTTGATCTGTTTCTGTGATCTAGCCTGCATTCTATTCTTTCTCCTGCATAGGGATCTTGGTTGACTACCAAAAGTAGTCTCACATGTAATTTCTTGAAATAGGAACTGTATCTTCATCCTTCCTCTCAGGCTTCACTTAGATCTGTGGGACTACAGACACACAAAGGGTTCTGGTTATGATGAAGATATGTTTGAGGTACTGCATTTGAGTACAGGGAGGGATACATATCATACAGCACAAGAAACCCATATGCATTTACTGGTCTATGCAGGGCATACTCTCCTTCTTTGTATCCCTTTCTAAATCTCTTTAAAATATGTTTCACAATATTATTTTGAATACTTTATCAGGTGTTTGTGAGTGCTGAAGATTGTAACTATTGTAATTACTTTTTCACAGACAATCCTGTCATGTAGAAACATTTGATAGGTGGGAAACATTGTCAGGGAAGTTCTAGGGAAATCTTTGTTATAATAATGGAGTATTCCTACTCAGTAGAAAGGGCTTTTAATTTTCTTACTGTGTTTTCAGACATTGTCTCTCAAAACAGACCTCAACTTTTCTTTCTGCCATTGGAGAAAAAGGAGGACAACAAATTTAGATTTCTTTTAAATTAACTAGTTTTACTGCTGGAATTAAAAATTCAGCAGACAGGATGGTAATTTCAGAGGAGCTCAGACAGACGACTGCAAAACTCCTTTCTCTAAAGAGCATTTTTGTTGTATTGTTACAGTTCTCTGGTTGTGTGGGATTTCCTCTTTTCCTTCCCAATGGTGCATCTCTGATCATCTTCCCAGTATTTAGGCTGCAGAATTTGAGCCTCGATATATAAACAGCCTAATTTTGATATCAGAGGAGAGGTTTTATTGGACCAGTGAGGGGACAGCAGAAAAATTCTTATTTGTGTGCTGCTTCTGCTGTAATGGCCCCAGATTAGGATTTTTCTCCCCTGAGACTGGGCCCAAATCAAAGATTTCAGTCTTCAAATTTCAAAAGAAAATAATGAAGTCATGTAATGCTTAATTGTTTAATAGTAAACTGCCCAATGAGTCATTTATGTAGTGTGGCATCATGAAAGAATTTATCTATAAAAACTGACTCTGCCCCCCTGGAATTTGAATCTTTGTTTTAGCCTGAGTAAGCATTTTAAAGCTGAGTAGTACCACTAACTCATTGATTAATTCTGTCCTCCAAATCAATTTATTACATAACCCTTTCATCCTTGCAAATCATACTAATCTGTTCCTAGTGCATTAACTGTTCTTCCAAAACATCCAGTCTCCTCCTCTACCCTCCCCCGCATTCGTCCAATTAATTGACCTTCTCCCCCCTTTCAAATCAATTTTTCCTCTATTCCTGCCTGTTGTTGTAGGATTCCTCTGTCCCTGAGCCGTCCCTGTTGTTTTCCAGTGCTCGGAAATCCCTCATCATCTGAGTTTGTCCCCACATTTT
Source organism: Dendrocincla tyrannina (assembly GCA_035047865.1). Classification (NCBI taxonomy): domain Eukaryota; kingdom Metazoa; phylum Chordata; class Aves; order Passeriformes; family Dendrocolaptidae; genus Dendrocincla; species Dendrocincla tyrannina. Next base: position 18,106,211 of record JAWWMP010000001.1, read on the forward strand.
CCCTATTGTCCCCCTAGAGTGGGGCAGCAATAAAACCTACTTCCAGCTCCCTGACTGCGTCTCTAGTGGAGCAACTGGCAGTGCTCAGCCTGTCCTTTGCTGTTCAAACCCTTCCTTAGTTTAACGAGGTGCAGGAGCTGTGCAGAACACTGAGTGGTTTCTCCTGGGGGTCAGCAGGAGCAGGGTGGGGCAGCATCACCTCACACAGTAGCCAGCAAGGCAGGGGCTGGCAAGTCTCACTCTGTCCTGGGCTCTCAAGACAGCTGCATTGAATCCAGGGCGGGCCAGAAAAAGCACCCGTCTTTTGGTGCTTGTTTGGGATGCCTCTGTCAATATAGAGATCCTTTCTGTCCTTTCTTTGTGGTCTCATGCAAGAAAAGGCCTCTGGCTCTTTCCCCAAAGCCTGGCTTTGAACGGGAGTGAAATAAACCAGATTATTGTTGTATTTAGAAAAGAATTCGGCAATAAAAAGTATCACCTGTTGTGGTTTTCGTTCGTGGGTTTTTTTCCAGGTGGAAAGCAGAAGTGCACAGATCTTCATTTGTGAGATTGGGTCTTTTAGTCAGCTAAGGTTCAAGTAAAAGAAAACCCCTGTCTCCTGATACAGAGCCAAACTGACCACAGGCAAAAAATGTTTGGCAAAATGTAAAGCAGTGTCTTTGGAATGCAAAATCTTTGATCTCTGTAGGTTTTGCACCTCTGCATTCTAAGGTTTACCAATTAGAGCATAAATCATGGAATTGGGAAAGAAAAAGATAGCTTTCTGTCCCTGATCTGGATTTCTCAATTTGCCCCGTGCACAAGAAATTAATGCTGCACATAGTTCAGCATCAGTGCTGTTACTGTTACATTAAATTGATTGTAACTATGTGTGGGATTTAGGGATGGTAAAATATAGACTGTTTTACTTGTGCATTACATGTGTTTGCTTTATCCGTGTAGTAATTCTGCAGATCTCAGTTTCTTTCTATAGCTGCGTATCTTGACAAGAGTATTGATGGTGCTTTGATTTTGGTAAAAAGTAGGAAAAAAAAGGACAACACTGGAATGATAAAGTTCTATTGGTGTGAAGATTTATGAATGTGTTAAATAGAAACAGAGGAATTAACTTGGCAAATGCTTAGTTCGCAAAACAGGTTTATACCTGCCTGGGTGAATTGCTTTGTTGACCTGAAATGTAAAGACAAACAACATATACCAAGAAAAAACAAAGTATCTCGCAGTTGTCCCTGTCCTTCTTGCCTGTAGGGTTTTTCCAGTTACAGAGCTTTAAAGAGCATTTATAAAAAGGGAAGAAATCATGTTGCTAAGATTAAGTCCTAATAACGCTTTGCTCTTCCATGGTGCTTTGTTTCTCCTTGCTCTCTGTGGATTTTTTGCTCTCTCAATCTGATAAGATTTTTTATAATTTTGAAGAAAAGGGAGTCAGCAGCCACAATTAGAGACAAAGTCTCTGATTGTACTTCGATATTGTTGGAGTAAATGTCCCTTCTCATCATGTTAACTAAGGACATGATGTTCCAGACTTGGCATCTGCTGTGTTGTGCTGTTGCTCCTTAATCCAGTTGGGTTTTTCTGATCTAGCAGCAGAGAATCTCCAGAACTCGTGAATGGTAAGGTACAGAGAAGCCGAACAGAAAGGCACAGATTTGCCACAGCTCCCATGTAGGTTAGGACAAGAGTGAGAAAAGTGCACTAAAGTTACAAAAAAAAAGTGGTTTTTATGATGGGTGTTACAAACATAGGACAAATATTCAATTTGGTTTTAATCCATAAATTTCAACATCTGTTTGCTGGTAGAAATAGGTATAGTACAGTTTTGATGAATGCAGATTCATTCTTGACCTCAGGGGTTTCAAGCCCACTACTAAGCCGTACCCTACAGGGTATGTGGGGCCGAAAGGCTTGGATTCTTACGTGTCCTTCCTTTGAAGGATTGTCTGTGTTCTGCCGAAAATGCAGAATTCATGAGGAAAAAATATGACAGTACAATTATTGTGGAAAGGATATTGACAACTGTCAGTTTGAATCCTGCTTTAGTGGCCATGTGCCTGATGTATAGATGTTGCAGGGCCTAACCTTTCATTCATTCAAAGCCTTGAGGAGATTTTACTCATAGGTTCAGAAAGTTTCTAAGCCTTCTAATTACTATTTTATGATGAATCTTTTACTACATCAAAATGTGGTGACAAAAAATTCTGTTCTTGCTCACCACACGTACAAGAGTCACCCATGTTGCAATAAAGGAGTTGCATGATTTAAATGTGATTACAGTATGCTGCTTTTATAATTAGAACTACCTAAGCCTATTCATACAAGCCAGCCTCCTGGTGCTCTAATTCACATTTGATCTGCAAGGCAGGAAATTAGCATGCACTAAATGGCTACTCTTTACAATGGCTAATCGTTGGGGGGAAAAATCCTTTTGCATTTATTGTTCATAAGGAATTCAGTTGGTATTAATATGGCTATAATTTATAAAGCTAAAATATTCCATTGTAACTTAATAGATTCATGTCCAATTGGTATAAAGTGCTACTATACTTTTCTTGTAGCAGAAAGGGTTGTTGCTGTAAAAGCTGATGAATCTCACTTTGGGAGAAGGTAGGTAAGGTGACATTTTAAGGTTGAAAACAGCAATTGTAATTTGGAATCAATACTTTATGCCCTAGAATAATGTAAGGTACTGTTCTGTCCTAATTGGCTGGAAGCTAAAATGTTAATGCCAACCCAGCAGATGTATCCCCAGCCTGTAGTTTCCCATGAAGATTTGGTTTGCAAATAGATGACTTTCTATTTATGGGTAAAGGAAAGCCTAATTGTGAGTCTTCGCAGAACCAGGGGCTGCAATGACTGCGACTTTAAGGGAAGTGACTGGCTGATCACACTGATGCTGTAGAGCATACCAATGAGCTGCATCAATGTGTCTTTTCCAATATGTGAAAATCTTCAATAATCAGCAGAATGTAGACAGTAAATATCCCATTGTTTTTAACTGCAAAGTGTTGCAAGACTAGAGAAATATGGAAAACTCTAATTGGATTGAAAACAATGATTTCCTCTCAAATATTTTTCTGACTGAAAATTAATATAATCCAGTGATGTCCCAAGTAATAGCTGCAATGCACAGATGGTGCCAAATTGAAATACTAAATGACTGAAAGTGTTGACATGGTAGATTAAAAATCCATCCTGAAAATATTTCTATTTCAGTGTGTGCTTCCTGCATTTTACCTACTGTCCAGAATACCAGTTTTTTTAAATATGTGGCATTTTCTCCTGTGGTCAGTCCAGCCAATATTACCCTAAAAACCTGGTTTTGTGGGCAATAAGAAAGCACACCTTATGTATAAGTAAAGCCAAGATTTTTCCTGCTAGTATAATTTGAAGTTTTGAGAGTTTGATCATTATTATTCCAGATTTAATTGCTACAGAACAAGAAAGAATAATAACGCTGTTAACGTTGGTGCACACACACTGAGTTTCTACCCCTTCTGTGGAGTTACATTCGCACTGTCGTTACTAATTTGGATCCTAATCAATGGTTTCATTCTGGTGGTGGTCTGTTTGGTAGGGGGGGATGAGGAGTTGTCATTGTCAAGAGTCCTTTGCCAGGAAGATTATGATGCTGAAAATGTTGGTGATTACTTCATCTCTCTCGGATTGACTTGGGTTCATTTTTGTATCTTTGTTAACAGACTTTTAGATCTTACTCTCCTTCACTTGCCTACATTTCCATGTTACATCTGAATCTACTATAAACTTTATGTAATCAGATATAATTTCTTTATTACTGCTAAAACCAGTTTTGTCCTGCTCAAAAGCTGCATGTTTTTAACTGACCATGACCGAGCTGTTTTAGAGCTGTGGGATCTACAGTGCCAAACTCAGGCCCCCTCTCTTACCTTTCTTTGCCAGTTGTGATTTATGCCACATCCTGTGTCTCCACTTCCCAAATCTTCTTCTGTTGTACCAGCCTTGCACTTCTCTATGCTGCATTACTGTAAGAGTCATAAACATTTAATTGTTTAGCATAACTGCTTTTTACTCCTTTCGGCATGAAACAGTGGTTGTACCATACAGAGATAAACAAAAGTGAAGCAAATTAGCCATAGATGTCCTTAGCAAATTTCAGCTCCAGTTTATCTTTGGGTTTCCTAAGACCATGCTTTCCTGCCCTAGCAATGTTTTAAATTCCTTCTTTGAACCCTATTTGGATGTCAAATAGCTGATCTGTCTGTCTGTTTTATTAATTATCAGAATGTACCATTCTTCACCTTGGAGGACACGCCCTCACACATCTGCCAGCTTGCCTGAAATCCTGAGTCTTCAGAGCCACCTTTTGTGGGATCCCACTGATCAGCTTCCTGGCCAGACTAAGGTCTGTTCACATGATGTTTAAGGTCTGCACTCTGGTGTCCCCCTTCCTCGCTCACTTCTCTCAGGATTTTGAATGCTACTGCTTCACGGGCACTTTATGGTCAAGACTGTTACTCTTTTGTTTCTGAACAGCAGATCCAGTTACGTGTCACTTGAATCCCCATCCTATACCTCTGTCAAGAAGTTACCTCATCCTGCAGAAATCTTCTGAATTGCTTTTGAACCTTCCAAGAGAGGATGAGATTAAAGTCAGGGGACAATCACACTTGAGAACTGATGGCTGACAACAGGGGGTCATAGTAAACAGTGGGCTGGTAAGAGATGTTTATGAAGAAGGTTGCCTGCCTGCCAACATAGACAGAGGATTTCAAGTGAGTGGTTCCAGTGGGTTGGTGAAAAAAGTTCTGTTTCTATCAAAAAATAATACTGAGATTTCATTGAAACCTTTTGGTCTGAAACCAAAATCTCTTCGGTTTGCACTGAAACTATTTTTTTTTCATTAAGAAAATGATGCTTTCTGCAAGAAAGAACTTTGCTTTCCAAACTGCTCTGATAGCAATCAGAGCATAGAATACTGTTTGGTTTGAATGGCAATAAAAACAGCTTGTGTGTAAAGGTATTGGGGATTGCCCTCTGACCGCCTATTTTCGGGACATAAAATGCTAGTGGATCATTATGCAGGTAAAAGCAATTCATTTTGGAAGTATATTGGTGAAAAGTGTTCAATTAACATTTGCTCAAATAGAATAGAACTCACTTTGCCTTTTTTTTTTAATTACCCTTTTAATAAACTTTGATCACTCATATGAACAGAGCTAAAAAATGATAGCTGAAAGTTTTCCCTCGTTTTTAACTCAACCACTACCCCATTCTGAACTGTTTGAAATTTGTCTTTCTCTGTAAGAAAGGTGCTAAAATTTAAAAGGGTTATCAATGTTTTGCTAGTTTTCTTTCTTAAAAGTTTTTCTTTTTCATTCATACAACTTTGTCAGCTCTCTCCACACCCAAACATCACCTTATGTAGTACTTGAGAATATGGCTGTCAGAGCTTTGAAAACGTGAATTATGAATCTCACTCCTATGAAGCTAATGTTATTATGAAGTCAGGTAAGCTAGCTGCAATGTACTTTTCATGCAAAGGAAAAGAAAATTAAAGGTAAAAGAAAAGTGAGTATCTTAGTGACATTTTTCACAGAAACAAACCCATTTTCAAGCTTGACCGAAACGTGGAAGTGTGATAGTGGTTTTGCATTTCATCATGAATATTTCAAACACATCTGATTTCTACATGTGCTATGATTGCTAATGTGTGAAGTCACTTAATTAAGTATACATTTAACCCTTCTTTGCTTTTGTCTGAGAGGTGCTTAGGAGAAATTCAGCGCTTAAGCTAAAGCAAACCCACAGCCAGCATACAGTTAGCCTAGTCTTGAAAAACAGGCAAAAGTCACTGTTGAATTATTCATTTCTTTTGTTTGTCCAAAATGAAAATAATTTTTTATCCAGTTACTATTGTATATTCTTCAGCAGACACTTGGTGTGAAGGTCAGCAATAAATTCTTCCTGCTGTGATGTTTTCTGGGACCTGAAATCGCATATAATGTTCATTTGCTTTGCATTATTTTGTGATTTTACTTGGTTGAGCTAAAGATTGATTCAAGATTATCTTTGTTGGGGGCAGATAAAGATGGATTCAAGATTATATTTGTTGGGGGCAGGGACCTGAGAGGAAGGGAAATGAATCCATTTTTTTTTTTTTAACTTGTAGTTGAAGAGGATCATAGATTTGGCCTTGGTTTTCTTTCTTTATTGAAAGTATTTCCAGAGAGGCAGGGGAGAGCACTCATGCTGTCACACATTTAGGGTGAAGGAGGGCAGGTGGAGGCTTCTGAGAAGAACACATTTTTTTTCTTTATTAGCTTCTGCTGCTTTCTCACTTGAACTCGGAATAACGGCATCCTAGAAACAGGTTCCTAATGACTTCAGAGGGTTTTGAATCGGGCTGTGGTATAGTAGTTTTCTGAACTTAGTGCTTGTGACTGGAGAGGCGTTCCAAGCCAGTGACTACAAACCCTGCACTGCTGTCAAGTGACTGTGTTGTAACCTCGCGTGACTCTGTGACACGACTGACGCAAGTATCGCTCACCTGTGCCTGATCTGCCACTGCAAGTGGCTTCAAAGTTGTGTTCGAGTCTTTAATGGGAGTCGGAGGTCACCAAAATGCACCTCTTTGACTTCCCTGTCAGTGAGCTCTAGATAACTTCATTGTTCCTCTTAGAGAGGGAAGAAAGGGCAGGATCGGTGTTCATGGTAGTGTTTCTACAGTCTCTTAATTGAGCCCTTAGTTCTGATGGTTTGCAGCATGAGAGAGCAGTGGGAAATTGAACTGGGGGGAAAAACTACATGGTGGGGCTGTCATCTCCTTCCTTTGGTTGTATGTATCCAGTCAGGGGGGAAACACAAGGCCTGGAAGTATATGGGACGCATGATAGAAAGATTTTTACCTTTTTTCCTGCTGCTTCTGCATACTTGCACAGAAATCAGAAAATGTCCCGCTATTATCAGTTGAGTTAAACTCTGCTTCAGCTTGCTGCCACAGAGTGATTCTGCCTTCTTCAGTGTGCATTGGCTTGTAGGACACATCCAATATCTGGAGAAGAACACGGAAGAGATGCTCAGGCAAATCTGTCCCAAAGGAACTGCACCTCCTTCTGACAGAAAATTTCTTATGCTGCCCCTGACAGTTTTTTCTTCATTTAAGGGTCTCTTAGATCTCATGTCCAGACAAGGGAGTATCTTCCTCTGAGCAAATATTGTAGATGAAAGCTGCAAAATCTTCCCCAGGGGAGCCACACACAAGATATAATATAGACTTGTACTGGCAGTCAGTCTGAGAAGAGAAAATTAATATTGTTTAAGAGCACCATGAGGTCCTCAGGACTGTCTGTGTGGCATTGAAAGCTATTGTAAGTCTTGTTAGCCAATATAATTTTGGAAGCTACCAAGGTGTTTAAAAGTCGTGGTCCCTGCCTTCTCCTGTCTGTGATGTCTGCAAGGTTCTGAACTTCGAAGACATCTCAAATAGTCCTGAGGGTGAGGCAGTTTTCTTACCCACCAGAGTGAACAATAAGGAAGTCCTGTAAACTGTAATATGAGTTTTGACAGCCTGGCTCTAAACAACCATAGGAAGCCCTCAGGCTGCTAATCTCTGCATGATTTCTTTGTCACTCTATTCATACAAGAGAGCAAGTTGCCTAATTATGTGAATGAAAAGGATTTTACAAAATATTAAGTTTCTTTTACACTAGAGCTTTGCACAAGTGCCTTTTAGTATTGTACTGTAGAAACTCTAGTCTTGTTCAGATTCTCATTGTGGGCATCTAACTAGCCAGTAGGGTTATTCAGATACTTGACATTACACATAGCTAAAAGTTTTATTGCATAATGACTCCCAGTAATTCAAAATCCTGCCTTTTGGTCACTTAGTACTATGAAAAAATATGAAGGAAAATAAACAAAATGAATACCTTAACTGAATGTTATTAAACATGCAATTATTCCGGTTTTGTTACCACCAGATCAAGATATTAAATACTTACTAAAATAATTCTCAGTGAGCAAGCCATTGTATTGGAAAGGATGTTTTGCTTTTAACTTTACAGTATGCAAGCTCCAAGGTGGTTGTTCATTTTCAAGCTTACAGTATAGTTATTTCTTTGTCTTTAGTAATTCTGTTTGAACTTTTTAATGAAGGCAACCCATAATAAGTCTTATCAGTCACTGAACTTTTAAAAAGAAGAGCATAGCAACCAGAAAGACTATTCAAAAAGCCTTCAAAATTAAAACTAGTTTTTAGATAATGTGGATTTGTCAGGACTGAAAACTCAGCATGTATATTACTTGTAAGAAACAATTGAAGCAAAACAAAAGTGCAGGAGGCTGTGGAAATTTGAAAATTTATTTAAAATGATTGCTTAAAAAACTTGAGGTTAGTGAAAGACTTCTATCAGCTGTGTGTAATTGCTTTTTCTCATCTCCAATACGTATCTTGATGTCATGGTTGGTTTGCTGGTTTGGTATTACCACTCACTTAGATTGACTTTGTCTATGAGTGATAGTGTTAGCAATACAAGCAAAGCCACATGAAGTATTTTGGAGTGAGATTTTTTGGACACTTTCAGGGATGCCGATTCTGTCACTTAAATGGGTAGACTGTTCCAATGTCTGACCACCCTTTCAGCAAATTTTTTTTGCTGTTATCTTATCTAAACCTTCCTTGGCACAAGTTGAGGCCCTATCCTCTTATCCCATCACTTGTGACCTGGGAGAAGAGACTGACACCCTCCTTGATACAACCTCCTTTCCTCTAGGTCTCACCTCAACCTTCTTCTCTCCAGGCTAAACACCCCCAGTTCCCTCAGCCACTCCTCATAAGACTTGTCTTCCAGACCCTTCACCAGCTCCATTGTCCTTCTCTGCACTTGCTCCAGCACCTCAATGTCTTTCTTGTAGTGAGGGGCCCAAAACTGGACACAATGCTCGAGCTGCAGCCTCACCAGTGCCACGTGCAGGGGGATAATCACTTCCCTAGAGCTTCTGCCCGTACTATTTCTGGTCCAAGCCAGGAAGCCATTGGCCTTCTTGGCCACCTTGGCACACTGCTGCCTGTTCAGCTGTCTGTCGAGCAGAGACCAGCAATTCTAGGTCCTTTACTGCTGAGTGGAAAAGTCACTTGACTTCACTGAAGATTCATAGCAACAGGAGCAGGGGCAGGCATTCTTTCTGAGGTATTTGTAGGCTTTAAACTTTTACTAAATGATCAATCAGATCTCAGATTGATACTTAGGAATCCACAATTTTATTTGGAAGCAAGTACCACAGGATACATCTGGGAATGTTTATAAATTGCACACGTAGAATATTGTTCACCTGATTGCAAAGATGGATTTCAAATTGGCTAAGTTAAGCTTCTAGATAATGGGACATATTTTATTACAAAGGAAGCCTGCATGAGTTCTGCCTCAATTACATAAAAGAGAGTGGTTTTGTGAGATGTTTCAAGCAAAACGAATTTTAACGTAGGAGTGTTTTTCTTACAATGAAACCTTCCAGCTGCATCACATCCCTGGTACCAACCCCTGAAAATTTGTTTCCTAACAAAGCTAAGAAATGCTTAGCATATCAGTTCCCTTTGAATAACCACACTAATCCTAAAAATGGTTGCTTTGCGAGCTGTTTTGCCCTACCAAAAATTACAGCAGTGCTTCTGCATCTTCCCAACTGTGGAATGACTTTTTTTTTCTTTTGTCTTCAGTGATTCATTTCATTCCTGTATAACAGAGATTTCTGAGCTTCTCACCAGGTCTTTTTAAAATGCCAATTGATGTACTTATTGTCCTCAGTCAACACAAGACCTTACACCTTTCTTTTAAGAAGAAATTTATTCTTTTAGACTGTCTGTGCTTTCTATCTAATTGTTATTCCCTTCTTGTTTTCTTAGCTCTTACATTCTTGCAATTTATTCATAAGTAATTTCTTATAATAGATTGCACCCTTGTTATTTTCCTTCCATTCATAATACTACATTCTGTTCCTCTCTCTCCCCTTCTCTTCTTCTCTTTCACTTTCTTTTTTATTTGCTAACTGACATACTGCATTTCAATATTGCTGGTTGAATTAAACTGTACCAAAAGTGAACCTGTAGTAACACGAGTAGTCATTTTTGTGCCAGCCATGTTCAGTTTAAGCGTTTCTGAATTCTTTGGTGTTTATCTTCTTAAAACCCTCATTAGCATAGAAATGAGCATCTCCCATTTCCTGCTATCCTGCATCAGATAGTGAGGTGTCTCAATTTTATAAGAAAGACATGAAGTTTTAGGATAGATTACAAGGTTTGACAAGAGCATGCAGTGAACCTGTGGTTTAGATAAGGATTGTATTTTGATCTCCAAAATCACAGTTTTTCTCCTACTCAACCCAAATGATGTAAGTGGACACTATGCTATGAGAAGGCTATTCACTGGGGATGTGATTAGTTCAAAGCACATGAAGTATTGCAGAGACAGGTTGTGGTTTGTGGCAATGATGCATAACAAGTTATCAAAATGTACCCACTCCCCTGGACTAGGTGCTTTAAAAGCATACCATTCAGATGAGTATTGGTGTATTCAAATTTTTTGCTTGTATATCAGTGATCTATAATGTCTAAAAGATAAACATGTCAATAGAGAATCTCACTAACCTCTGCCATATGAGCATACAATTATGCAAATGCATTAAAAAAATTTAAAAGATGTTTATATATTGGTATTTATATGTATATATGATACAGTTTTTCTTTATCAAATGAGCTATGAGACTTTAGATTTTACTTAACAATTTTGCAAAATTATTTGGCTTCATGATGGTTTTATTTGGCTTATTATTTATCTTCCATATATTCTGGAGCTGTGCATGCATGTTATTGATACATAGCAACATTAAAAGAAAAAGTCTTGAGTGAAAGTCAGAAAAAACCTTTATCCCCAGTTCAGGTCTAGAATCTAGTGGTGGATCATGTTTTATATGCGAAATCTAAGACGTCAGAGCACATGAGCAAAACTGCTGATGGGATTCACAGTAGTTTTGGAGTGAAGCTGGCAGCCTGGGGGAAATCTGAAGCTGTCATCAGTAGCATAACCTTTTCAAGTAAAGGGAGCTGTGATTAGCTTAAAGCCAGCCACACTCACAGAACAAATTAGTCTGCTGGTCATGAATGACTTCAGAGTAGGAGCGGGGAAGAGACTCGTGTGTAATCTAAGTTGCTGGACAGCGCCAGGATTGATGGTCATCTCTGTAGCAAGAAGCTTCAGAGAGCAACCTCAGCTCTACTAACATGAGGTCCTTTGGCCCAGCTGCACCAAAGCTGGCTGCGCCGACCAGTGTTGTGCTGGGAGAATGCCATTAACTCTTGGGACAGCATGATGGTGTGAACCATCTTTGCTTGAGCAGTGTTTCTGCTCTCCATGGGTAGGCTGTTCCTCTTGTGGCAGTAACATACAACAACTCTGCCCAGTGGAAGTGACTTAGAAGTTAAGATGTAAAATCACATCTGAGTAGGGATCTGAGTTGGAACAATTTGGCATTGTGTGACAAGTGAGATGTCTAAGGTGAATTCCTGTCCTCTTTGAAGTCAGTCACAATATTTGGTTGGTTTAGGACTTCTCAGAGTATGGGTTTTTTCATTTGTTTTACCGAAATGTAGACATTTTTCAGTGGGTTTTTGGTTTGTGGGGCGGAGGGGTGGTTGGTTGGGTTTTTTTTGTTTTTTGTTTGTTTGTTTTTTTCTTTGAGGGGAGGTGGGTGTGTGTGTTTTCATCAAGAAATTTAATAAAAGAATGACCTAGACCCTGGCTTTACTCTTTTCTGAGGTTTTACTATGCCCCTTCATAATGTCGCTTTTTAGTTTTTTTCAACAATACCTATATGAAACTCCAAAGTTTTTCATGCTTTCAGCGGTAAAAAACCTTGGTTTTGATCCTCTACTTTCATTTTCTTGTTGTTGAACTTTTTGAAAATACAATATAGTAGAGTCTACATGAGAATTGAAATTGCTTACAGAGAATTTTACAGTAAATTGATATCTAGAAATACTCTATTGCTGGGAAATGGTCTATTTATTTTGGGATCGGGGCAGATATGATAAAAATATGAAATATAATAATCAAAATTCTATACCTTGGGCCAATTTCAGTTCAAGGCTAAGTACAAACAAGCCTCACCAACTTTTCAGATATTGGTATTCATTTACACCAGAAGTGTTTTTATTCAGATACACTTTCTGCTGAGGTATAACATACATTTCCTACTAAATGTTTCAGAAAAACTATATTTTGCATTGGCATAGCTCACAGAAAAATGAAGTCTTATGGATTCTATCTGTACAAACACAGAACTTATTATGTCATATATTCTTTTACAAGTCAAATATTTACCTATAATGCACATTTTGCTAACTCTGAATTGCATTAACCTGCCTATAATCCAAGTTTGACTTGAAACCTGCCTCCCAGGAGAAAATCCCAAGAAATAGTTGGAGGGTTGGGAGTAGTGTATATAATTTATGTGGTTTCTTTATTGTAAGAATACAATACTTCTACAATCTCTGTTGTCTAAGGTACCCAAGTACCTGCTGAAGATTTTCAGAATCAGATTCTGGATACTCTGCTGTTTTCTCAGTTGGGACATCATGTACTTCTGTAAGATGGGTTACTCATTTTCCTGAAAACAGAAATATCAGGCTCCAGTAATTAAGTCTCTTAAGAGTGGCTGTGTTCATTCTCCTATCCTCATCTAAGTGCATGTATGGATATGTATGAAGTTATGTATGGCTTGGTACCTCTGTATACTGTCACAGTATTATCTCAAGTCCAACCTGCAAATAGAAGTCAGGGTGGAAGGATTCATGATATATACAGTTTAGAAGCCTAATTTTTAAGAGATCCACAAAACCCTTGACACCTGTCCCCCCATCCCCTTCCCAAATTTATTTACCTAATACTCATGGTCACATATGCTATAGCTTGTCAAAATCTTCACCTTGCGGCCCATTTTCTACCTAAAGTGAGCTGAGTTTCAGGGATGAACTATTTTACGAGTGTACCTGGGGAAGACAGTTTCTGTGCACCATAGCCTGCAAAAAAAGTAAGAAATTTGGGACCCATGTGATACTGGGTTTCAACCCCTTCTCTCATATCCTTCAAAAAGTATTCTAACTACAGGACAGATCTGGGATGGGGATCACATCCTTACAGCTTAAGCTGAGACAAGGGACTGTGAGATGCAAGACCAGTTTGGACCTGAGAGGTAAAAATAATCCTGCGGGAGCCTGGCTGACACCTTTGTGCCTGGTGGCAAGAGAGTCTCTGCTGACAGGGAGGAGGATGATCCATGCCATTACCTGTGTTTTACTTCATGCTTATTCAAGTTTCTGTGGAACACTGGGGTTTAGACAGAACAAAATCTGCTGAACCCAAGGTTAATGGTCTTCACTTTTAGGTTTCTGTTTCAGACTGTTAGGGTCAGAGCTGCCAAACTCTCAATGGTCAAGTGATAACATTTCTGTGAGACTTACAAGAAAGCAGATAGTTGGTAGCAGCCAAGATTTTTCCCCAACAATTATCTGGACTTGTGCAATATGACTTAAAGTTCTGGCTTCTGCTTTTTGTGATTTGATTCTTTTGGAACTCTCTAGCATCAACTCCTGATTTACAACAGTGCAGGGATTACCAGAAATAAGACTTGATGTTGTCTGATGGAAAACTCTTATTGAGTTTAATAGCCTATAATAAGATTTCCTAGGGTTTCTTTCTCTTTTTTTCTTTTTCCTTATTCCATTTATTTTACTAATTGAATCCCATCTGAAGAGATGGTTAGAAAAATCGCTATGATTTCCATAGGGGTGACTAGTCTTTATCAAATTGTCATAGACTTAGCCAAAGAGTGCTGTTCTGGTCTGAATCCCTTGAAAATTCAGGAAGATTTTATTTTAAAAGTTGATAAAATTTATTTCTGATTAGATTTTACCATTGTGGAATGCTCAACACATACAGTTTCAGCTGCAATACTGAGGCAGTACAAAGCTTTGCGAGCCTGAATTTTGTTCTTATTTAAAGTGCTGTAAATTCTGCCTTTTCAGTGTCTTTCTCCCTTATTTACATCCGTGTAAATGAGATGTGATTCAGTCTTGCACTGTGTATTGAGAAATTGTTTTCCTCTAGCTTAGACATTCTGCTAAATTGAGGGCTAATAGGGTACTAGGCTTGCAAAGCAAACAAGAAATAAGTATTTTCAGGTCTGAGCAGATGAATTTCCCTAAAATTGCTGTCAAAATAAATCCCAAAAACAAATGATTTATGAACTAACTCGAGGAAAATGGATTATTCAAATAATTACTTTGTAATAGAGAGAAAGTCTGAGCAATGATACATCCAAAAATGAAGCTGCCCGCAGAATCTGATACTCAGGGAGATGATGAGGGATTAAGACAGATTCTGTGTTATTCCTTCAGCTCTGCCACCATCCTACTGAAAATGCAAAGAGTTGCTTGTGATGGAAAGAGGAAACCTTTTCTTAAGAAACACAGCAAAGCTAGGGCTGCAATAAGGTGGAGTTTAAGCGAACATGTAGGTTACATTAAAGGTACAGCCTTAATTCACTGATAAAAATCCTCGCTAATTAGATCTGAGAAAGTCTGGGGACATTAGATGGAGGAGGGGTAGAATTAATTTTTTGTTGTTGTTTAAATCTGAAGGTTCTAAATTTGAGGACTCATAATTCTAAAGGGAGTTTAAATATTTCCAAAAGCAGATCCCCAAAATAATTAAGGCACTTAAACTTTGTCCATCATTCCTTCTCTGCAGCAAGCCGACTTTAGAGAAAAGAAAACAATGCCCTACTATTCGTATATTAATATTGGTAATTCCAAAATGCATTTTTCATCCATAGTTGAGCAAGTAATTCTTTGTGGTTTATTCCCACTCCTCTGGATTTCAAACTTCTGGTGAGCAAACAAGAAAAAGGTGGTTCTTGTCTCCATTCCTTATGATGGAGTTGGATGGGCGCAAAAGCAGTTGCTTATAAAATTGCAAAAGTAACAGTAAATCAAACTAACTTGCAGTCACTTCAATAGGGAAATATCTACCGTTAAAAATATAAATACCTCTACCCAAACTGAAAATACTGAAAAGCCCAGTTGATCTTGTAAGTGTACTGGTTTATAACAGAAGGCAGTATGTAGATCTAGAAATAAACATGCCTTGTAGACTCTATTCTAAAACAACCTGTAACATCCCAAAGTTACCCATCACTTCTCGCTATCAAAACCTGATTGCTATCTTTAAATCATGTTTTCAGTGGATGTAATGGCCTCTGGTGGGTGGTCTGAAGTGTTGAGGTTATACTATCGAGTCAATTCCTGTATTTGACCAAGAGGTGCCACACAGGGTAATTGGTGGAGCAGCAGCAGTCACCACAAGAGACACTCTTTTGCTGTGGCACCAAAAGTGGCTGGGAGATGTAGTTGAGGCAGCAGTGTGTAGGAAATGCCGCTAGGGATGGATTCTTCTCTCTGGAGGTGGTAGGAACATCAATGGTAGCTACTACTGTGCAGTTAGTATTGGGACCAAGTTGAGACAGCCAGACAGATACAGCAGCCCTGACAGGTTTCCCTTCCCTCCCTGCCCTTTCTGTTCCTGTCATCTTGCTCAGTACACACATTGCTCTGCTCTAGAGCTGAATCGGAGATAACTGTACAGCTGTACTGGTAGGGCATTATTCAACTGTGCTATACCTATCCAACTGTTCCACAACTTTAGTCAAGCAGTTCTTATGCAAAAAAACCATGTGCTTCATTTATTGCAAGGCATGTGAGTAACCAGAGGGAAAGGACTGAAGTAGAGATGGGACATGGGATGTAATGGTTAAAGGATACTGAAAGCTCCCTAAGGAAATAGAGTCTCACCTTGTCCTTGATCTCTACTATTACTCAAGTCATTTAACCTAAACCCAAACTGGCTACCTTCAAAATAACTGACATGTAGCATGCCTTTTTAAGAGTGCCCAGGCTGCAGATGGGTCAGGATCCTTTTGCAACATACACAGCACCATGGAGTATGCTTCAGAAGCAATCTGAAAAATGAGGCCATAAACATCTCACATGAGATGCCAAGACCTAGGATGTTCCATCTACAGATTAGCATCTCATGGAAACCATCCTTGTACAAGGATGTTGTGAAGTTTTATTTCTATTTGCATTTTATATCTGAGTGTACGGGCCTTGTCATCTCTTCCTGAGTGTGTCTGGAAGTAGACTAACTTGTGGAGAAGGGAGTAGTGCCTGGTGTGTTCACAAGAGGCGGAGAAGGGCATGTCCCTTTGAGTGTTTGCTGTGTGTTAGAAGGTGGGTCACAGGCTCAAGTAGCAGCAAAAGAGGGCATGCAGAAATCACTCCCTACACTTGGCAGTCTGGCCCTTCTCCTTGGTGTCTTTTCCTGAGGAGGAAAGGAATGGACAGATTCAAGAGATTTGTAATCTTTACTCACATGTGACCTTGCAGTTGGTAGCAACACGGATAGATTTGCAGGTGCCCTTTCTTTCTCGGCAAATCTAGCTAGGTGGGACATGATGCAGTCCCATGGCTTTGGAAGGCTCAGAGCAGGCTTACGAATTTCAGGAAGTGCTGGAGAAATGTTGAGGCCACTGGGGAAAAAGGTGCTATGGGGAAGATAATGGGGATAAGGTTATTGAATAGCTGCTGAGTAAGGGAGAACATGGGCACTGAATTAGGCAGGATCCTGTTGGGAAAAAAATTGTCACCTGATCGTGTTTACTAAAGATCTCATCATAATGCAACTTGTATAAAAGAGCTGGAAGTTGTACAGGAGCTTTAAAATGGTGGGTTTTAACTGTGAATACCGAGCCATTGTGGTCCTAATGGTCTTCTTAAAACAGTATATTTTTCTCTAGACTGTGCAGAGATGTTAAATAGGCTGCTATTTGTAAACAGCTAGTTAAGAAACTTTTTTTTTTTTTAAATCCTAAAGAATGGGGTTTTTTTCCTAAAGGTGGATGTTTCCTTTAAGAAACATTTCTCTCTGGGGAAGAATTGTCAGCTTGAGGCAATACTTCCTTTGATTTTAACACTCTTAAGTTATTCTCCTAAGGCCAGCACTGCAGACTCTTCACATACTCATTACTCCAAATGCTCTCTTCTCAAATGTGCTTTTGTACATCTTCTTCCTGCATTTTAGTGAACCTTAACTTTTTTTTTTTACACACTCATTAACAAGCTCACAGCAGAAAAGAAAAAGGCATTAAAAAACCCACTGATTTTGGGTTATCAGAAAAAAAAAAAAATAGAAAAAGCTCATTATGGATTTTAGCCAGTGAAGCATCTTATATTTTGCACAAGTACTATCCTTCTGATTGATTCGCTGTGGACATTCAAGTTGAGAGAGTCATAAAAGGCTCACATCTGTCACAGATGGAATGCTGTTGCTTATTTGTTTTCTCAACTGCAAATAATGCACAAAAATGTTAGAATTGTGTTAATCTGTAACACCTTAGAAAATGTCCATCAAATATTATTACAAAAGAAATAGGAAAAATACATTTGGGAGGCATTATTCATAGCAAAACTTTCCCAAACAGTGTATAAAACATTTAGGCAAGATTAGGTATGTAGTAATCAACCCCTATGTCTTAGTGTGTATTATGCTAATGGTCATATCATGTTGTGCAATGTAACTTAAATTGATAAATATATATGAATAGTCTTTGCATAATACAAAATTCAGATTGGATGACTTTGAAACCCACAAATTGGCTTGTCTTACAGAGTTAGATTTCTTTTATTTTTTCTTCATAGTTAATAAAACTACATTATTTGTAGACATATATTTGAACCATAAGAACATTTTGTATGTGTTAAATTATATTAAGATTGCTGCCTTTCATTTGAAACTCTTAACCTGATATGGGCAAAGAACAGAGATGTTTATTGAATGTGCTTTTTTCACATAAATGGATGTGAAGTGAGACTCAATTTTTAGGCAGCTCAATAAAAGACATTATTCCAAACACCATTATCACATTCTGAGCATCAAGCAAATACCAAAAAGTAGCCCTTGGGTCTAGTGTACAGAGGCAGAGAATAGTTACTAAAAGTCTACATAATTGCACTGCATGAAAATAATGAACCCCTTGAACTGATCAAGTGTGAAAATACTTATTTAATGGAAGCACTGGTTTAGATGTTAGCAATAAACCTGGAAGAAAAACTATCTTCCTTATTCCATTGTCTGAACTCTTGCAAAAGATTTGCTTCTCTGTAAGTAAGTAGCAAAAATAATTCTGTCACCTTGGGCTCATTCAATAATCTAGTCCAGTGATCTAGAAATGAAATGTCATATGCAACAGTTCATCCTGTCTCCTTAGTCTTTACAGTGTATCTGTGAGTTAAACATGCTGTGTTTAAGATTTGCTCTGTCATCATGTAAATTCTATAAATCGTAGCAGTTCTCACTTCCCTTGCTCGTTAAATAAGCCAGTGCTACCAAGTTCCCAATGATTCCTTCTCTCATAAGCTGTTGAGTGTGTTCTCAGGGAATTTAATTACCATATCAATGAAGAGAAAAAAGTACATATTAAATTATTGGATTTTCCCCTGTGTATGCCATAAAAACATATGGGCAACACCATCTGTGTTCTTATAACTACAGATTTGTGTGTTTATTGGTTTTTATACAGAGAACAGTGTCATTTGAACCCAGATCTGGCATCAGAGCTTACATCCAAAATTCTGGCTTCAGTCCATGTGTACATGATGTTACAGCTCTAGCTTGTCCTGCAGATCTGAAGGCCATGAATGTGTCTGTTCCCATCTGCAGGCTTGCATGTGTAGCAAATGGAGACGTATGGAAAGCATATAATTTGGTAATGTAAAGCTGCCTAGTTTGTAGATCTAACTTAGCTGGTTTTGTGCCTGTAGGAAAATCTTCAGTTAATTCTTCAATTTTTCCCTCTGCAAAATAATGATAGTAATATCTAATAGAACCAATGCCACAACTGGTTATGCAAATAATAAGGAATTAAAGCTGTATTTAGGTTGTAGACAGTACTAACAAATGTCTTTGAGGTTTTGGTCTCAGTTTCATAAAGTTCCTCTAAGACTCTACAGGACCCCTCCATTTCTGTTGAAACTGCTGAAAGAAAAACTTCCCGTTTTTAAGCATTGGAATCATTACAGTTCCTGCTGTTTCTCCTAGAAGATGATGCATGTGGGTGCTCCAGCTTCTTTAACTTTAGCCGGTGCTGGGGATTTGTATGTGTGCTTGACTTTGTACTTTTCTTGTTGGCTTGAGTATCTCTCATTAGTAGGATTGGTCTTCCCTAGGAGGCTCTTGATTCAAACAGAAAAGTATTATTTTCAGATATCATGATCAACTTTTCCATGATTGTTAGCATGCCTTCCTTAATCACATGCATTTTGTAGTGCTTTGTCTTCCATTTCCCAGCTGTGAGGTGTTTTGACAAACTGTTTTCTTCTTGGTTTGAACTCTTGAATGTCAGAGGCAGTGGTCTTGTGCAGTGCATTGGTGCTGGAAGTGCTGCACAGAGATGAGGAGGAGCATAAGAATATGAATATAGTAGGTGATGAGAGCACACCTCTTCCAGTCTCTACTGAATGTTGCAGGCATGCTTAGTTGAGGAAGTTTCACAATAGCTTACTAGGAAGTTACACACTTCACTTTTGATGGAATTACTGTGTTCACCTTTTTCTCTGGTTTTGTGTCGAAAACCAGTCTTCTCTGCCGAAGAGAATTTACTTTTACTCTTGAGGCAGCTGTCAGCCCTTATACTGGAAATTATTGATGAAATGCAGAAAACAGGAGAGTGACTATTGCACAAACTAAAGGTCTTAAAAGCAGTGACTTCAAAAGTCTTCAGAGCCTTGTTATGCAGAAGGTGTGTTATTCTAGTCACAAATCATGACACAAACACTTATTTTTAATGTTTGTTTTAGTTTTGAAAGAAAACTTAGAAACTCTGCCCCACAAGAGTGTACATCCTGTGCTGGATAGGGATAATCTGTAAACTCACAGGGAATTTTAATGCTTGCCTTTGATATTCTTGGCTAAGATTTGAGCAACTATATCTACTTGGGATCTTAAAAAATAAATTCCATGATTTTTGAAGGGTTATGTCAAACAACAACTGGAGAATTAAATTTTTTATTTGGCTTTATATAAATACACAGACCACAACTGTTGTGGGTTGTGTTTAGAATTGCTATCCTTTGGGTAATACGTAAACTGAGGATCTCCTCAAGCCACTTTGTATTCCTTGGGACTCAGCAGAAAAGTACTGAAATCAGCTTCTGTGCCTTGGTTGAACTCCAAATGGGTTAATAACATATGACCTGCTTGGTTTTCCACTGCATCTTTGGTTATTAGGAAAGGTACAGTTTTTCAACACTTGCTACAGGCTGTAGAGTGGTAGGCATGTACAGCTAAACAGGGGCTGCATTTCAAGCCACAACTGATTGCATTTCAGTTTATCAAAATACTCCTACTGAGCTGCAGATCAGTTAGTTTCCATTTAGCTTTGGGATCCTTCATGCTAAAAATGTGCTGTGTGCAGTCCTCATTCGATACCCAGTTAAATGAAGAATGTAGATCCATTACAAGTAGATTAAAGGATTTAAGGAACGCTAAATGTGATAATACTTAAAAAGATATACTCTTTCTTGCCAATGTGCAAGAAAACTTACAAAATCTTCAATGCAATTATTTAAAGGATGTATATACAAAGGAAAATTTACACACAAGTGTAGAAAGCATTAGTGATAGTGAATCATTATACTAGTTTGACAAGGAATAGTGTTGTCCAAGGCCCTTGTAAGTATTAAGCGGTATGTTTAATGAGAAAACGGAAATAGAAGGTTCTATGAGTGCCAAAATCATGTCACTGCTAGAACATAAACTTTTGCATTTTCTGACTCCTGTTGATTTATGGTACTAGTCCAGCAAGTAGCACATAAATCGAACAACAAGTTTAATGTAAGTGCTTGTGCATGTGCTTAAATATTTAACTAATTTAGAGCCTAGTTGTTTATACTTAACAGTTGCATTGAGTAGCTCTTGCATTTCATTTCCTAGACTTTAAAAAATAATAACTGCTAAGGTGATGTAAAGTAGGTCTATTAATACTTTAAACTGGAGCCTAAGTTACCTCAATAAGGTGTAAGGTAGCTGTGGCCACGTTTTTTGTTTGGCTTCATGGAGCCACATCACTTATGTTGTTAAGTCCAAATTCCTGCTCTGTCTCATAGGGACCTGCCAGCTTTCCCATAAACCTTTACATTCCATTGCAAAGTGACTGTTTAGGAGACTTTATTCTCCTGACTCTTCTTCCAGTCTATCTCTGGAACTAGTCTAGCACCAAGCTGTCCAACTTTAAACGCATGCAGGGCACGTACTGTTAATCCATCATTAACCCAAGTATCCTAAACTGGATGGAACAGTGTCAACTGACTCATAAATTTGAGGAAAATGAAAAGTAAAGGCAAATGTATTGTGGTGTTACTGCATTAAGTCCTGAAACCACTAGTAGTGTAAGTTATAGTATGTTCTTGTATAGGTAAAATTCAGCTTTGTAAGTAGTTAAGCATATTTGTAGGTACAAGACATTGTAATTTGGACAGGAAATTGGATATAGCTTTAGTCTAGTTCTTATAAGATGCTCTGTATTCTCAATTTCCTCTGAAGTCTACAAGGATGAAATGTCTTATGCACTCAACAAGTTGAAACCTTTCAAGAAATTAGTCAGCATAAAATCACCAGGATAAATTATGCTTGTGTTTCCACAGTTAATGTGATGGCTCTTAAGTCCAAGTTCCTTGTCTTTTGCTCTGACCACTCAGAAGCAGTTTTTACATCCTTCTTCTTCTTTTTTTTTTTTTTTTTTAATGCCCTCTGGTCTTTCTCCCTCTCATTCAGTGACCTCCTAGGGAGCTGTATGTCCCATAAACGCCTGGAAAAAACCTTAATTTTCATTAGTCCAGTCACACTGTACAGGTCTTTCCCAATCTTAATCATTCCATAATTCTCATACTTATGGAACTCTTTCACACTGTCCAGAAAATGTTTTCTCTGAGTGATGACATTTTAGTGAAAATTACAGAACAGACTGATTTGACAGTCTGATACTGATGGCTAAATTACTGGAAACAATTAATTCCAACCCACAAAATAAGTTCTCGTATACTTGTCTTTTTTTGGTCTGGATAAAAAGAAAGATTTAGGAAAATTCATAGTGTGCAAGGGTCTTGGCATTTATTCACATGGCTGATTTTGGCTGTCTTACAAAAATAGACTGTACTGTAGCCAAAAACCCCACACTAGAAGTACTCTAAGGTTGCAAAGTCAAATCGGTTGAAATTGGGAAGTGCTGGAATTAAGTTTGCCTCTGTGACCTTAATTCAACACATTTGCATATGTTTGCTGTAATAAAATGTACAATAATGTAATGATAGATTGTGGCATTTTTTTCTTTGACCGAGACCTCAGCTTTGTTCAATGGACGTTTTATTTAATATTGTCTTCACAACTCCACCTTCTTGATCTTTGTATTGAATACAAAATTATTAATTTGTAAGGGGATTTTACTAGGAATGGCTCATCACAGAATGTGGATGTTCTGCAAAAATTCATGAATTTAACTCTTAGCTGAGACTGGCTGGTATTATTATCCCATTTTGGAGGCCCAAGAAACCAAATCCAAGCATCTCATAAGTTTGGACAGTCCATTGAAGGCATGATTCTTCAGACTAATTACCATACACTATACTTCATACATTCAAACCTTTTCAATATTTTAATCACAGAATTGACATAAAACCATTCCCAGGTACCTCATTAGATAACCATGACTGCTTAGTAGTGGATAACCTTTGATAAATTGGTTTTCAGTAACTTGCTACTGTTAAGCAGAAGTGTTGGGGGGGCAGCACTAGTGATTTACTTCTAACTACCCTACCCATTAAATAATCTCTCCTTTTTAAGCATCTTCCTGTAACATTGCCTTCAGACCTTCTAAAGTGGTTGACAAGTATCCAGGATTTGTACAAACAGCAGTCTCCTAATACATAATCTTATTCATTCTCAACTGACCATCTTGTGAACTGAATGGGAAGGGACTCAATTTATCAAAAGGTTGAGATTCTATTATCCCAAAATTTTTCAGGGATATGAAAGAGACTTATAGTTAAACATACCTAAAATCTTCTGGAAAAGAGAGCTACCTGTATTAAGGATATTATGCAGATTTGAAGCAGAAATTTTTAGAGCTTTGGCTTTTGCATCACTTGCTGCAGAGATGACAAGGAAGACAGCTAACACATGTAGACATGAAATCCACAAATCTGAATGACATTGTCCTACACCCTGGAGATAGTAACTTGTCTTAAAAGAAAATCAGCTTTCATAAAAGTAATGAGTCTTCTGGTTGTGGAAAAATGGTACCTTAATTTTATCTCTAAGTGTAAGTATAAAGTTCAGACTCAATATTTAAAACATGCAAAGTTATAACCAACTGCAAAAAGGACTTATGCTAGGGAAGTGTCAAATATCATTAATAGGGTTACTAGCTCCATATAGAGTATTGTGATGTTCTTTTAAAACATATATTAACAAAAGGCTGAAATGTCATTTAGGCAGTGCTTTCATAGGGTATATACCTGGGCATACCATGTAGAATAATGACACTTGTGTCTGCAAAGCAGCATGCAGCTTTGTAAAATTTTGAAGGAGATCTCAAATAATAGTTTTCTTCCTGCAGAGATGTTTAAGTTTTCTTTTTGAAGTTGAGTATCACTATTATAAAATAAAAGGTTGAAGTAGCAACCTTTTGCTGCTTCAAGATGTTTTTCCCACATCCTAATAGAAATATGGTTATTTTATATAGAATAGCATGCTATGGGAATTTTCTCAGTTCTAGAATTTGTAGGAATAGTGCATTTAAGTGGCTTACATGCAAATACTTCTGGTCTCAGATGGATTTGAAGTAGTTCACACACAATTTGACTGCATAAGTTAATATTTGGAAGCATGAGTCCAACAAAATTGACCATCTCAAGTAGAGGTGGCAAAACTTTGGGGGGTGACTGAGTTTTTTGCACATGTGTGTTATGGGTGTGCTCAAAGTGGTAATGTTCAAATATGGGTGCTATGAAGATAGACAAATGGTAGTGATAAAAGGCATGTGCCTTTTTGATTTGAGTTTGCCAAGGTAAAATTCAGTATATCAAATGTGGAAATCTTGAATCTCTAATACAAGTCGTTACTTCTTTATTGAAGCAAAAATATATCTCAGTTCCACTCAGTGACCTTTTGCCAATATGCTACAGGTTTGTTTTAGCTGAAGCAGAAAGCGGTGTTAAAGAACTACTGCATGAGATTGGTGATTTCTGAGATGTAGCGGCTGAAGGGTGGAAGAAGGTGTTAAATATTTTTTGTTTCAAAATAAGCCTTTTCTCACCATTCTCCATGGTATATTCATGATCCTCAAAACCTATTGAAAAGTTGGGAGGTTGAGTTTTTGTTAAATCCCAAGGTGATCTCTCTTTCATAGCATCGCCTATGCAATAATGCCTATAATGAGATGATACAAACAAAAATGGCATATGAAGATCTTAAATCAAGTGGAGCTGTTACCTACACTTTACTTCATTGTAGATAATATCACAACACAGAAACAGGTTGGAGCTACCTTCAGGTGTTGTTCCAGACTTTTGGAAAGTGTAGCCAGAGGTTGATGGCTATGAATATTTAGCGAATAGTTGAGATAAATTATTTGTCTTGGTGCATACAAATAGTTCCAGAATTACTGTTGTGTGAGCCGATGCTGTGAAAGGAATTACTTGGGTTTGGATACCTTATTTTGCTAGCCAGCTAATGATATTTGTAGACTCCATAGCTATACAATGCCATAAGCACTGCAGTATAACAAAACCACTTTAAAAGAAGGTTTAAAGAAACAAGCACACTACTAAACCTCAAAAATATTTGGTTGGCAGAGGTAAAAACTCACTTCACCTTCTCAAACGTTTGTGAATTTTTTTCTGAAGAAGAATGAATGAATACATAGCAAAACAGATATGAATATTTTTCATCCTTTAATCTGTACTAGTTCATATCCATAACTGGCGATTTGTGTTATGGACACTTGGAAAAAAAACCCCCAAAACATTTCCCCTTTAGATGAAATAGGTCACTTTAAGTTACAAGAATATAGCTTACAGAAACAGCAAAAGCATTTGAGATCCACAGTTTCTTCAAGGAAGGCTGAAGGTAGAGGGAAGTCTTGTATTAGCTTTGTATTTTTCCCAGTTGCAAGAAGTAATTTTCTGCCAGTTTGAATGAGCCACCCTTAATTTTAAGATAAGTTGGAGTCTGAAGAGAAGCTTGTTTTTTTTCACATTTTAAGTTACAGTCTCTCTGTATATAATGATTTGCCAAAGAAATGCTGACAGGCCCTTACCTTATCTGCTATTTGAAATATTTATGGAAACGGTTTAACTTTCATATCTATGCCCATTTCAATCTCTACGGCAACAGGGAAAAGTTTTGCTACAATCTCAAAAATCAACTAGTTTGACTATTTTAAAAATGTTATGCAAAGCATGAGAAGACCTGTTCTGGATCACAATATGTGAAGACTCATGCCTAATAAACAGGTATTTTCATTTTTTACCAGGTTCATAAATGTTCCGATGTCATAACAACATTCAGTTTAAGAAAATAAAAGCAAAACCTTTTATGTCCAAGATTTATGCCTAGTTGAGTTCTAATGATGTATCTTCAAATACAGCAGAAATGAAGGGTTTAGGGATAGGCATATAAAATTAATATTGATAACAGTTTATGGAAAATACGAATG
>JAWWMP010000001.1:18132167-18177276 GCA_035047865.1 Dendrocincla tyrannina
GAATGAATACAATATCACGGGCATAAAAATATCGTTGCACTAAGGATGAATAAAGAAAAATTTTGGTTAATTGGAGGATAAATATTTGTCTACAGACAGAAACTTAGCTGTTGAAAAAGTTACTTTCAACCAGAAATGTATTTTAAAATTCTCCTAAACATTTATGATTAAGACTAAGTATCTTTAAGTAACAAACAAAAAGAATCATAGATCTGTACTCCAGGTCTACTAGTTTTTTGGGTATATTGGAGACCGTGAAGATGATTATCCTCAGGATAATTTAAATGTTGACCTGACTTTCCTGAAGTGCATGTCGTACCTTACCATGTGAGTAAAGTGCGTACATAAATCTTAGTGTGATATTTTTGCAAAGTGTCCAGTCACTAGGATCATGAATCCCTACTACTTGAAGACAGAGGACAGCAATTAAAACTGGCTAAAATTTTATATGCAGTTCTCTGATTATTTCCTTTATCTTTACTGAGTAAAGTCTTCAAAACCTTTTTTCCAGGACTTGGTAAGGATTGCAAAATCTTGCACCTGGGGAGAAAGATCCTGATGCACCAGTATAGGCTGAAGGATGGCCACTTGGAAAGCAGCTTTGCAGAAAAGCCCTTGGGATCCTTGTGACCAACAAATTGACCATGAAGCCAACATTGTGCCTTCATGGCAAAGGCAATTAACAGCCTCCTGAGCTGCGTTAGGAAGAGCACCATCTCAGCCGGTCAGGAGAGGGGATCCTCACTCTTTCCTCAACACCTGTGACATTATATCTGGAGTGGCGTGTCCAGTCCTGGGCACCCCAGTGCAGGATAAACATCAACATACTGGAACAAGTCCAGTGAAGGGCCACAGAGACATTTATGGGACTGAAACATCTGGTACGTGAAGACCTTCTGAGAGAGCTGGGACTGTTTCACTATGACAAGAGAAGGCTTGGTGTGTATGAATATCTGATGGGAGCATGTAAATGGACAGATCCACATTCTTCTCGGTGGTGCCCATTGAAAGGACAAAAAAGCAGTAGGCACAAATTAATATGTAATAAATCAAATTTAAGCATAAGGAAAAACTCTTTTTACTGTCAGGATGATCAAATACTGGAAGAGGTTGCCCAGAGAGGTTGCGGAGCTGCCATTCTTGGAGACACTCCAACTGGACACAGTCCTGAGCAGCTGGCTCTAGGTCACCCTGCTTGAGCAGGAAGCTGGGCTAGGTGACCTATAGAGTCCCTTCCAACCTCAGTTATCCGGGGATTTTGTGAATCATCTCGCATCACATAGAAATCTTTTGACTTTGTTTAGCCCTTCATGTTCAGTATGAGCTTACCTCGTTTATGAGAGACATCTCTGTGGAACTTCACTATCTCAACTGAATTTGTTCCACTTGTGTCCTTTGAATATGCAAACTTGATTTCCAGGCTTGCTTCCAGGGTTTCAGAACTTCTTTGTCCCTTTTGTTTCAACTATTCTCTCAGAACTGATACTTCTTCAACGTCTTCCTGGAAAGCTTTTTCCAAGTCCTTTATTCAATAACTACAGAAAAGTATGGTCAGATTACCTTTTTATTTATTATTCCTAGTCTTATATAAGCTGCTGCTCATTATCATTTTTATTGAAAAATGCCTTAGTTTTTGCCTGTCAGTTTTCTCAGATTCGCCTCTATTTATTTGTCCAATTTCCTGACATCTGACCTTTTGACCTCTTAGAAAAATGCATTTATAGTTTAATCTATTTTGTCCACTGATTTAGGATTTATACCCTAAACTTAATTCACCCTAGTAGTGTGTTGGGATTTTACTTTCCTCTTTTGTCCATGGCCTCTGGGCTTAGAAAATGTTCAAGCTCTCAATGTTAAATCAAATGAACTTCAAGAGAGGGAAAATAGCTACTTTTTTTTTCACCTGAAAGGTGAGTTGGGTTGCTATCCTAACCTCCATTTCAATGCTTCATCCAAATAGCTCAGAAGAGAGAGGATTTGGAATTTCTTTGCCTTACTGACTAACTCTCTTATCTGTTGTGATCTGTAAGATAAATGTGAATCTCTAGAAGGTGGATGTAAGAGAGATTTCATCACTGTCTGTATTTTCTTCATTGCTATCTGTATGATTAAATAACTCACAGATAGACTAATGACAGTACATTTTTTATACTTAAAATCAAACTTCTTTGAGCTGAGAAGAATGAGGTAAACCTTTCAAAACAGGATTTTGAACCAAACAATGAAACAGTAAACAAATAAGGAAAGACTTTTTCTAATAACATATTACTGGCAAACTGATATTCCCATAAGTATCAGCAAAGCAATAAAAGGACTCCATATGCCTTTGGTATTATTCTGGTGTATTTTTTCTCTGGGGACTAATGTAGCTTTTAATGTTTTTTTGTGGGTTTTTTCTCCCATTTGATTTCAGTGTGAACATACCCTGAGACGATTAATTAGATATCAATAGGAGCGTAATATTTAGCTATTCTAGGGTAAAGATTTGTGATTGAAACAAAGCAAGGCTTTTGAATAGGTATCTAACTTTCCAGATTATGACCAACTGTTCCATCAAAGGCAGCAAAAGTTGTTGGCTCAAAGATTAGGTGTGTGTTAAACTGTATGGTTGAACTCGGGCCTTTCATAGCTACATGAAACTATTAATTACTAAGGACAGGCTCTTTTGTGTGATACGGCAAGTGGCATCCATAACACCTCTTAACAGCAGCAGCAGTTGTGTCTGTCACTTACTATAACTTAGTTCTCAGTGACAAGCTGTGCATTCCCTATGCTGTTTGTCCTCTGCCTGTGAGTAACTCCATGCAGGTTCAGATTTTAAGAGAAAGCTGATTTCAAATTTATCAGGATACAAAACTCCTATTGGTTTGGTGTTGTGTCTGAAACTTGGTGAAATGGTAGTAGGAATAGTTTTCTAAGTGACTGATGTTTAAGAGGCTCCTGCTTTTAGTGCTAATTGCCATTTTCCCTCAGGGCAAGTCCTAAAGAAGTTTCACTGGTCACAACTGAAGTCATAGCTCTGGAAGGAACAACAGAGTAAGTGTCAGAGATGGGGGACAGCTATGGAGTGTGCTCAGCAAGAGGATTGGGGCATAATTGCTACTAAATATAATCCTTATTTAAATATTAGATTTAGCGTAGTTTAACAGAAAAAAAGACAAACTTTAGTGGTGTTTAAAATGGCCACTGCAAATTATGCAGGAAAGAAAGAGGAGATGGTACTGACTTTGAGGCCTAGACTGTCAGTGAGAAAATGAAGGGGAAATTGCAGGGTTGTTGAGTTCTATATTGCCCTATTGAGGAAAATGAATATGTGAAACAGTCATATCTAGTGCTGCAATGATAGGAAGTTCTTAGCTGTATATTGATGGATATTTCTTAGCTGTTGTGAACGGACTTTGAATTCACCTTTATCTGTTCCCTTCTATAACTGCTTCCAGCAATCTCTGACGTGAGTTTTAAAAGTGCAAGAACTGCTTCTAAGAAGTAATCAAATGATGCATGGCTTCAATGTCATCATTTTCTTTGTGAGCAAATTGTAAGACTTCTAACTGGGCATCTTTCAACTTCCCTGTATTCATGTAGCACTCAATATATGTGATATTTGTCTGTTCAGAATGTTGTCATGGCATGACAGTGCAGTCTCACAAGGTTAAAATGTCACAATAGCATGGAATATAACAGGAGAAGACTTCTTATTTTGATGATCCATAGCTGAGGCTCTTATAAATTAAAATGTGTATAATTTCCTGCATGTTTAACTAGCTGCAGATCTGGGATTGGCATTTACATTCACCCCCACTACTGGAACTGATAGAATGATTTGAAAGGGGTTTGCGTGTAAGTGTGTTGAGTTGATGTGCTCATTAGTGTGGTTATATGGTATCAGGAAGTGTAGAAAATACAGCAGCAAATGAAAACATGGCATGCACCAATGTCACTTCTCTTTCAGCTGTTACATCCTGTCTCTGATAAAGGTCGGCACAATTTAGCTTGCTACCCACATGGCTGAAGTGGATATGTAATGGAGAAAAATGACACAAAATGACCATTTTCCTCCATGTTACCCTTGTACTACTTGAAACTATGCTTAATAGGACTGTTCTAAGTATTTAAGACTGTATTCAGAGATCTGCCACTAAAATCCCAAACTGATTTTTTTATCACTTCTTATGTCCCCTCCCCTAGTCCAGCAGACTCAGGTCTGACAAATTTATGATGCTGAACTCTGCTTATATGTTGGATATGGAGGACAATTAAGGCTGTGGTATTTAGGTTAGGGAGTGAAACTTACAGCAATTGTACTAACTTCAGCTGAGGAGTGACCTAAGCTGTTTGATTTAGGGTTTTTACCGTGCCTGGTTTGAGTGCATTAACAGTGCATTTAAACACTCTGATAAACAAACATGTGTGAAGGACTGTGCCATGTTGATCCAGTTCTGCAGTCTTCCCTCTGAATGCTTTCTGAACCATATCTGGAATATTTGAGCTCTCTCCTTCTCCTTCAAAACTAGGTGTCTTAAAAGGGTGAAAAATTAAAAAAGAAATGCATAATTCTCTACATAGAAAATTTGCAAAAAACCTCCACAATGTTGTGGACTGTGCAGGACAAAGAAAACTGTTTGTCCAGTCAGCTGTTGGTTGATTCCTCTGCAATTCATGACAATGTGACAACACTTCCATTTATGAGCATTCAGTATCAGTTCTGTAGTAACACCTGTTCAAGGATTGAAAACGGCTTTCACCATATATTGTCAACACATTAAACTTCTTAAAGCAAAAGTGGAAGAAAAAAATCCATCTGCTTATCAACATGTTGTCTAATTGTTTTCATGCAATGGTTCTTTTATGTCAGAAGGTATTTGACAAGATTTAAGCTTCCTCACTCTTATCAGCTTTGAGGCTAATCACTTATTGTCTGTTCAGGTATTATCAGTAGGAGCAATCAGTATCATAAGGACTTATAAAAACACACTGAGTTAGATAGCCCACAACATTCAGAACATATGGTTGGTATACAAACATAAACTGAAAGTTAATCTCCATTGCTAAATCAACTAGTTAGCTCTGTAGTTTCAGTCACTTCTGTGTAAAATACTATGAAAACAATGGATTTATTTAAATGCTAATATGTAGTGAAATCGTCTGAAATGAAGAGCATTGGAAACTCTTCAGGACTTGACTTGAAACCCTTCAGTCCTAGAGTTTCAGTGCATCTATATCAGCCTCAAAAAAGCCCAGACAAATGAACACATGAAATCACAGTACAGGTTCAAAGATGAGTGGTTGTGGTAGAGGTGTGTGCTGCTACATGGAAAAGACAGTTTTGCAAGGCGTGTATAGACAGCTGTTGGTTAGAGGAATGCATCCCTCTAGAGCATGCAAAACCAAAAATTATCTGAATTGGAAGGTAGAATGTCATACACAGATTGTATAATAAGTTAAATGTGGAAACTTATTTTACTCCTGGAGATTCTCCAACATTTTCCAGCATTAGTGTCAACTCGAGGATTTGCTGTTACCCTCAAGATAAAATCTTGCCAAGATCCTGCCAAGATGAAATCCTGCAGGTGAAGATCCCTCTTTTCCCCACTTTTTCACCAAGGGAGGTACAGTTCTTAAATCTCATTCAGCCTGTTTTGCCCCCAGAGATGTGCTATCTTGTTAGAGTAGATTGTTTGAGCATTTCTGGAGAATAAAAATGGCTTTTGGGAATAACAACACTTAATTTTGAAACTGTATATCAGGCAAATTTTGTTTCTGCTGTAACCTACCAGCCACTTTCGGGAAGTGGCTAGTGGGTGTTAAACTGGATTTCCATTTATTTACCAAAGTGATAAAGGGCAGGCCTGTGAGATATGAGATGATGAAGTACTCAGCACCATGTCCTTCCGTGCTCTCTGAGCTTGGTTTTTGTGTAATTCAGCTTCTGTCAGTCTTAGTAACAGACTTTGGTTTAATTTCCTAAAAGCAGAAAAACCTGTGTTCCTTGCTTTCAATTGTACTTTCTGAAAACTTACACATGTGCTTATGCTGAGGTGAGATAGGTTTCACATGTAAGAGTGAGAGATGCTCCTGGAGTACAAATGCTTAGGAAAGAGGAAGATAGCACTACAGGAAAAAAGTTTCATCATAAACATCCCAAATAATTTGCCTCTGTCTTTTGCTGGTGAAAAACTTTACCTGCTGGAAAGAAAGCTTTAATAAAGTAGCTCTTAGGGTGTTTTTTCTGAATGTTTTGTCCTACTTAGCCCAAAGCTCCAGAATTTGGATAGAAACAGAATACTGGGGAAAGAAAACCAGCTTTTTATATTCAATTCAGCTGTCTTCACAGGCAATTTTTTCTTAAATTGCAGCTCTTAGATACAGGCAGCTCGTGTGCATCTCTAGAATATAAAGTTCTTTATTTTATTGCTTGCTTTCATACCTTAGCATCAGAGGTCGGTGGTGGCTATATAATGTAGGGACACCCTGTCTGGTGAGAGGAAGTGGAATTGTCAGCACCAGGGCTGGAGGCAGCAGTGTGGGTACATCAATGGGTAATGCCAATTGCTCGTCATTCACCGAATAAGCCTGTTCTGGTTTTGACTGAGAGAGAGATAATTTTTTTCCTAGTAGCTGATAGGGTGTTGTGCTTTGGATTTCGTATGAGAATAATGTTCATAACACTCTGGTGTTTTAAGTTGTTGCTGTGTAGTGTTTGTATTGTCAGGGACGTTTGAGCTTCTCATGCCCTGTCAGTGAGAAGGCTGGAGGGGTATGAGAAGCTGGGAGGGGACACAGCCAGGACAGCTGACACCAAAGGGATATTCCATACCATTTGGTGTCATACTCGGTGTATAACCTGTATGTGAAGCCGGAGAGGCGCCACTGCTCAGGAATTAGTGGGGTATCAGTCAGCACGTGGGGAGCAATTGCATTGGGCATCACTTGTTTTGTATATTCTAATTCTTTTATCATCATTATTATTTGCTTCCTTTTCTGTCTTATTTAATTGGGTGAGCCAGTGGCTGTCAGATGCTTATTTGCAAATTGGCATTAAACTACAACAGGACCTGAGAACAGATGAATTACAATTGAGCTGTGTAAAGAAGGAAATGGAGGGAGAGAGCATCCTTTAGCACAACAGTGAGGGATAGAGATGCACTAGAAAGCTTCATGGTTATTTTTACTGGTGTATGAAATTATGCTGGAAAAATTCTTGGGCAACAGAATTCAGTTATCCACAATTCTAAGTCAACTGTCATTAACCCACGCAGTTTCCAGGCATGTTTAGGGAATTAATATGGGATAAGGATATTCCCAAAATGTTGTTTTGATGTAGCCACCTTATGCACAGGACAAATTTGATATTGGCATTTGGCCTTAATGCCATGGCATATTTAATTTAATTTAGTATGTTAGTAGTGTAGCATGTTTATTATGTTAGTGTAAAAAACTGTTTCCAGGTAGAAAAATGCAGCATGCAGCAACTGTGGTAGATGATCCCAGCCCAGGCTGGCCATACATACAGCTACTGAGAATTGTGTCATGTGCCACACCAGTACCTGCCAACTTCATACAATGGCTTAGCAGTTTCCCTTGCACCCTCACGCTTTTTCTGTGCAGCCAAAGACCTGACCTCACTACTACTGTATGGTAATAATATTGCACTCTAACATTTCTGAGTCCTTTCAAGTCCAATTTGCAAGACCTGGAGAAATGAGTTGTGGGCTGATGGCTTTCAGTCAGCATTGCATATAGATAGTTACTTAAAAGGCTTAGAAAAGTGATCCCATTTATTCAAGAGGATTGAGCTAGGATAGTTATAAATAGCATTTACTCTTAAAGAAGCTGGCTCCTCTGGATGAAGTTCTAAAGAATCTGGTGACTTATCATCCCTTCATTATAGAGGTCAAGCATGATTACTTTTTGCATCCGTGCATTTATTTGCAGCATAGGGCAAATATTTTCTATCCTTTCCAGCTAAGAAGGCAAGAATAAACTTGGAGTTGCTAACACATGTAAGTAAGCCATTAATAAAGCTAATTATATAATTGCCAGTCTGAGTTCTTTTGAATCTTATTTGGATATGTGTGTCGCTGATCAAGTTTCATAGATGTAAGCAAGGTCAGACTGAGTTTCACTTCAGATGTATGAATAAGGCAAACACTTCAGAGAAAGGGGAAAGAAGAGGTAGGAAGGAAGTCCACTAATAAGTAGTTTTTTCCAGGCATCAGTGAGGCTTATGATGTAGATTCACTGTTCTGTTAGTGAGGTCTGAAAGTGACTTCCTAGCCTCAGTAAACATATTTAGTAGCAACTGTTAAAAGGTGCATGTGTCTGGGAAGCAAATAATATGCTTTGTGAACAGTTTGCTTGCAATAGTCTGTGTTGCAGGGTGACTCTTGTGTACTTGAAGGACTAAATCTGGTTCCTAGATTACTTACGTGAAAAATGAGTGCTAAAAGTCCTCTAATTCAGTGTTTTGCTAGAAGGTATTATCTCAGAGGAGCTTATAGGAATTCTATTTTCTTTTAGGTTAATTCTAAATTAACTCTTACTTTTTCACAGGGAATAAAACATGAGTCCAGTATTCCTACTATGTTATACAATGTCCTAGTTCCATTTGCAGGCATTTCAGCTGTAATTTTTGTTGGTTTACTGTCAAAATCAGATTGCTTTCTCTGGTTTTAATATTGTTGTGGGCTACTATTGTTAATATTCTACTACAAACCCCCACCATTGATTAGAATGTTATGTACTAAAATGTTGCTGTGTATTGGTTTTGTGTGGTGAGGTTTTGGGACTGGGGGAGATACAGAGATGGCTTCTGTAAGAAGCTACTCGAAGCTTCCCCCATTCCAAAGGGAGCCAATGCCATCTGGCTCCAAGACTGACCCACCACTGGCCAAGGCTGAGCCCGTCAGCAGTGGTGGTAGCAGTATTTAAGAAGGGTGAGGGAAAGAAAAGGCAATTTCAGCAGGAGAGAGGAATAAGAATATGTGATAGAAACAGCTCTGCAGACACCAAGGTCAGTGAAGAAGAAGGAGGAGGTGCTCCAGTTACTAGAGCAGAGAATTCCTTGCAGCCTGTGGTGAAGCCCATTGTGATGTCCCTCTGCAGCCCATGGAAGTCCATGGTGTAGCAGAGATCCACCTGTAGCTCCTGGAGGACCCACGCTGCAAGCAGGTGGATGCCCAAAGGAGGATGTGACCCTGTGAGAAGCCCACACAGGAGCAGATTTGATGGCAGGTCTTGTGATCCTGTAGGGGATCCATACTGGAGCAGCCTCTTCCTGAAGGACCACACCCCATGGAAGGGACACATGCTGGAGCAGTTCATGAAGAACTGCAACCTGCAGGAAGGATTCATGTTGGAGAAGTTTGTGGAGGACTGTGTCCTATGGGAGGGGCCCCACACTGGAGCAGGGGAAGAGTGCATGGAGCCCTCCCACTGAGGAAAAAGGATCGGCAGAGACAACCTGCAATGAACTGACCAGAGGCTTCATTTCCTGTCCTGCTGCACTGCTGCATGGGAGAAGGGGAAAAAAAATAGGAGTGAAGGTAAACTTGGGAAGAAGGGAGTGGTGGGGTGAAGATGTTTTAAGATTCAGTTTTATTTCTCATTACCCTAATTTATCATTTTTTGAACAGTGATAAGTTAATTTCCCCAAGTTGAGTCTGTTGTCTGTGATGGTATTTGCTGAGTGATCTCTCATCTCAAGATGTACAAGCCTGTCTTTTAATTTTCCCTCCCCTGTCTAGCTGAGGAGGGGAGTGATAGAGCAGCTTTGATGGGCACCTGATGTCCAGCCAAAGTCAACCCACCATATGCTGACGTGCTTTTAAAGGTCACACTTAATAAATGGATGTCTTTGCCTACTACCTATTGAATTGCATTTTAAATTAGTGGATAATTATGTTAAGAATGAGATTTCTGCAACAGAAACCATGTGGCTTGCTTATGCTCAGAGATTCAGAGAAAGTATCATCTGAGATTGTATGTTTGCTGGAAGAACTATCCCAAACTCTCTGACACCAGTGAAAATATTTGAGCTACTGAATCATAATAAGGGTGGCAGGACTCTGGGTCATGCTTGTACTTCTTTACTTGCATGATGCAACTTCAGTTGCGATAGCTGTAGAAGAGGAAGGCAGTTCTTGCTTGTTTTGCGCATTGTTTTGGGATTGAAGTGCATTTGGGAATGAATTATTTAGAATGAAGCCAAATGCCATGGCATTCACTGCAGACAGAGACGTCTGCACAGACAGACACATCTGAAATAGCTATTGGAATGGAACTGAATGTTTCTTAAATTAGACTAAAATGATCATAACAGCTTCCATTGTCAAAGGCAGCTGTTCTGTCTGTACTCCAAAAAAAAAAAATTGGAAATTATCATCGTTGTCACTATAGAATATCAAGACTGTTTTCAGAGTTCCAATGTCTTTAGCAGCATGTTAGCAACTTCGGAGGTGCTTGTGCTGTAAGATGGTTAATTGAGCCAATCTAAATCTTCACCAGAACTGCTGGTGCATGTGAAACTTATCAAAGCTCTGACTTATAAACAGATATGGAGACTCCTGGTCAGGGTTGTAATAGCCAACACCACCCCACCACCTCAAATCAGTAAAAGGCAACTGAATCACTTTTGTCTTTCTCGGGGTTTGTATTTCCAAATACAGTGCATTGTAGTAACTGACTCTGGTAAACAGAAAGGCAGAGAGCAAAGTGGCCAGCAAAGCAGAAGGAGAACTACCATCCTGTAAAAAGGCACCATGTGCCAGTCAGGTAAGGGACAGAAAGGGAGGCAAGAGTTATGAGAACATTGGGGAATCCCTAGGGAAAAATGAAGCAGTTCTATTTTAATAGCTGAACAAAGAGGACAAAATGGCAGTAATTCTTGGAGTCTATACCCTTAGAAGAGAAGTAGCAGTACTTATCACTACTACATGGAAACTCTTCCAGAGAGAAGAACCATTTGAAGAAAATACCCTTTTAATGGGTGTTAAATCAGCAGTACATATTCATCTGATGGGACCGTAACAAATACCATCAGTGAGATGCATTTTTATTCTATTTCATTCTAGATGGGAAAAACCTCTGTGTAAAGAATTCAGGGTGAATCCAGATTGGCTGAAGAGCCTTCTGGAGATCAAGATACCAAGAAGTTACTGAACCACCATTATTCTAAGAAAATAGAGTTTCCTTGACACTGCAGCCTCAGGAATGGTATTTTTCTCCATTTGCACAAAATCATGTCAGAGAAGAGGAAAATAATTTTGACTGATTATAGTTAAGCAAAATTCTCTTAGCAATAGTGCTACCAGTAGATCATCACAACCAGTAAATTTGAATCTAATAATTAAACATAAAATAAACCAGTTTGCATTGAAAAGAATAACTTAGTTAATAAAGCAAGTAGAGATAAAACATGGCTGTATTACTTTCCAGCTGAAAGAGTTGTTCTAGGGCTTGCAAATTTAGAGCTTGATCATATATGCACACACATCCATATCTTAAGACCATGTACTCTTTCTTCTAATATTTTTGAAACTGTAAATAGCAAAATCATCAGTGTTCACTGGAATTTTACTAATGGGAAGAGAGAGTGCATGTTTTTCCAGGATTAGTACCAACATTGGCAGCAAGTCTGTGGCAGGAGGTGATGGTTGTATGTACTTTTTAAGAAATGGTTATGTTTATTTTTATTCTTTAGTTAAATTTTGTTTCTCTAACAAGGGAGATCAAAAGATGTAGCTAGTGACCTTGTAGAAGCACCTCTTTTCTATAGCTCTGCTTGAGTGGGGTTTTTAGTTGAGCTGCCTTTCAATTATAATGAAAAGAAAGAGATAATTAATGTAAGTTTGCTCACCCTCCCATCCAACCAAATAACGAGTTTATTTATTTTACCTATGCTAGTACTTATTAAAACACATCACCATTCCCTAAGTCTCTGGGTTCGTTTACATCTTTAGAAGCATAATTAAACTTCAGTCATCCATAGCTGTCTGTCCACATTTGATACTGCCAGAAGACAACCATTAAATTAATAATTTCCAACAAGCTTATGAGAGAAGGAAGCTGGCACCACTCTTGAGATGGACTTTGCCTTAAGCACGGATTGCTCTCTAGGTTCTAGGACAGTGACTCAGCAGGGACTGTGTGTGTTTATGGGGAGGAGGTTATAAGGGATGACAAAAATGTAATTTGGGGTTTCCAGACATGATTGCTAACTTTGCTTATCTCAGCTTTAGATGCCAGCTAGACACTTCAGAATGGCCTGATTTTTAGAGAATATGTGGGAGGCATTCTTCGAAAATCAAGATCCTTTAACATTCTGCAAAACAGACACTCTGAAATAGAATTACTTGGTGTGATTTACAGAAAACTTGAACCTCACTTTTGTAGGATTTCTGCTTGTTTGCTTTTTCTGTATAAAGAGTGTGTCTCATTTCCCTCAGCATTTCTTGAATGAAGAATTCATAAATTTGTGAAAATGCTGAAATGGAATAAATAAAAAGATTATATATAGGTATCTAAAAAATGTGTATGCACTATATAGCAACATGGGCTGTCATTTTAAAGAAGTGTGCCTCACAGAAAAGGCAGTAAAATTAAACCCACTCCTATTACTTTAACGGATGTTTTGGAGAATGTGTATGGCACTCTCGCTCTTGCTTCCTCTTGCTCTCTCTTTTTTAAAATCTCTTTTCCTCTTTTTGTTTATTTATTTTTTTCTCTCTTCCTTTTTTGTACTGAGTCATTTTTATCCCATCTCCCTGAATTTCTGTTCAGCTCCACCAAAGGATCTCAGGGCTGTGTTCCAATGTGTCCCTTCTACATCCCCTGACTCAAGCTATTCCTCCATTCTTTTCTACTCTTCCTTCTACATCTTCTTCATGTCTTCCCCAGTAATCTTCCTCCTGTTTTTTGCTTGTTTTCCTCTTTTCAGTTACAGATTAAAATACATGTAGGTAATTTCTTATTGTGACAAACAGCCAGTCTCTCACCCAGCTGTCCTGGCTTCTGCTCTTGGCTTCAGCAGTGGACTTCTGGGAAAACCCTCTGGCCTGCTCTGTCAGAATGGTTGCTCTTCTGTGCATGTGAGTCTTATGCCTTCTGAGGAAACACTCTGTCAGTGTCCTCCCCTGGCACTGTAAGGGACAGCATGGCCTAGGGGTCTGCACAAGCACAGAGGTGCAGCTGTGGCATGTGTCCCACATCCTTCATTACACAGTACAACATCAGGGTCCCCTGACCTCTGTGGGAAATCTGTGCTGTGAAATATGAACTAGGGAGGTTGTTTAATTTCTTTCCCTGGCTGATTTGTGCTTCAGGTCATGCTTGCTGTGAAATCGTTAAAGCACAAGGCTAAGCTGTGACTGTGGCCCCACAAGCATCTTTATAAGAAATCAAAGAAACGAGGGTTGCCTATGATTATGTGAAAGAAATCTAATCTTGGGTAAAAGAAGATATGATAAATGAATGGAATATTTGTTTGTTGCTCAGCTGACTTTATAGTCAGCAGTTTGTTTAATTTGGATTCTGGCTGGGTTTTATCCATACTGAAAGGCATGAGATCCCAGCAAAAAAGCGTGAAACAGTCAGAGCAGGCTAGTGTGTGATGCCATCAGGTACAGTAAAGAAGGATGTGACCAAACACATGAGAGAAAGGGGCTCTGCAGGAAGAAGTTCCTTTGAGACCTATCTGACATCAAGGAGAGAAAAAAGAGATGTTTAACAGAAGCAAGGAATCTCTTCTGGGATTTCATCCAGCCCTTGCTCTCAAATATACAAAAATATCCTGACTGTATTCCAAAATACAAACAATATTATTTATTTTTAGAGATCAGACATGTCTTAGGGGGAAAAAATCTTACTTGGTTAATACAATTTAAATCCAATTATGGTTGGAGTAACATTGTTTTATTAAAGACTTGTAATTAATTGGCAATCACTGAACTATACATTCAGATTCAGCATTGGCCATACAAGAAATAAAACACAATAACACACAAAATAATAATAGAGACCTATAAATTTCTATCCATCCTTCTGAAGTTATCCTAAAAAATCCTAAACTAATTTTCTCCTCACCCTGCAAAGTTATACATACTTCCCCACCCAGCCCATCCACACCCAGTACAAGAGGAGGAGGAGGACACACTCCGATGAGAGTACAGGTTCCCCTAGTCACACACACCTCTTGCTGTGGATGCTGCTCACTGTAACCTGCCAATACACCTGCTGTGAAAGCACCCTGCAAGTTAATACGTGGCCCCTGAAGTTTGGGTTCCTACGCCTTGTACCCACCGTTGTCAGTCCACTCTCTGGCTGCTCACCACGTGGGTGGATGGGGAGGCTGCTCTATAAAACTTAGGCAGTGGTGACCATGCTGATTGCACAACTTCAGACTGTGCCAGACCAGGTTTTGTCTGGTTTCTCTTTCCACTCCAGAATCTTTCTCCTATGTTGCAGATCTTCATTTATAGCTCTTCTTGTTGATTTCTTCTTTGTATCAAAAGTCAGTGTAATTTCCTGGCTGCTTTTTTATCTGGCTGGTGGCCATCTTCCTCTTTACCCCCTTTCTCACAAGCTACAGGATTAAGTGCAAAGAATATAGAGCAGAATGTTGGTCTGTCCACACTGACTAGTTTTGCTAACAAATAGGATTAAATAGCTTGGTTAGGATCTCTGTAGTCTGTCATGTCATCTGGCTCTGAGCTACTTTTGAGACCACTACGTTGTTCTGTGTAAACAAGCAGATACAAAAAACTCTCACAAGCAAGAAAGCAAGAATGAAAAAACCCTACGCATGAGGAATGCCTGTGAGTAAGGGCTAAAAGCACCTTGGCTCTCTGGGGAAAGCCTGCAGCATTGCTCCCTAGTTTGTAAGGAAGGTCAATCTGGGCTTTGCAGATGAGGTCTGTATTGAATCTTACTGAAGTTTTTCAGCTGTGCAACCCATTCCCCTGCCGGAATTTATTTTTTTTTTGTCTCTCAGAAAGACTTCCTACAGGAGAAATGTTTTCATTTCAGTCCCCCCA
Source organism: Dendrocincla tyrannina (assembly GCA_035047865.1). Taxonomy (NCBI): domain Eukaryota; kingdom Metazoa; phylum Chordata; class Aves; order Passeriformes; family Dendrocolaptidae; genus Dendrocincla; species Dendrocincla tyrannina. Next base: position 18,147,200 of record JAWWMP010000001.1, read on the forward strand.
GTTCATAACCTGGCATCTTAATTCAAACTTTCCTTCTCTCCAGCCAAGTGGCTGCCTTAAAGGCAAATAAGGAACAGGGTGATGCTAATCACCACCAGTTACAGGCTGAGGATGAAAATATTTGTGGGAGGTTTAAATGAAAAACCAAGAGCAGCAGCACCTTAAAAGACATAAAGAATAACCATTAGACCTCTTTTGCCAAAGCTGTAACTTAGCATTAGGTAAGATTGGGAATATATATGTATGAACATGTGAAATTATGTTTTTTAAAAAATACTCCTACAAGCTAGGCAATTATACTAAAATATTGTGAATATCTTCAAAAGAAGAAAATGCAAGGTCTGACCCCCAAATAGAATCCCTGGCTGAAAAAAAGCCTGTTTAGGAACCAAATTAAGCTTTCCAGAAAATAGCCATTTGGTAATATGAAGAATAATTAAAGACAAATGAAAATACTCAGGGAAACCAGAAAGAAAGCAGAATACAGAACTGTTATTAGTCCCATAGCTTCCCTGTATTGGTAACAATACAAATAGCAGGCAAAAAATTGGAAACTTGAAAAAAAAGAAAAAGGAATGATTGGGGGGTGGGGGGTGGGGGGTGGGGGGGAATAAGCAATCTAGCTATTCTTTGTAGATCTCTTTTCTTTCTCTTAGAGAAGCAGAACAGGGTAACTTGGAAAATGTTTTGGTGAGAAAAGATGAGGATTGGTACAATGAGGGAAGTTAAACTTGAAAGAGATTTTAAAAGACAGAGCTTTCTGTACATATGTAACAGAGTAACATCTTTCACTGGAATTCAGCAAAATAAGTGAGTTAACAGAGTAGAGTAACATGCTGAAACCTGCAAAACAAGATAAAGTCAGAGGTCTTTTGGAGGCTGAAGAGATCCCCAAGAGAGGCGTGGATAAAGATGTTGAGGGTACCCAGTGACTGAAGGGGAAAGTAGATGCTTTCTGAATGGAATCCCGCAGTTCACTGAAGTCTGAAACGTCAGAAGTTGCCACTCAAAAGGTAGAACTGGGTCTTCTGAGATAAGATCTAGTCATCCTTGAAAGGAACAGGGCCAGCCAGCTAAAGGAATGTTTGAATTGGATCAGCTGTACAGCAGAGGCAGTGAGCAAATGTTGACAAATTCCATATGTTCAGCTTTTCAGGTAATGTAGATTCATCCTAGAATCTGGACAGGAGTGACAACTGATGAATTTCTAAATGCTTTTGAGAGCAGTGAATTAGGCTGATTTTGAAGTGATTGCTGGCATTCTTCTCTGGTTTTCCCCCCATCAGTTACAAGTGTCTGTGCAAAATTGTGGATTAAATACCAGAAAATAAATAAATAATTGTCCTAGTGGAGGAGTAATGGCTGGTTATGTGGTAGGAAAATGAGGATCCCTAATCTGGAAATAATCCCCAGATACACAATATAGACTGTTTATGTACCACAGGGCAGTCCCGTATTTATTTAAAGCATGTGTTATCTGTGAAAATATTTAGGTAGATAAGTTAAAACTTTTAAATGCCAAGAAATTTCAGTATTTCATGATGAAATCTACTTATTTCATTAGAAATAACAGGGAAAACCTCAAGAAAAATGGTTAAAATGTTTCTTTTAACTTTTCCCTAAAACATGGCTACTTTGTTACTTTGTAATTGCCTCCATTTATTTCATCTATAAGCAACATATATGTATGCACAGATACAGACACGTGCATATACACAATACCTCAAAACTCATCTATATCCAAATTCACTAACTTCTCAGATGGGCAGGAGGTAATTTGTCCACATCAGAACGTGCTGCCTTGCTGTAGAAAAACATACCAGGCAAAGACTAGCATTTAGAAATGAGTGAGTTTACTAGAATAGTGTTTGTCTTCTTTGCTGCCATAATGACCAGAGCTAGCTGACCAGCTCTGCAGTGAATTCCCCACCTTTTCATCAGAGATTAACAAAGGCATTGACTGATACCCCAATTTCAATAGGAATGGGGGAAACGACTCATGTCTATTAGCTCTACAGGGCATTTCTGGTTTTATAAACTGGTTTGAAGGCATGGAAGTATCTCAGATAATGGCACATTAGCATGGCACAGTGCACAAGCTAATGAGCCTTGCCTCTTGGGGGAATCATTAGGCTGAGGGCAGTGCTATTTTGACATGAGTATTTTGCTCCCAGTATCGTAATTAACTCAATGATGCTAGCTTGGTGGGAAGGGGTGAAATCTCAGAACCATCATATATTACTACATGGTGTGCACTGGCTTGTAGTACCTCTAGTTCTGATGCTTTGGTAACCTAAATAAGGTTAAATTAACTTTATACCAAATTAAATTAAATTGATTCTGAAATTATCTGTTGTTATATACTGGATCCAGTTTCTAGTCAAGTCAGTGGGTCATTCCATGGACTTCACTGGTTATTAGATCAGCCTTCAAACATTTTCACATAATACACATAACGAAAAATTGGGGGAAGGAGGAGAAGGAAATGCAGACCAGCCCCTGGCTCCACACGTTAGGAAATTTAGACAGATACGGCAATAAGAACACACTGTCTTATCTTCAAAGGCAAAACAGAGTCAAGGCTCAGTTATGACAATCTTTGCAGAGAGAGCTGCAGGGCTAGTTAGATGATGAGAGACTGATTTTCATGAAGAAAGATATACCAGCTGACAAGAACACAGAATCGTTTTGGAGAGTAATGCATAATGTGCTGGTTTTTTTCAGGCATTTCCCTCTAGCTATACAGAGACAGGAAGGACGTCCTACAGAAATGGTGTTAGCTTTAGTTCTCAAGAGATCCCACCTGAATTTCTTGTTCTGCCACAAAGTTTTGTGAAAATTCAGACAAATCTCTGCCTTAAATCCACAAAGGTTATTTAGGCTTCCTAGTGCCAGTTTCAGTCCCCTGCTTGCACTGGTTTCCAAGTCATAATGTTTTTGTATCAGTGGGCACCAGCCACTTTCTGAAAAGGACCTGTATGGATTAGTCCTTCAGTTTTCTTTTGTTTCAATTCCTCTTGAGTAAATTAGGCAAGGAGGTGATGGGAGTTCAGCTGTTGTCCAGTCTAGTTTTAAACACAGGAGTTCTGGAGAATGGCTGCAACACTGGGTTTTTTTGCTGAAGGAGAGGCTAGTGCAAAGTTTTTTCCAGTTTGCTGTGGTTGCCATGTTGCAACAGCAACACTGTTGGGGTGCAGTGCTAATAAGTATATTTCAAGAGTGTGATACTACATAGGCAGTGAAGGTAAGCAGCTGCTTTTGCACCTACAGGTAGTAAAACCAAAGGGATTGTAGAGGGCCATTTCTTGGTGTTGGTGTCAAGGATATGCCTGTGTTTCACAGGACAGTGTCTTATAACCTGTCTACTAGGGCTCCCTCATTCTAAGGGGAGGCAGCTGCTCCAGCATACTAACAAGCCTTGCTATGAGTGGTACACTTATGTGACTGCAGAGCTTTTTAGAGCTGCCTTTACTCACTGAAAGCCAGCCTGGGATCTCTGTCAGGTCCAGTATATAAGAAGATGCTCAGAAGTGTGCATGATGTACAGATCAGACTTGGTCTCAGCAGATTACTGATGACTGAAGGCAATGTTTCATTACTTTTAGACAATTATATGTTGTTTGGACAATTGGTCTCCAGACCCTCATTATAAGGTTCCTACATACACTAAGGGGTAGAGGAACTGCTTTTTAAATAAAGGTAGACAGATTCTCGGCTGTGTAAATCAGTGCAGCTCCCTTTAAATCAATGAAACTATTCTAGTATACTCAAGGTGAGGATCCGACTCAAAGACTAATGGAAGAGAGGTGACACCAAGAATGAGATTTTTCTAAAGCTCTCAACATTAGTCTGACTCTGTGCCCATTTCCTCTGAAAGGAAAAGTCTTACTAAATTCAGGGGGAACAGAGTAATGTGAAGCTGAAAGCTCAGAAATCCCATCCCTTAGACCAGGAGTGCCACAGATTGCTCTCTGGTGAGAGATGACTTACTGTGAGGGTTCAACAGTTTGGTACAGTCCTTCTTGGTCAGCAGTGACAAAGTTGAAAAACTCTGTGCCACTGAAAAATCAGGAGAGGAAAGCCAAAACAAACTGGATGACCAAAAAGCACTATTTTTTTTTTCCTGCATCCCCAAGTACTTAAACAGACAAGCTACAAATCCTTAGATTATTCCAGAAATCTAAGATGTAGTGTCTAACCAATCTCAGAGTAGCTTTTTGGATAGATGTTTCCATAAGGATTTCAGGATAAGTTCAGGGCCAAGCTGTTCTGTGTTGAAGCTGATGTTAGTACATGCCTAGAAGCATATACTATGTGAGTAGGGGGAGTGAGGGGTTGTTTTTTGTTTGTTGTTTGGGGGGTTTTTTTGGTGGGGTGGTGGTGGGGGCGTCGAGTGGGATGGTGTCAATATGCACACCAAAATGCTCTGTCTTTGCTGATCAGTAATGGAATCTGAAGGTGTTGGTTTAATTGACCTTCACTGTCCTTGCTGTATTGGACCTAATGACCAACAGATGCCAATAAAACATAAATAACCCAAAGAATTTAATTAAAGAAACAATGTCATGCTGAGATGTCAAAAATAATATTTAAGCAACCCTCCTCTCAGACGACCTTTTGTGTAATGATAGAAAGAAAAAAAAAAAAAGGAAATTTAGGTTCATACATTAACTTCAAACAGAGCAGAGAATGGGTTAATGGAACTGGAGAAGATAAGTGTCAGGATTATTTTTTAAATGCTTTATCTGCTAATAGCACTGAGCCCAAAACAGCATCAATGTGTTAATGTAACTTGATCAAGCTGATTATATAACAGCATAAAGACATTTTCCTTATCTGCTTGCCTCATCATCATTCATTTGCAGTATGTTTCAACTGACTACACTATACATCAGTAGTTACGTTCTATATGCAGTAAAATTATCACGTTACATGTTTGCAGTGATGTATGTATATATTTGCTTCCTGAGGATAGGAAGCTTTCCATCGTTCTCTGGCTTTGCAAGTGCTTTCACTGTGAAAACAGTTTCACGTAGGAATTGTTTTAGTTATTGTTACTATCCTCTTCAACTCAAATAGATATGGTTAATTCAGCAACAAGTAGACTCTTGACAAGAGGATATCCCTGAGCAACAGTTACTTATCTCAGTTGGCTTCAAAAGGGGCTTCCTGAAAGAATAAGGGTTCATGTTTCTGAAAAGGGGTCTCAAAATGTAGATATTAGATATTCTTGACCCATGCTTCACAAGCAACATACTGTCTGTAGGACCTTCTCCATTATTCAGTACCCTAGGGAATATGAATGTTAAAACTTAATCTGGCAGCCAGAGAGAAATACAATATTGTCTGCACAATCTTTCTGTGTTATGGCTGGTGAGCCAGAAGTGGGAATAATATCTGTGTGGAAGCAGGCTAATGCAGAACATAATTTTTAGCTATACTGTGTGTGGAAGCAGCTCCCTGACTGTCTGGAGTTCTCTGCAACACAGACAATTGTGATGGCACAGACATATATTTAGGAGGCCATTCTTAAATGCTATAATTTAGGGGAGCAAACTGTGCATGCTTTTATAGAAAGCAGATGAATCCCTGCTTTCAACACTACAATCCAACTCAGATGACTGTTTGAAGCTCTAAGTAGTATCTCTATATGTAATTTTTTTGTAAATTCTCTGTTTGCATCAATAATGAAATCTTAAAAGGGAAGAGAAAAAGAAAATGTTAAAAAGTTAGGAAATAAACAGAAAGTACTGTTTGGGGCAGGAAACTTTTAATGTTAACATTCATATCAGAACACATGCAGTGCAGTTCTTTTTAATTATCAAAAAATAGAAACTGTAGGCATAGGGGAAAATATGAAGCTGGAAGTATGCATGATGAGAGACATAATGCCTAAATTATTATTATTCTTGTAATTTCTCCTTTAGTGTTCTGCTCATAGAGGAGAGCATGTTTTTCACTTTTGGGGTTTTTTTTAAAGTTTCACTAATTGTTTTGTTTGCTTTGTTCAGATTCTGGAGAAGTTTGGTAAATCCTAATACCACTGCATGACCCACCAACAGTAGCCCCAAAATGGAAGCAGCTTATTATGAGATGTTATCTTCACACCAAGAGACATTTCGGGGAAGTAAATAGCAGTTTGTGAAATAAAGCAATTGAAAATATGCAAGTACACTCAGAAAACAGATGGTGTTTAGAATGAGCTGGATTCCCTTTTCATAGCTTTAGCTCAAAATATTTGATTCAAAAGTTCACTTTGAAGTTTTTCTCCCCTAATCCCTTAGTAAGCTATAGCAGTCTTGAAGGTTATCTGTCGCCTCAGCTTGAACATAGGCTTTCATTTCTCAAGTATGATCTTACTTGCAATTAGACCATATAAAATACCAGACATGCTGTTCTATTAAAAAAAAAAAAAAAAAGAACTACCAGTTCTGCACACCACAGTTTTTGGATTCAGGAAATTATACTCAGCCCCAATAAATCAAGGGGCTGTTTCTGGAAGAAATTATAAAAGCTAATAATATGTTAGAAATATGGAAAGATTTAAACATCATTACAGATTTTAAAGGATTGTTGCCAGTGGAAGATAAATCTAGTAAAACCCAGCCAGATCCATTGACTGAAAATTAGTAAATATTCTTTTCTTTTCCTTTATTCTGTTGCATTAATGGAACAGAAGTTTGTCTATGCTCAGTAACTAGCATGTGGCTGACTTATGGAGAGACTGGAAACTAAAGAAAAGGGGATTTGTGGTCTGTATCAGCTTGGGACCTTGCTTTCTTATATTGAGAGATGATCACTATGATAGTCAAGATTGCAATATTAGAAAGTCTATGGAAAGGCTGAACTAATGACCTTGATCAAAAGGAGTGAATGCATGCCCTGGTTTGGCAGAGTGACTGTATCCATATGTAGTTATATGCTATGTGTTAGGTTTTGTTCGTGAGTCAGAGGGGCACTGAGGGGGACACCAATTGTCCTAGTATGGGGGAATGAGAACAGTTCAAGTACATTCCTTGTCTCTGGTGAAATTACTAAAAAGTGCTTTTAACTGAAGTTTGTTGCGTGTCTTCTGGGCATTTATATGGCACACAGTTTTGCCTGTGAGTGCTGAATGTGCTGCTTGCACACCTTGTCTCTATTTAGTCCTGTCATAATGCTCCTAATGTCATGTTCAGAGCCAAACTGCCCACCCATCAAGCCCAGACCACCCTCAATATGGAGTTAAGAGAGTGCCCAACCCAAGATGTGTGCAGTGACCCCTGGCCTGCCAGCCTTCCCAGAAACTGTTCTGGGCACTCCCATGGTGACTCCCTTTTTGTGAGCACCCTGCACAAAGTTGCTGCAGTGGGCCAACACGTGTCCCAGAGACTGCAGCTACTCTCTGTCACACCATGTCCCTTGGCTCCAGTTTGCTCACATGCAATATGTCCTTGACACAGCACCACAGCCAACCCATGGCATCTAAATCTTCTTGCTAAGAGGGCTGGCTGTACTAAGCCCCCTAGCTGGAAGTTGATCCTTTATCTTCTTTTCTTACAATACCTATGCCTGGTTTTCTGGGTCTGTGCTCGCACTGGAAGAGCAACATCTATGGCAAACAAGTCCTGGGCAATGAGCCCTTCTCAGATTACTTCTACTGTGTGTGAAGAATCAGTGGCCTTGCAGCCCTGCTCAGTCCTGGTACTTGTGCCCATCTTTCATATTCACATACAGCATCCACCTTTGCTAAGGATGGTGTTGACCAGTTGCTAAGTCCCGGATTGTCAGGAGCACCACTTCTCTGCCACCTACTGCCATGTATATGCATTTATCAGACAAGGTTTTTTGCACATCAGCCATAGCTAAAAGTTGCTCAAATGCACTTTTCTGTCTGACTCTTCCTCAGCCATCACACTATGTATTCCAGTTTTCATTGGAAGCTCTATTATACAATTTTGAGCAGATAATGGTAATATCCGCTATGCACAAGCACACAGGCAGGGAGCGACTCACTGACATTTTAATTAGAAAAATATGAGAATGAGTGGGAAAAGAAAGAAAGATGGAGTGGGAGAGAGACGAAAAGAAAGGCAGGCAAAGGGAGAGAAAGAGGAAAAGAGAAAGAGAGGAAATATGAGAGAGTGAAATGTTATGACGTACATAAGCTTAGGGTTTTCTGGAAGGACCTAAGGGACTGGTAGTGCAGACGATGGAATGTCACTCTGGCAGAGAATGTTACTGTGGACATTATTGTTTTTGCACTGACATTCTGGTAGAAAGAAAAAGACAATCTGTCTATTGGTACCCATCATGAGAGAAAATTTTAAGGGTACCGGTTTCTTCCTTCCTTTCTTCTGTGTAGGTTTGAGATTTGGTTGGTTGGCTGATTTTTTACTTTTCAGGAAAAGATACACCCTTTCCTCTTGCTAGTTCATCTGCCTTGTGTTTCCTAACAACCAGATCTCCCAGGTTTGACTGCAGTGCCCAAGATATAATATGGTGTCCATTTTGGAGACTCTTCATAGTAGCTACATACCTTCACCACAGAACTGGGTTCATCAGCCTGAACAGAAACAGGAAATAAACTGTCTGCATATACCCCAAAGATATTATGACAGAATAAAAATAGCTGTCTGTTGCTAAAATACAAGTTTCCTCTTTTCCTAGTGTACTTTAAAAGACAAGTTCTGATTATAAAGAAAGCGGATAGTTTCACATACAGCAATGATTTTTTGGAAAAGCTACTATTCTAGCATGAAAGACTTCCAGGGGAAAATTTTTACTGTGATTGGCACAACTCTGTTGCCTCTTATTGATAATGCCTGCTACAGAAGCAGACCAGAAGCCCAGAATATTTATTTTCCTAGGCTGGGAAGATGTAGACAAATGTACCAATTGCATGCCAACATAATACTGTATTCTGTGGCTGTCAAAACTGGATCAATTATATTCAATATTCTTTTCTACTGATGGGTTTGTAGGACACAAACATACATATGCCACTTAAGGATACATTACTTGAAAATGGAATTAACAGTATGCAGTCAGAGCCACAGAAATAGGATACTTATCAGAAACGATGCTTGTAACTCACATGATCCAGGAGAAGCAAATGTGGAAATATATCTTCATAAAAAATTCACACAGTCACAAATTGTGCCATCTATTTCTGTACACTACATTTTTGTTACTCCTGGAGAGAGAAGGTCTTTTTATTTAAAATAATTGTTGTTGGTTTTTCAGAAGACATAAAGTATTCATCTTCTCCCCTCTCCTGCTGCCTTTTGGAAGTAGTCAAAGAGCTGAAATTAATTAAGTTCTGACCTCATGTCAGCATCATGTATCATAATTAACAGAAAACAACATCCTTAAGGTCTAAGATCTGCACAATTAAAACCAGAAATCTGTGAAAGAAACAAGATTAGAAAGAGAATGTTGAGAGAGAGTTTAAAACTTGAATTCCCTTGCATGGGGAGATGCAGTCACTGAAATGCTCACCTAAGGTACCCAGGTGCGTTTATATAAATCCCTTTGTTCTTCTGCGCAATTACTTTTCCATTGGTCTCCACAGAGTTTCCTGTGTGTAAACCTTATTTGCTTTTCTCATTTATTTCACATTTACACGTTATGGCCCAGACCATCTCAAAACCAAATATCCATTTGGATAACAGAGGTAATGAGGATGCATCCTGGATTCAGCCCTAGTGTACGTAAAACAGCTTAGAGTTATCTTACAGCATCTGTTATTGGCTACCAAGAAAAAGACATAGACCCACCAGGGCACAGTTTTCTGTCTTACTTTCTTAAAAACCTTTGTGTGTGAAGACCTACTGGCTGATTTCACTACCTTGTGATGATTTTGGAGATCCATTAGACTAGCGAGGTTGGAAAGATAGATTCAGTATTTTGCTACTGGTTGACTTACACCATAGTTGCTCATTCTTGTACTCTCACCTCCAAAAAATTAACCCCTTTGGTTCTTTTGCTTTGTAAGTTTGGTATTTTCCAGACATGTGGGTTTTGTCTTTAAGGCCATCTTATCTCTTCGTATTTAAAAATTTGATATAATTTTTGGCTAGTATATCTCAAAAAGTAATTAAGTACTCTAGTTTCAAAATCAATATAACATTTTTTGTTTCAAAATGCAGTCCTCCTCCTTTTTCCATTTCCACCTTGCCCTTGAAAAGAAGTTGAAGAAAATTGTTATATGAAAATCAAAAAGATTGACTATTTTGTTCTTCAGTTTTATCACAAAAGGGGGAAAAAGAAGCAAAATTAATTAAATCAAACCTTGATTTTCTGTTAAAAACAGTTAATCGAAGAAAGAAGATTTAAAGTGTTTTGATGTCTTCATTATTTTTACTATTCCTCTGTGTTCATCTTTAATAGTCCTTGGTACAGTCTCTGCTTCAGATGATTTCATCAAAACCCTAGTTGTTCTCCCCAAATGGTGCTGAAGGCATCATCTTTAGTTTTGTTTTGTTTCTATTATCTTTACTGTGATTTTGACTTCTTTTTGTCTTACAGCACCTTTCATGGCTCTTTTATACTAATAAGTTATTTTTCTGTTGTTGAGTCTTCTTCCAGCACACTTCATTTCACTCTGAATTCCTCAGTCCCACTGGCATATTCTTAAATGAATATTTGGTCACTTAAGAATCTATTACCACAGGGCAGTTAATTTCAAAAGGTGTTTAATGGGAGATGACAAGACCTTGTGGGTCCCTTCCAACTCCGAATGTTCTGTGATTCTAAAGAAGTCACAGCCTAGGTGCACTTACCAGTCACTTGTATCTTAAAAAATCTGCCAGCTTGTCTTGTCATTGAAGGTGTGAACGATGTGTTTGTGTACTGTCCCTGTGATTAAATGGGATAGCCTTTTGCAGAGTCCTGATCTAAACAGATCATTCTTCCAGGTCACTTTTTCCTCCACTGATGCAAATGTCCTTAGCTTCCTGTCTATCATGATATTTCAAGCTCTCTCAAAGGTACATTGGGTGTTACTGTCTTGTCTCCTAACACATCTAATGATAAAATTGTGATTCTGATTTCCTTTCCCAGAAATCTTCTTTAGCATCCAGCACAGGTTTCTATTTTATTACCCTAATTCTTTCCAGCTGAAGTCTTTTCTTATCCTCGTCTATCAGAAGTGCAAGAACTCAAATAACATTAGACTGCTGTTCTGAATCTGTTATTCGGGGGGCCTCATCCAGGCCCTATTTCTTCAATAAATTCAGGACAATGCTCTTTCCCTTTAATGCCCTATAGAGATTCCCTTGTCTGTATATGTACTCTTATCTTTCCATCCTAATTTCTATATTCTCTATCTGTCATAAAAACTTCCTAAAATTTCTCTCCTCTGTGTTCTGAATTCTTTTCAGCTGTAGTTGTACACAACTCTTCATTCAAACCTTCATTGCTATTTTGCAAAATTTGCTAATGCTAATCCATTTCTGTAAAAGTGCATTCCCTTGTTATGGGCCTGACTTTGCCTTTCCTGGTAATATTAATTAATGCAATTAGCAGTTTCTACTGAAATCTGTAGCGCTTCTCTCTACAGATGATGTTCAACAACATTCTGTATATGGTCATGCTAGGAAAAAAGTCAGTCTGCTATAAAATTATTCCCTGAATCAGCCAGAGTAGTGGGGTTTCTCTTGTTTTGCTTCGGGTTTTTTTTATTTGTTGGTTTTGTGGTTTGTTTTTTTTTTGAACTATATCCTCTGTTTTTGATAAAACTTGCTTAAAACTGAGAACTATTTCATAGAATCATAGAATGGCCTGGGTTGGAAGGGACTTTAAAGATCATCTAGTTCCAACCACCCTGCCATGGGCATGGACACCTTTCACTAGACCAGGTTGCTCAGAGCTCCATCCAACCTGGCTTTAAACACTTTTAGGGATGGGGCACCCACAGCTTCTCTGGGCAACTTGTCCCAGTGTCTCTCTGCCCTCACAATAAAGAATTTTTGTGGGAGCGAAGAATTATACTGAGTGGAGAAGGCAAAACCAAGAATCTTGTCAAGACCAGAGGGATGAAGAAAAACAACCATCAAAGAGCTATCCCAGACTGACACGAAGATGTCATGTACCTGGAAAAAGCTGTTAAAAGTTCCCAGTTTTGTGAAGTTTTTATAGCTGTAAATGCAAAGTTAAATGTTCTTATAATGTTCACAAAATGGAACCCTCAGATATCTCTCATGCTCATCCTCAAACCTGATTGGATAAGACTTGCTGCATGCAGTCTGGTCTTTTATGGTTATCTCCTCCTCTGATTCCTTTGTTTGGTTATGTTTCTACCCTGTTACTCCTCATTTGTAAAGGGATTTGCATGTTCCTCCCCAGTTCAGCCCACATTCCAGAACCTTCTCTGCCAAACCCTAGAAGAGTCTGATGCTCCCTTCAATGAATGCCATTCTTGTTTCACCCCGTGAAGAGTGTGCCGTCCCTTCTTCTCCCTCCAGGGTCGTGACAAATTTTTTTCCTTATATCTAATCTAAAAGTACTCTGTTTGAAGGTATTCTCCCTTGTACTGTCACTACATGCTCTTGTAAAAAGTCTCTCTGTGCATCTTAAATGTCTCAAAGGACATTGTTCACAGTTTAAAAAGTGCTAGTTACTACCAGTAAAGTGTAGCATTAATATCAAAAGTAATGGAGGGGAAAAAAAAAAAGGAAAAAATATCCATAAAAAGGTTGCAATGAGGGCACACAAAAACTGTCCACTGTTTCAATTGAAATACATATTGTCATTCTGGAAAAATTATCACAGGAACAAAGGCAGAGGAGCAAATTACTGAACTCATAGTCCACTTTAACTTGACCTAATCCTGTTTCTAAATCGCAGCACAGAAGTGGCAAGTTTTGCACCGAATTACAGGGAAAGAAGCCTAGAGGTACAGCAGCATGGTAAATGTCAACAGTTGTCTATCAGCTGTTGGGGGCCTCACTTTATTTTCATCATGCTGCCAATTCTAGCTGACATTGCTGCTTTCTGGAAGGGAATGCAAAGCTGCTGTTCTTGTTATCACTATTGTTCAAGCCACTAAGATAGGATTAGCTACAGCTTTTGTTGTTGCTCTGTTTAACAGAGGACTCAAAAAGGGTATATTTACAAAGTATGTAGAAGCCATTGAAACAGCATTTATCTGGTAACTATCATTAAAGTTGTCATAGTATTTCCTCTACTGCTATTATTTATTTTTTTTCCCAATGGGTTATTGAAGAAGAGAATACTTTCCAAGACAGTAAGGAAGGGCTTCTGGCTCAGCTTTCACTGTTTCCAAACATCTAAAGCAAGCATGCAAAAGTGGTAATAAATTTCCGCTCTTGAGCTGGTCTCCCATGAAAGATATGTGAAATCTGTATTCAAGATCGCATGAATACAAAGACAATTAGGGGTGCCCACCATGGGGAATGGGACAGACTTCGGATCCAATGTTTCTGGTCAGCAAGAACCATTTTCCCATGTATGCTGGCATACCATCTCTTACCAGGTATAAACTTTCACCTCATTGCCATTGTGGGGAGCTCAAGTTTAGGGCTCACTAATATACAGGAATGTAAAGAAGCCATCTCATCCTGATTTGAAAACATCCACTGTTTTCCTTTGAAATTTTCTGTAGTGGGTTGACTATACATTTTTTTGTTGAAAAAAAGTGTGTGATTTTTTTCTTAAATTATCTGGTTTCTGTTTCCAAATATTGTATCTGTGTCTGTCTTTGCTTTAATAAGAAAGATACAATTCTAGCACCTTACATTTTCTTCCCATGAAGATATTTATATGCTGGCATCAAGTCAACTGTCAGTCTATTTTTCTGATAAAGAGATTGAACTTCCTGCTACTGTAAAATATTTTTTCCAGTCCTGAAGGAATTTATCTGGCATTTCCCCACCTCCCTCTCCAGTGCTTATGATATATTTAAGTGTGTCTCTTGAAAATGTATGCAGTTTTCTAGTATCAGCATCATGAATGTAACAGGGGCAAATCATTTCTCCATATGCAGTCTGCATGCTCTAGCATGTAAAGCCTGAGAGATGTACCAGCACATATTACCCCAGTGTGGCATTCACTGTGGCTTATCCAATATAACACAAAATTTTCTTTGAGTCACTGCATTCTAGGACACAGCTACCAAGATACGGTGCTGATAAATCCTCTATCTCCTCCCTCCAGATGTTTCTTCATTGATTTCACTGCACTAAGTGTATTTTGTTTGCATGGATCCCGGACACCAAGTAAGCAGGACACTCTGTCCTGCATGACTCTTTTGTCATCCTCATTGCTTCCTCTTTGTCATATTGCCAAGCTTTACCCACCACACCTCTAGGAAGCCTGTTCCACTACTTGACTAGCCTCTCAGTAAAAAAATGCTTCCTGATATTCAGTCTAAACCTCCCCTGATGCAGCTTTGAACTGTTCCCACGTATCCTATCACTGGATACCAGGAAGAACAGATCAACATCTCCTGTCCTACTTCCCCTCCTCAGTAAGCTGTAGAGAGCAACAAAATCACCTATCAACCTCCTTAGTAATAACTTTTCCAAAGTTATTTCAATGCTGCATGAACTTCTCCAGCCTTGACTGTGTGACCAAGGAATGAAGTACGTTCCTGAAAGACCTTTACTTGCCCTGGGGTAAAGAAGGAGCCATAAGTTGGCATCAATTTTGTGAGAGAAGATGAACTAGAATAAAAACCACAGATTCGGGGAAAGAAACAGGAATGGCTCTTCAAATCCTATATCACCTTCCAGTTTTCCTTATATGTCTCTATCTGGCTGCACTTGAAAACTAGAACATATAACTGTAGCAAGAAAGAGCTATGCCATCTCCTGATGTGTGCGACTTCTTAATTAGCTTCTATTCACTCTGAAAATCACACATGCTATTTAAATATTCATTCTTCAAATTACACTACATCCTACTCATTATATGGGTGCAGTCATCCACTATCAAAAGTACAAGAGGGAATGGAAAATACTTCCCAGAGCAGTTGGTGCAGACGATACTAATTATGGAATTGAAAACTTGCAGGGACATCAGTAAGGTTTACTCCTACTCACTGACTTGTCAAAAGTCAAAAGCTTCATACGGCAATAGGAAAACAGTTATTTCTTTCTTACAGATGCTATGACTGCATCTATATGACAAAATAAAGCACTTCCACGAACATTGCCAGGACTGTTTTATCTACTGTTAGAGCTGTAGCAGATACAGGGATATTCTGTAGATTGCAGAAAGAATGAGAAAACTCAACTGCTGGGAAGAAACATGTTGTGAACATACAACAGAGTAATGCAGTTGTCCTCCTACACAAGCTGTAGTTTTGTCAGGTAGCTCCCAGCTTTCCGGCATCCAGCTTGATTCTTCTTTGAACACTTACCTTCTAAGCAGTTGTTATTCTCATAAGATTTTGTGAGTGAGGAAAAGGGAAAAATTCTTTCCTGCTAATAATTACCCTCAGAGAACTGCTAATAGCCACAAATATGCTGCCAATGTGGAAGGCAGAAAACAAAACTAAATTGAAGTCATTGTACGATACAGCCAGCTGAATGAAAATGAACCCAGAGAATCTCTAGAGGTCTCTATAAATAGGATATTCTCCTTGGATGTAATCTGGCTGGTGTTCTTAATCATATATTGTAAAAATACTCTTTTGTGGTGGTGTGGGGTTTTTTTTCTTGTTGTTGTTTGAGTATTGTTTGGGTTTGGGGGGGGTCCCCTTATTTTTATTTTTTTTTCTATCTTCATCTGTAAATGTAATTCTGGACTATACTTGGTACACTACCTTTTCCTGCCTTTTGGGTTTTTTTGCTTCTTTGGTATATTGCTCTTGCTGTGTTATATTCCAGTCAGTCAGCTCATTTCTACCTAATGGCATTAAAACCATCTTAAAAGCTCAGAACCAGGGAGCTCTCTGCATCTTCTGCATTAGGTTTAAGTGTTTAAGCCTTCCATCTCTGTGCTCAAGTCTGTATATAACTCCACAGCCACAAATATTTTTCCCCAACTCTTTTTTTGCCATTAGTGAGAAAGCCTACTCAGAAAAGGGTAGAAATAACATCCCTGTGAAACAAAAATTGCAATGTGTCAACTTCCCACAAGGCTTTTTATTTTATTTAGGAAGCATAAAATTCATAAAATACGTCCTGAAAACTATCCAATTTTTTTCTGTCCTCTTAAGGAGGACAGTTATGCTAAATGCTGACCCTTTCTTTTCACCCATCTTGAAGGGAAGAAAGGAGAAAAGTAAGGAAAACAGTCAAAATACAAGAGCTACTCCTTTTTCACCCTTCCTCTGCAAGCTTTCATCCCAAATGGCTTTTGCAGCTGCTGCAGCTTTCCTAACCACAAATAATGCACATTGTGGCGTGTTTATTCCACTGGCTGTGCTGCTTTGTGTCTCAGCTGCAGCTTGCTGTCCCCTAGAGTGCAAATTCCTGCAAGCATCATCGCCCTTTCTTCCCTATGTTATATCACTTGAGAGTGCATTCCTAGTGCTTAGTAACAAAGCTGTGAGCTACTCCTTGTTGTGATCACCAGCCACATAAGAATGAGGTATATCCGTGGATGTGATGTCTGGCTTCTCTTGCCTTGGCTTTCCGTTGTGCAGAATCATCCAACTGCACTGGTGCACGTCATGCAGATCATTTGCCTTTGGCTCACCTGCAAAAGCCTTAGTATTGTGCCACTACCCTATATGTAGATATCATATTGTGTGCGTGCATACACACACATGCTTATTTAAATAAGAGATATAAAGACACCTTATGGTGTCTCATTGAGACTTCTGTGCAACCAAAGGTCATGAATAGATAGATACCTACTGGGCAGTCTTCTGGATAAAGGTGAATTTGAAAGGAAAATAAATATTAATGTTCAACAGTTTAAGCAGCCCAAGGCACACTCTGAAAGGAATCACTGTGCAAAGCAAATTGCCATTATTTTTTTTTCATCTTGTATTCAGAATGTCACCTTCCAAAAATCTAGTTTGTTGATTTAATGGTTGAAATTTTAATGTGACTGGAGCCACCAGAGTAAAAAGTTGCACTCAGTTTTCTCCTAAGCACATAGCTAGCAATGTCCTAAAAAAGTCTAAACCCCAAAAGACTTCTGCTTCTGCATAGAGTGTCAGATTTCATCACACGATGATGTCAACCAGATGGTGGGCCCTCAACCTGAGCTGCAGCTAGAGCTTCACCAAACCTCAGAGCATGTTTTTAGTGACATGGAGCTGCTTTTCTCTTCCCTCTGACTCTGAGATTGTTCACTAAAACTGTTGAGCTATTTGTTCTTTAAAGCATATCCATATTTCATGGATGCACTAAAATTTCACTAGTGTAGGATCTGCACAAAAGGAGGATGTTCTGGTTAGGTGATTGTAGCTGAGGATCAAGGTTCAGGGTTAATATCCACTAATTATAATGTGACTTTTATTCAAATGGGGAAGAAATGCTTTCTATAATTCTCACAATAAATACATGAATACATAATATTATTATGTATTTTCCCAGAAACACTGGAAAAAAAATCTTGGATTTAGAGAGGTATCCAAGATTTCAGTATGCTACTCAGTGTAAAAATCCTGGCCATTCCTGAATGCTTATTCCCTAGAAAATGATGTGATAGGGTTATGATGTAAGCGCTGCCCCAGTTGTGCTGGACAATCTTCTAGTTTACAGGGGACTCAAATATGAGTCTGTTTTACCCCAAACAAGCAATTCAGTTGTGGCCCAGTGTGTAGCACATCCTGATTCGGAATACATGAAGCATCAATTTTTGAGGTGAATACATAAGAATGCCTCCCCTAAACATGCATCTTAGTCACAATCCTAGAAGAACTCTTTTTAAGGAATTAAACCTCTTAAGAAAAATAATATCCTATAACAAATTATTTTTAAGAAATTAAAATGAATTAATTTCAAAAGGCAATTACATGCAAATACAGAAGAAGGAGAATAATTTGCACTAATGACTGGGATACCCATTACAAATTGCAGAGTTTCACAAATTACCGAGTGAATAAGCAAAACAAATCCAGGCCAAGAATAATGCATCACAAAACGTCCAGCATTTTGTTTCTCCAGATGCAATTTAGTTTTAATTATGATATAGTAAAGCAATGAAGGGGCCACCCCAGGGAAAAATGCTTCTAAATGCATGAGAGACCTATGGCCCAAATGCTGTAATCTCAGTGTAGAATCCCAGCCAATAAACATCCCTTTGAGCTACTTAATTGTTTTTTGGTATTTCCTATAATAATGTAGGGGCTAATAGAAATGCTAAATTACTGATATTAATCATAAGGTATAAATGGGATGATTCTAAAAGAGCAAGGACTATGAATGCTGCAGAAGCAGAAGTCAGCTTTTAAAATGAAGTATCACTGTCTGTGTGCTTGTAAGTTCCCCCTCACTGTGATAGCTGAGTATTTCACAATCCTTGATGGATTCTCTCCTCTCATCATTTTGAAGCAGGGAATTTTTCCATTTCACAGCTGGGAAATAGTACCATTGAATAGATTAAGAAGGTCGCACACAGAGTCTGCTATGAGATGGGAATTGACCTGAATCTCCGGAGTCTAGTGAGTTACCTATCAGAACAGGCTTTCATCTGGTAAAACATCTTAAGTAAGGCAAAATAGTTATTTTTGTTTGTGCTCAATTAAAGTATTCCTCAATTCTGCAACCTGTTTTCCAGGGAGGGGTCACTGCAGCTGAACCTGGAAACCAGAAATGCCCATGGGAGATCCGTACACGCTGAGTGGTGGCAATCCACCCAGCAAAACTGCAGATGTGTGTATAGACCAGAGCAGTCACCAGGGAATCAGATGAGGCAGGCCTTCAACTTTTTTATGATTTGCTCAGAAAATCTCACCTTGGTGGGAGCAGGAAGAGGCTGAATGATGAAATCATAAAACACAGTGGTGTAAAGTAAAAGTTCAGATGGTATAAACAGATTAAAGTTCAACCAAAATATATTCTTACAGATACACTGTTATAAATCTTTCAGTTGCTATAAATGAACCAAAGCTGTTAATTCCTGAACTTATGCTCTTGCTTCATCCTCTTTTTCAAAGTTAGTGATGCTGTCTTTTCTCTGCAGTTTGACTGGAAATCAGTCTGTGTCAGAATCCCACAAACTATGCATTTCCCTCATGGGCAGGACTTCTCAAGGTACAGCAAAGCTGTTGTAATGCCTTCCTCTAACAGTCAGCAGGAAAGGATTTCCTGGACTTGGTATTTAAAAAAGGGAGAGGAACTTAGCAAATAAATGAAATTATTCTGTTGTGTTTTGGGGTGTTTGTTTGTTTTCATTTGTTAGTTTGTTTTGCTTAGCTGGTTTTAAGACTAAGGGAAATTAACGACGAGGAAAGAAGACACACCACTAGAATGACAGGACAGCTTAGTGGCTGCCAAGGAACTCTGATCATGAAAACTCCCGCAATGACATTCTCTGGGTGGAGAAGTGAAATGGAGATGTCTCACACATGAAAATAATTTCCTGTAGGTTGAAGTCTGAAAACAATTACTTGAGATCATTTGAGTGACCGTATTATAATTTTGTGGAGCTGCCTTCACTCTGACTCTGTTAGAACTCCAAGGCCATGAAGAAGGAGAGAGATGAGGTCCTCTGGGTCCCAGTACAACACCACTGTGGAGTGTAATGCAGAACTGGTGCCACTGTTACTCCTGTGTGCTTTGAAGATGACTGGTTGCACCTGAACACTCAGTGTTTCCAACTTTGAATATTTACTACACAAATACACATTTGTGGCCAGTAGATACCTACGACACAGTTCCCTGTTATGGTTCTCATTGAACACAGTCCGTCTCTAATAATACTTGAGTGTGTCTGGCACGTTCAAAACTGCTTTGCTGAGCTTTCCTCAAAACGTTCTTAAAATGTTGAAGACTAAGAGTTGATTGTGAGGCTCAGAATACAAGTTTATTTCCTGCTACCAAATTAACAGACTATCATATTGACTAGGCTTATAGGTTTACTCTGTAGATCTCTGTTAAAGCTGTGTGTTTAATTACTCTAGAAATGGGCTACTTCCAGAATAGCTTAGAATAGTGTCTCTTTTCCTGCCTGTGTATAAGCAGACTAGTGCGGAGGAAGGAGGAGCTGTTCTTCCTTCTGCTGGGGTACAGATCTCTCACTGAAGTCAAGTGAGCTGAGTGAATCAAGCCTGGGGATTTGTGAAGCAGACTGTCCTGCTTCCCTTTAGAGGTAAATAATAAATGCAGACTTTCAGTTAGTAAGCTGGTAACGCATTATTTTAAAATGTACATGTTTGTCTTTATTCTCTTTTAACATGAAGTATTTCTGTTTCCTCCGGACCCAATACTCACGTCTGCCTGCAAAATATGAGGAAACTATGGAAAAAAAATATAAAATTCTCACCCTGACTTCCTCCTTTAGAGTCACTGACATAAGAGTATACTTTCTATCATAATGTGTCTAAAGAAATACTTATTTCATATAATGAGCTGTTCCGATCACATCATAAGTTATGGAAGAGCCATTCCAAGTTGCTGCTCAAGCAAGCCCAGAGTAATTTTTAACTGTGCACAAATACTTTTGTTTCTGTAATAACTGTTCTGTCTAGCTGGCAGCTCATATTTTAGAAACCTTTGCACTTGGTCCACTGGGACACTTTCGGTGGGATTGATGGTGATCAACCATACATGTGCATGCCTTTCAGAGATGACAACTGAATGCCCAATTTCTCATTTTTTGGTAGAAAAAACTCTGTTCAGAATAACAAAGTAATTTTCCCATTGGAAAATGCAACCTGCATTTACCCCAGGAACTACCACGTGATCGTTTTGGAAGACCTTTGCCTGGGATGTCTATCTGAAGCAGTCCCTTTAACTGTGGGAGTTTCACGAAATGGCTGTTTTTGCAACTACATTTGCAAGTCTGTGGGAGCTGGTGAGAGTACTTGATATTGATTACGTTTCCCCTTGCAACTTTCTTTTATGTTTATGCACAAGTGAAGAGTTGTGGACTGATATCTCTCAAACAGCAGTCTCTGTTGTATTTTAGACTGTTGTCCTTTGTATATGCTCATGAATTTCATGAGATTGCATGTAAGCTCTTTAACTCAGCACTTGTATTTATAAAATGCTATATGCTAGGTCTTCCTTCAAAATTCTAGTGGTAATTGTTGATTTTTGTGTTTTGGTTTGGTTTTGTTTGTTTTATTTTTTTTTGTTGGTTGGTTTTTTGGTTGGTTTTGGGGTTTGTTCATTTGCTTGGGTTTTTGTGAGTTTGGTTTTGGGTTTGGGTTTGGGTTTGTTTTTTTGTTTGATTAGATTTTTTTAAGAAGTACTGTGGAGGAACAGAACTTTTTATTTTACTTGGTAACTTGACCCATCTTACCTTTTTGCTTTTTTTATTTTTCTTTAATGTTACTCCTCAGCTGTGCCCACAAGGTAGCAAAAAGCAGTGTATCAATACTGTGATAGTAATAGGGCTCTGTATGTGTAAAATGACAATGTGGGGGTGAAAAAGTCAGGTATGGATATAACTGTATTGTCTGGAGCCCAGCAGATACCAATAGAGTGCCTCAGCACTTCACTGTCAGGATTCCTGTTTTACCCTCTTTTACCTTTTTGTCTCTCCCTAGGCTATTACAGTCCCACTTATATGTCATTATCTTACAGTATTATGGCTCAATACCTAGTAAAACACAATTATTTAAACAGGTTGACAAAACATTCACCTCTGTCACTGTGTGGGTTTTTTTATCTCCTTTGTAACTCAAAGGAAAAGAGTTAGGGCCTATTTTTTTTTCCTCCATCGCCTACGCCTCCTTATTTCTCTTTCCCTTTGTTAGGATCTTTACAGCTCAGTTGACTCCGTGACAATTCAGTTAACTCTGACATTTTGGGGACATAGTTTGCATGAAAGAAACTACAAAACAAAAACTACACTTCATCTTCAGAGAGCAGGTTCTGAAAACGTCTCCTGAAGCAACATACTGAGAGCAATAATGATAGTAATTCCTACATCATTAATTATCATATAAAAATTGCTTACATCTGAAGATTGTTTTTTAGGCTGCAAAATCAAGTACTGGAAATATCTGACCTGAAAGTTTCTCATTCAGCTTCAACTCTGGTCCTTTCAAGTCTCTGCCCTGTGTGCAAACTGGTTTCTATAGGAGGTATTGTTTGTGTCTGTAATTAAGTTGTCACAACTCCTATGGAGCCATACTAATGTTTTGCTGTCCCTGAACAACTAAATTTTCCAATGTTTTAAGGAGGCCTTTGAAGGCTTGATCTAATTTAAAACTGTCCTCTGCATATTGCATATTATGTAGCAAGCATATATGCAAGACTTCCAAATAATAAAGTCTGCTAATCAGATTCTGGAACTAGATTTCCTTGTTTCCACTCCAATTCCCATCTTCTGCATCACACTAAGTGTATTTGTGTTACCTGTGCTTCATAATATTCAGTCTCTATTGCTCTCTTACACTGAGTGGCATGAGCAGGTCCAGTGAGGAGTAAAAATCTCTAGTGAACAGTAGGTCAGTAGATTTCTGGTAACTTTTAAGGCCTATTTGTACCAAACACTTTATTTCTTACTGATCAGATTATTGACATTGCTATGGTCACAGCTTTCTTCCTTTCAATACTAAGGCCCCTGTATTCAGAAGCTGCAGTTGGCTATTTCAGGACTATTTCAGTGGGTTTCATCTTTCTAATGTTAGCAATAGAGACTTTAGACTTGTTTTGCAGATATTTTTTGCTTGCCTGTACAGACAACTAATCCGAAAGTGCACTTGACTTAATGTTTCCTAGCTCACGTTTCAGTTCTGTGAACACTATAATGGGGCTACTCATGAACTTATTTCAGTGGATTAACTCATGTAAAAAGCTAATGATTTGCAGGTGGATTTGCAGGGTTGGGTCTCTTTTATATTCTGTTAGGCAGCTGCTGAAGTCCCTCAGTTATGAAACCCTTAGAATGCCTTCAACCAGCTAGCAACTCAGTCTTCAGGAAAACTAGCCTGGCAGCAAAAGGAGAAATACCGTCTTTGGAACCAGAGGACAGAAGAGGTATCCCCCCCTTCATCTTACAGTGTGATAGTTTGGACTCTGTCTAAGAAGTATGGTAAATGTAACAATGTCTCCTCTTTCTTTTGATTAGAAAGAGGACTGATAAAGAGATGGTAATGCAAATGATCAGACGAAAAGGAAATAGTTGAATCTTGGACCAGTATGGTGGTGGTTTTGTTTTTTTGTTTTGGTTGGTTGGTTTTGTTTGAGTTTTCAATTGTGTGGGGTTTTTTTGTTTTGTATGGTTTGGTTTGGTTTGGTTTTTGGGATTTTTTAATGAGACAAACATTTGTTTAATTCTGGGCGACAACTGTAGTCATTTTTTACTCTAAGGATTTTTCTTGGTCATTGTTAGGTACCCAAAAATATGACTAATGACAGCCCAAAAATCTTAGACCATGCACTTGATCCATTTGTTGCAGCCTGCTTTCTCTGTCATGTCTTTAGAGAAAAGAAAAAACCCCACAAAATACAGCTTTTAGTATTTCCAAGAGGATTGAAGACTCAGTTATCAAAATTGATGCATTGTTATTTAACACTGCCCCTTTTTTTATTTTCTCTTACCCTGTCATCAGATGCAAGCAGCTGGCAGTCAGTTCCCACGGTTAGCACTTACGCTTCAGGTATTTCCTTCTGTGCTTACCACTCTGGAGTTCCCTTTCCTCCAACACTGACCTGATGCCTTTGCACTGAATTCTCTTGAAATAACACCTTGTACTGGGAACACCACCCTGCAGCACCAGTATGGTAGTTTTTCAATACTTCTTTCCCTTTGTTTTCTTTCTTGCCCTTCTCACATTTTAATTTTTTGATTTCTTACCTGCTTATCCTCCTCAATGGACACACTGCCTTCACTGCAGCCAATTTCAACTCTGTGGGGCTGCCTTGCTGAGCACACGTTGCTATGGGAGGAAGAACTTGTCTTTTTTGTGAGTGCAAGGGAGGTGGCCTGCACATGGATGAAAGCTTTTGGATGCTAGGTGTTTGGTGAAAAGGAGTAAATGGTTCTTGTTTCACTGCTGTGCCCAAATGGGAGCTTATGATTCCTTTTTAGTTGCCCAGCCACTTGAGACAACACTGTTCCAAGCAATCACGCTGCAGGAGATCACCGTGGTATTTGAGTGCAGGATTTTGGCACTGCCCAGAGCCACTTGCTGAGTGGCTTCTGAGGTCCACGCACTTCTGAACCCTAAAGGAGATAAAAGATTCCCTTCATGGTTAAAATATAGGTGAGGATAAAGGAACTGAAAAATAGTTGAGCTAAAACATTCCTCATACAAGCACACCCAGTTTTTTCAGGGTTTGCTCATACTGGCTCTAAATGTTGTGATGTGGATTTATTCCTAAATAAGAACAACCAACATAATGACACCTTACACAGAGCTGTAGCTCTGCAAATTAAATGTTTGCTGAAAACAAGACTGAAAGGGGAGCAATAGTTCACATAATGCTTTGTAATATGCTTAAGTGGTATCTGTATAGCTGGGGAATTTGAGGTATTTCTTTTTCATTGCCACCTTTTCAAGTTGTGTCACTCGACTTGCGGCCAGCTCTCAGGTTTTTTTAGGAGAGACTGATGTTCCTCCTTTTATGTTTCATAGCTGTCTTCAGTCAAACAAGCCTGGCATGTGGGGAAATCTTAACCAGATTGAAAAGGGGTAAGGAGCAGCAGTGGAATATTAACCGTGACATGGCCCAGTGCAAAGAAATCCCCAACAGCTTTTCTTTTTCAAGCAGTGAGAGAAACTGAAACAACCTGCCTGTAGTAGAAAGTGATACAGAAATAATAGCAATGGCCATAAGAGAGGGAAAGCTAGTGGAGAAGGACCTGTTGCAATCTGATCATATTAATGAGGAAAGATAAGCACCTCTGGGAGTGCTTCTTGCTCAGGGAGCTGAATGTATTCAGGGTGGATGCAGAGCTTTATTCAGCTGGGTCATGTGTTCTCCCATGTCATCTGGGCACTGACCAGTTTCCTTTGGCAGATGCATGCCACAAGAGCAGCAGGATGTTTCTTATCAGAGATACCTTGGGTGTCTGGCAGAACCAGGCAAACCTCTTGTGTAGAGCAGCTGTGATTTATTTTTTCCCCCATCCTCCCTTCCTACATCTAATTGATGCTGTCAGACGAAAAGCAACTTATTTTGATCACATTGTTCTGCCCATTTCATTTTAGTTCATGTGTTTGATTGATCTGTTGCAGGTAAACAAAACATTGCAGACATGCTGGCAAAGACAAAAAGGATGATCTAAGTGCAGTGGTAGCACAGGTCTGGCAGGGGTGATCCAATTTCTTGCTCTGTCACAGACTTTCTGTGCTGGCTTGAAGAATTCACATGATTTCTCTAACTTCAGTTCCTCATCTATGAAATCATAATAAAATTAGGTGGTGAATGGATTTTTTTCACTTTGCCATCCAAACTGTAAAATCAAATGAAAAGGTAGGAGTTTGGTTTAGAACAGAAACATCTTAACAAATCAGATTGAACAAACATAAAGGTCATTTGGAGTTTTCATTCTGTCTAAAATGAATTGCTGTGATTAGCTTCATATACTTAAAGGGGAAAAAAAGTTATATTGAAATGTAAATTTAGTTTCCATTACAAGATCTGAATGAAAAACTGTCACTGCCAAACAGTTCCCCATTTTCCTCTTTTATGCTCTAGGCCTTCTCTCTACTTCACACTGCATTTTTCACCAGAGTTGAAGAAATAATTTTTGCTTTATCTGAAACATTACTGTTAGGGGAAATAATAAGAACAGCAATAGATTATGTAGTTTTATACAGGCTTGTATAGACTAACATTCTCTGTCTGAGGATACAGGATGAGGTCATCTGGATGTCTCACAGAGAGGTATTTGTACCTGGATAGAAGAGCAGCAAAATAATCTTTGATGAGTAATTTTTCTTTTGGAAAGAAGTGTACCTTGGTAGTGGAAAGGTCAGTGTTGCTAATACACAATTTGAATTTTATGCAACCTTGCCTCTAAATTTGATCTAATCTCAGTGCTGTTAACCTTAAAGCAAGTTTTACAGTGAGCAGGATCAACCTCTCCTGTGTGACCTTGATGAGTCACTTAACCTTTCTGCGCTTCATTTTTCCCCCCTCATTATTACATGAGGAATCATCCTTCTTTCTTCACAGAGGTGGCTTTCTGTAGAATTGACTCTATGTCTGTCATGTGCTTCAAGATAATAATTTCTCTCTGTAGACTCTTAGTAACATCATATGTTGATCAAATTCGGCTTGGGCAGACACCTTGGTAAATCTAGGAGATGCACAGTCTAATGGCCATGCTGCAATCTTTCCCTTCTGTGTCTTTCCCTGTCTTCTTTTATGCTTTAATAATGAGAATGAGCTTTTATATGGACTATTAACACTGAACAAGGTGCTGGGGAAATGAGATGTCATTAAAATACAGAAAGCAAATAAGTTTTCTTTCCTTTTTTTGAAGTTTAGGTAGGTAAAATCAGCATCTAACATGATCTGATAAAATCAGCGGACCAATCATACAGAAATATAGGAATAAACTAATAACAGTCTGCTAGTTAAAAAATTATCTTCAGTGCACCTAAAAAGGCAGAGTTCCACTGCTGCCATGCAGCTATTTCTGTTCTAGTGTTTCTGTGAAAAACAACGCCAGAAGCATTTCTGGAAAAATAGAGCCTGAGAAATAGTTGTCGTTTGTATGAGCATCTGACACAGTTATATAACTTCTGAAATCACTGCAGCAAGTTCTGAACAATGTGTAAAGTGAAAAAATGCCCACCAAATGCAGAGAGCAGACAACTACACGGCCACTTGGAAACTGCTGTGCTGTATTACTCCATGCAGGCACGTAATCTGCAGCCCGGTTGGAGACGGAAGTGCCTGAGATGCTGGAGATTGCCCACCTTCCTCCACAGCTAATCTGTTTGTTTTCTGAGGGTTTAATGAGGGTTATGCTCCTGGAGGGTGACCCCCCATACTGTTCTAATTTCTCTTCTTTTTTTGGACAAAACATTGGTGACAAGGCATGAGAAACCAAAAGAGAGTATGTTTGTGCTGTATTCTTGGATTTAGTATCTAGCTAAAAAAAGTTGGCTTGAAAAAGGTTTGAGAACGTCTATGTATCTAATTAAAAATTAAACATTTCTACTACCTCTCCTCTAACAGTCACTTCACTGGTTCAGACTACAGCCGTGTTGATACTGACCATAAGATCACCTTATCCACTATTGCTGCTTCTGACCACCAGCTATAGATCTCTAAACTATCAACAACAAAAATGACACAAAGCGAAATTAAGTGTCAATTTCGCTTTGTTTCTGTTTCTTTCTTTTCCTGCCTTTTTAAAATTTGTTTTCATTCCTTTAGTACTCAGGTGTTTTGTTTTCAAGTTTTTCTCTGTGGTTTGCCAGGCCACGAGTAAAAGAAGATATCTGAAGTTCTTGTACAATTTCCCAAGTGTCAGGGATAGGCAGAGCAGAAAGCCCATTTTCTTCATGATTTGTAATGACGAAAGACTCAAGATTAGTCCATGCCACTTACTCCAGTGTGGAGTCTCCTTGAAATCAGTGCTGCTTTCCACAGAGCCTGATAGTTTGGCCTGGATTCAGCTGCAGAATCGAAGTCTCTAGTGGCTGAAAGAAAAATGAGGGAAGGCAGTATTTTTATTTTTTTTTTTACTAGAAAAAAATGGTCTGTCCTATCCAGAATCCTTCCCACTTTTGATAGGCCTCGAGAAGGAATTTCAACCAGCAGCCTCACAAAGTTTCATAGATTATTTTTTTAAGGTGCCACCTCTCCTTTCACAGAGACGGAATGGCCGGAGTACTCACGGAAGTGTGGATGTCTTGGAATACACCCTTGCCTCCTGATAATTATACCGTTTGCTTCCTGATTTTGTAGTGTAGCTCATCCACAGGCAGCAAACGCTTTTTCAGAGGGTAGGTCTCTCGGATCACCATCAGCCCAGGCCTCCGAGGCCGCATCTGCCCCCGGCCGCCCTCAGCGGGTGCCGAGGGCTGTACCTCCTGCCGGGGCGGTGCGAGGGCGCGATCCCTGTGGGATGGCCCGGCCGTGGGCACGGTGTCAGCGGTGAAAGGGGGTTCCCGGGAGCGCGGCAGCCGCTAGAGGGGACCAGAGCCCCGCTCTGCTCGGCCGGCAGGGCCGCGCCGGCCCCGCGCCTCTCCCGAGCCGGGGGTGTCCCGCTGGGCGCGGTGTCGCCGCTGGGGTCCCGTGGTCTGCCCCACGGTCCGAACCCGGGTGAACCTCACGCCTGAGGGGTGTTTTTGGGAAGTACACGCAACGCAAACTGTGGACAGCAGCTCTGCGGTAGAGCCAGATAAAATTTAAAGCTGTGCCAACTATGCGGGAGAGGAGGTTGCGTGCTGCGTTGAGGTGTCTTTGTGCATTAGACAATCTACCCTACTGCTAATGAGGAAAACGAAAATCCAGTCTCTGTAAAGAAAGGATCTGCCTGTGACTTGCCCTTGAGTCTGAATTTTGTGTGTGGTCTTTAGACCTTACAATCGTGTCATACAGAACAGCAGGAGCAACAACTGTTTCAAGCTTCACTTTGGCTAAACAGTGAAGTGTTGGCTTGAAACTAAGCACGGAAAATGCACAATTGTCTCCCACAAACATCCTCGATATATGTGATGGTATCCTATCTGCCTAGCGTCTTGCTACAAAAGGTGAAATCCTGCGCTCTCTGGAGTGCAGTCTGTTTTCCAGAGCAAATTACTTTCTGAGATATCAGTAATGAATCAGAAACAGTAATGAGGTTTTCTTTTATCAGAAGTTCTAACGTGCTGCAAAAGTGTACTGAGCTGCTGGAAGAGCACAGCAAAGAGGGATACTCTGCTCTCTGGAGTGCAGCTTATAGATAGATTTCTAAGTTTGCTGAACATAAAAAACACAATATCTAGGCTCGATGGTATTCCAGGAGATGCCTTTATTATAGACATGTGCATTCTCACCTAGGGTTAAATATATGCCTAAGTGCTTTCCGAATTTCTGTATTTCAAAACCTAGTCCAGGCCCTTATGAAATATGAGAGAAATGTTCCATTTGCAGAATTAGATTTGAAATAATACCCTAATACCCTTATTAAAACCATCTAAGAAAGGATGCAGTTTATATACTTTTGTGGGTCTGGATTCTAAATAGATCCAAACCAGAATTTATTTATTATATTATCCTTGGACTGGAGAACCAATAACAAGCATCATACTTGCATTATGTACAGATAAATCACATTTAAATTATTTAACAGTAAATTACTAGAAAAACTTGGATAATTTGAATCTGGTTTGCTTTATTTTTTGATAATAGCACATCTGATATTATGCTTTGAAACACTCAAGGTTGTTAACATAATGTTCACTCCCACAGCAGATGAGTCAGCTCCTCAAAACCAATAATTAGTATCCTCATTGATTCATGCTATCACTCAACCCGTGATGGGTCATTTGTGGCTTCCAGTCTTCTGGACACAGCCATATGGCATCCCAGTGGGATCCAGGGCACTGACCCTGGGCTATTACAAGGGATACATGGTTGGCATGCTAGACTGCTGATTAAATATTAAACACAGCAGACACATTATTTCCACTCTGCTTTGAAATGAGTCTTTAATTAGAATGAAACTAACAGCAGCAAATGAAGTTTCATGGTTGTTGTCTGAAGTAAATATTTTGACCCGTTGCCTGTGGTACATGCTCAGAAAGTCCCTGGAGACTTTCAGGCTGCCACTTAGGCCAAATGCAGGTGTCTTGAATGGTATCCAGCTGTCAGTCATCTGACATAGGTAACGAGATTTAAATAGGAAAGACGACTTGCCTAGAAAAAAGGAACATGCTTCTGTTAAATTTAGCCATGTCTTCTTCTAGGAAGCGCTACTCTTGAAGCTGTAGTTGTATGAACAACTGAATTTTTTTTTATTTCCTTTCTCTTTCCCTCTCTTTCCCTCTCTTTCCCTCTCTTTCCCTCTCTTTCCCTCTCTTTCCCTCTCTTTCCCTCTCTTTCCCTCTCTTT
>JAWWMP010000001.1:18177376-18254184 GCA_035047865.1 Dendrocincla tyrannina
TCTTTCCCTCTCTTTCCCTCTCTTTCCCTCTCTTTCCCTCTCTTTCCCTCTCTTTCCCTCTCTTTCTTCTTCTCTCACTTTCTCTCTCTTTCTTTCGAAATTCTTGTCAGAGAAATTTGCAAGGAGCTGTAATTCAACTCGTTGTTTAACAGTCTCGTTTATTATTCTTACATGTCCTGATAGAAGAGTCATTGGGTTTAATTACATTCTGGGGGTAAGGGGAATAACTAGTTAAGGATGCCCATTTTGCATTTCATGAATAATGTATGGTTTTAGGTACATAACTTGAATGTTTCATCTCTTTATGAGATGCTGAGATAATCCAGAATTTATTTTTTTCCCTCAGAAATGAAGATGTAACTTTTTTTTTTTAATTCCTTATTCCTAAGACTTTGAGTTTGCCTTTGCTGTTTTCCAACCCCTGAGAAGCCTTTCCTAAAAATTGAGCAGATTTTTAATGTTTTAAACAGCCTCTAATTTACTTGTAATTAAATAGAAATAGATTTTCTGATTCTTAATACTTATTACACATCCAAGGGAGTATTTTCTAAACAGTAATTTTAAATTTTTCATTGCAGAGAAGTATAGACTTGCTGCTCCTCTCAAATAATGTGCATCTCCTAAAGTTTATAGGAAGCCAGTTCCATGTTTTTATTGGAAATAAATATGATTAAACCACTTGCTAATAAAAGCAGTGGTTTCATGTACATAAATCCTGCCACTCCCTTTTGTGTTATAAGCCTTAAAAATGACTATTTTATATTTCAATACAGTTTTCTCAGGGACAAGGATGAGTAAAGTGTCTTGGTGTGTTATTAAAGGTTTTTCTTAGTTTTGGATTATATTCATTTGTAACTTAAATATGATCACAGTCTTAGAATCTTTGCTGTGCATCAAAACAGCAGCTCATCAGAAGCACTGGTAGAACATAGTACATAGACTTAAAGTGTGTATTACAGTAACACTTTCTCACAGAGGATGCCAACCAGCCAGTGGTTGTTTTATGCCCTAGAAAGTTTGATTTGTCACATAGTAAATGCTTGCACTCATGCTAGTGTTTTATAATATCTGTTTCTTGGAACCACTTCTACTTCATGTCTACAGTATGTATATATGTTGGATCTTGTTTGCATTGAAAATGCTTGCATCATATACATTCATGTGACATCTTGGGTAATTTTCTTAGGTTAAATTTCAGAGCATCCCACTTACAAATTTAGGTACTCTGTGATTTTTAGCCACAGTAATTTTTTTTTAAGACCCTAGTTAATAAAAGCACCACCCTTCTTCCCTCTGTCCCCTTAATATTCTACCCTGGGTTATACTCCTGCAATTAAAAGTGTGTATTAATTTTCTTCTTTGCTTTTTAATTGAAGCTGGCTTCTATAAGTGAGGCTTGAATTCAGTTTAGTACTACTCTTTAAAGTAGTGATATCTTAATCAAAAAATGAAAGTGCATGTTTTCCCTATTAGCAATTAGGAAGATTGTCTACTTAGGCAGATAAGATGATAACAGAAATAAATTGTGCATATTGCTATTGAAGAAACTCTCTGCTTATTAAGTGAAGACAAAGTGTTCTTGGAAATGGAAGAACTATTAATGAAGAGGCAGCATGCAGGAGATCACAGGAGTTCCTTTAGAGAGACTGTGCCCTTTGAGGCCACCTTCATCACTGGTGCACACTAAAATCTGGACCAAAGCTCTTAAAAGTGGTAGTAATGCCCATTGCCAGCAGCTGAAAGGCCTTTCCAGCTCCTGGTATAGCTGCCTCTACACTTCAGCGGCGCTTGTGCCGAGGTCTTGGGTAGTCGTCTTCTGTTTCATCCAAAGGGAAGCTCTCTACACAGCTTCTTCAACTCCATAAACACTCAATAGCAAAAAGAAGAATCTCTTTCCTTTGCACTTACCTGTATGGTAGGAAGGGTGACCACTGACATCCTCCCTTCATCAATAAAACTAGTCCAAAGCCTAGTTTTAAGACTAGTCCAAGGATGAAAATCCTTAGGGAGCCTTTGTGTTAGGTCTGTTACAACTACTCACTCTTCCACTTCTTTGTGCTGTCTTTCCTCTTACATTAAACCTTTCAAAGTTTCTAAGAAGAATCTATTTTGAGACCTTGTGGATTCATTCAATTGGTGACATGGTAGAGAAAAAATAGCTGTTTTGCTTAGCTGGTGTTATTGGCAATAGGCCAAATTCTGCCCGCGGCTTCTCTCTTGGTGCAGGGTACATCTATTGAAATGCAAACAGATTCTTCTAGTTTCACTTTGGAACAATTTGAAGCAGAATTTAGCCCATTGCACTTAATTACATGCAAATCATCTTGAAAAGTTCCCATTAGCCTTTCTATTTGTGCCGCTCTTTCTCTGTGTTAATCATTCCAGTTAATATGTGAGTGATATTGGGTCTGGCCATTTGCGTATAGAGAGTTCATATTCTAATACTCTGTTTAAATCCCTAGCTATGTTCTTGGGTTTTCTTTTGATGGTGATAGGCCTTGATTTAACAAAGGGATAAATTATTTCAAAACTATAAGGAACCAGCACTAGAGAAAACTCCATTAAATCAACAGGTGTCTGTTGATTTATTTATTTTTTTAATTGTTTTTTAACTATGCCAGGAACTCTTCGATATGTCATTGGTTTCCTTCAGGTTCCTCAGCATCATCAGGGCCTTAGATATAATGCATATTGGAGAGAGGGGACTCATGTAAAAATGGACCCGTTCTACTTCAGGGTTGCTGCGTGGCTGGAATGGCAAACGATAATGTTTATGGTAATAGAAAGAAAATGAGTAAAATTTGCACTGCTCAGAGGTGCAGTGTCTATTTATGTTACCTGTTAGCAGATAATGCAGTCTCTGAAGAACATTGCCCTGGGCTGTGTTCTTGTCACTCCTTCCTCCCTCATATCTGATTGAATAATCTGTAAGAAATCCTCCTGGGGACAACTGACTTAACGTAGGAAGTGGGCAACTATTTGGTAGCAATCTTGCTTATTAATTGGAATGATATCTTAATAACCCAACATGTCAATTTGGATAGGTGGATCACGGGGCTCTAAAATAAAAGCCAAAAGTAATGTTCTCATCACTTGTCATCACAAATCCAAGAGTATTTATGGATGTTTTATGACATTATACTGTAGAAGAATTAACTGCATCTTACCCTCACATAAGGGGAACAATTGCTCGTCAATACTTCCTCAGTCTTTCTGTAAAGTCTTTAAGCCTTCATACTGTGTCTAAACTAGAGCTGTACATTGTGTCAGATGGATAGATGCAGCTTCCAAAAAGCTTTTAAACAGAAAGTTATGTAGAAAGTATGCAAGAATATGAAAGCATATCTTTCAATTCATGTTTTCTTGGATTTGGGGAGGAGGGGGATTAAGGGGAATTTTTTTGCTTTGTGTTGTTTTGGTTTTGTTTGGTTTTGTTTGGTTTGGTTTTGGAGGGGCGGGAGGCTGTATGTGTGTGTGCACGTTGTCTTCCTCCCAGTCACATCTATTTTATTACTTAGAACTAGGGACAAAGGCCTTCCATTTCTTGTATGCTGTATCATTTCAGAACCTGCCATATCATAAGGACATGTCTCTCCTATCAAATAGCACTCATATCAACTTCTTTTTTTTTTATCTGACCTTACTAAGCCTAGAAAATACAGCCTCTGAACCCTAACTATTGATGTGTAAAACCTGCTGTAACACTAATCAGACAGCACACTGGCTGATTTCTCTCCTTTATCTTCAAGGAGTGCAACAGTTGCTCAGAAATGACCCAAATAATTTTTATTAATGGGCTTAACATTACTTTCATTTCAAAAGAGACAAATCATTTAATAAAGTGTGTGTTCAGTTGTGTTCATTAGTGCTAATCAGTAGTTCATTAAACCTTAATCATACCAATTTCTGGCCACTAATATTCAGGTAGTTTAATAAAGGACCCAGCAGTAAAAGAGCACACTTTGCATATTCAGGAACATATTCATCCCTAGCAAATCCTACTTGAATATACGCTGTCCATTCAGGTAGATATTAAGGATGTGACAGTAACAGATGAAAGCAAAAAGAATATACATGGCAAAACACCACCAATATGGTTTTAACTGCAGCACATGCTGTTCCTATATATTCTGAAGCTCTTGCCCCATAGACCACTGTTGTTTACTTGGGTGGGAGTATTGTTGGAGCAAGGAATGCATCAAGCTGAGACTTTTGACAAATGGAGTTACTCTCTGTAGTGGAAACAGCAGGAAAACGTCTAAGTACATTGCTAAATGTTTAGTATTTTGAAAGGTTGATTTGTAAAAGAACATATTGGAGAGTCCTATGTCTCCAGTTCATAGAGTAATTAACATATGTAAATTTTCAGGGTATGTGGAGTTTTATTGAAGTGACTGCTTCTAATGTCTTATTCAGAGTTCATGAATCTGCCTTAGTACTTTTCAGAGATCTCATACTATCTTTCAGGAAAGGCTGTTGCCAGTTGAACAATTCAGTCTGGATGTGTGAAGCCCAAACAGTGCTACAGACAATGCAGAACAAAAAATGTTTCACTTGTTACTATTTATGTATTAAAAAGTCACTCTGAATTTCATGCTTTCCGCTGAAGTCTGAAGAATGAGTGACTCTTATCAATATACTAAACCTGTGTCACAGTTCCAGTGTGCCCAAAATATCAAGCTGGTTTATTCCAGTTAAAATTTTATGTTAATGCGTGTTTGTACAAGCATGTCAGTCCTAATTGCTTTTGTGAAGCAAACAAGAGTTAACAGTTGGTTAGAAAGACAAAATTTTAGGGAGAAGCCTGGAATTACTTGTTGCTTGTTCTTAAAATCTTTTCATTGCAAGCCAGTCATAATTTTGAACTGTTAGTTTCTATACTTTAGGTGGCCATAACTGAAGCAAGTATAGCGACGTGTGAGTCTCTTCCCTCCAGGAAGTGTAGTGTACTTGTTTTATCATGCAGTGCAGTAAGATGTTACCATATAGAGAAGTGATGCTTCTGATCAGGTAAGCAAATTATTATTTAACTCAGATTGGACCCCTACTTTAATCTGTTTTTACACTCTTCTATCATATGTTCTTTATGATTTAGCAGTTCTTATGGATGTTGCTGACCCATTTCAGTGAGAGATTTTGATGTTTGTATTGAATTTTTTGTCTTATGATAAAATATTGGTCCAGAAAGAAAACAATGATTTACTTCTTCACTCCTCTGTAGATTGAATACCATATAGAACTTATTTCCTTTTTTCTTGCTGTAACAATCCCTTTCTCCTTCTTTATTTTTTTTTATTAAATAAGGAAGTGAAAATGTTATGAGAAGATATACTCCATAAAAACTGCAGGCAGTAAATGAGTGTCCAGGCATATTAATGTAATGGAATTCTAAGTGTTTCTGCTGAGATAGCTATATTCATCATGCCTTTACTAAGCACTCTAGCATAGGTAAGTAAATGGTATATTTGTTTTCTGCCCTTCTGTTTACTGGAGTCTCATGTAATGCACTTTACCATCTCTCTAAAACGCTGCTTGAAATAAAGCTGACATTATGATAGCCTGATGATGCTTTAATGTCAGGATAGAAACTTATCAACAGCTCCAAGAAGCAGCGTGGGTTCAAGCATTGTTGTCAAACCTGCACTACATCATTGGGATTTCCAGCTCAGAAGACAGATGTTAAAATTATCTTCTCCTCCTTTATCATCATGTGACATGGAGAGCAAACAAGTCTAGTGGAGAGGGACAGGTCTGTGCAGATAGGTTGGACCTCGTGTGCACAAACAGCATACTACATTCTTGGAAGTTCTCTCTGCTGTCCTGTCTTTTATAATCCTTTGAAACTTACAGAGACCTTTGGCATATAGTATGGCAAAGTCTGAAAGTAGAAGTTAGATAAAGACTAGAGGGAGAAGACAGCTCAAACCATGTACAGTCTGGATTTGTCAAAGGATCCAACACAATAGATTTCCAGGACTTGTTTAAATAATTTGTAATGGTAAGGTGCATGTTTTTGTGAAGTCAGAAGAAAATCAAAGCAGAGGTTTGTGAGAAGTCCCAAGAAGTGCACCAGCTCTCTGACAAATACACCTTGGGATGTGCAAGCTGTTGGCAAAACCAGTTCAGTCTATAAAAAGCTGATGGTGGACTGGCATGAGATTTTGTTATACCTCAGGGGTTTCATACTTATGAAGGTGGCATGTGAGATGTTGAAGAATTGGTCTGATCTGAATGTGAGACTCAGGTAGATGCAATTTCTTCTGGACCCTATCTGGAGTCACTAATAGTGCTTCAGCAGATGAAATCAAAGCTCTGTTGTTGCAGGAGGCCTTCCTTCCCTTCCCTCCCTTCCCTTCTAGACTGTCATAGGGACCCTCCAAGGGGAAAAAAAAAAAAAAGAATGCATTCAGCTTAGCTAAGGAGCAAGACTTTGAATGAATAGCTCTAAAAGACTTATGTTCTGTGGCCTGGGATACTTGGGGTACATTGACGAGTGAACCAGTACCACAATATAAGTAATACCATTTGTGTAGCAAGGATAGAAATAGTATTATTAGGAATGCAAGTTGCTCTTAAAAGTTATGTACTGGTATTGCTCAGGGCATAAAAAAATTTAAATACATTATTTCCTTTCACATTAGTAGGAATCTAAGCTTAAAATACTTATAAAATATTTGGTTTCAGATTAAAATTAAGTGGATATTTGGAACAGATGAATCCCATGTTTTATATAGGCTAATAAAATATTATGAACTGGATATATTTCTAAAACTGCTGCTAATCGGGGCTAGATGGTGTGGGGGGATTTCCAACATGATGTTGAACCATTAAATTTTACTCACTGTGCTTTAGGAAATTTTAATAAGTGAGCTTTCTCTTTCTCTTTAATGGCTGTTTGAGGTCCATCATGAAGCCTGTGTGGGTGAGTTTTCAGTTCTTATACTCAATAGGCAGACATCCACATCATGCAATAAAACAGTGTGTTAATTTGCCACTGTGTTTTCTACAGAAACTATTAGAGGAATGGGGGCTGAGCAGTGAAGCTGGGGACTAGAGACTAAGCATCTAGCAATAGTTCATGTTACCTATCAAATATGATTTATATAGTTCAAAATAAATATTTTTTAATCATATGTTTCAGTAGAGTATGATTGTGTGTATGTTTTACTTTTGGTTTTTATTATTGCCTTTAAGTTGGCAACAGCTATTAAGCCAACCAAAATGTCTTCTGTAAAGTTGGCAACCTAAATTCCTTGTTTTCAGGATGTTACCTCCCCTATTTCTGACATCTTTTCTGGATATTCTTAATGTTCACTTCGGTGTCTTCCAATGCCGTTTTGTAAAAGAAAATAACCAAAGTTTAATGTCAACCTCTTGCTTTCGGTGGGCCTTCAAATTAATTTTGTTCTCCAAAACCCTTTCAAGTTGGTTGTGGACTTCTGATTTCAAAGGGATACTTTTTCAGCTAAACACTTCTGTTGTACTCTCATACAGTGGATCAGAGACGAGTGAAAGAGGTGCGAAAAACACACTGAGATGAAGAGTTTGTCTTTTTTTAATTAACTGATAAAAAAACAAAAGAAGCGTATATGAAGTATAAGTAAGGCAGCTTATTTGAAGTGTAAGGAATTGAAGGAGAAAGCTAATAAAAAGATATATCAGTAAAACTCGAGGGAAATATAGAAACTTTGGGGAAGGGAAATGGTAGTAAATAACACACAAGAAACCAGGTTAAATATGTGGAATGTTAAAAAAAGGTGCACAAGAAATCTGTAGTAAAGCCAAGGGTTAGCAGGTCTGTTGGAAATTCTGAGTGGGGATCTTAATGAAAAAGGTTAATGCTGCAAAAATCTGAAATGATTTGTTTGCAATGATATTTGTTCAGAAGAGCACCCAAAGATCCGAGGCTAGAGACGATGACAGATGTTTCTTCTGTGAGGAAGTAAAGTAAGGGTTATAATACATTAGACCTTTGAAAATTAAAACGCCAGGTGAATTGCAGTCACAAGGATTCAAAATAAGTAAGACAGGAAATTGGAAAACTGATGGAAAAATATAGAGGAAAGCAATGTGTAGATGAATAGTGTTTTCTGCAGCTTGCTTTGCTGGAGCTGTGGTGTGGTAGTTGTACGTTGTCATAGCAATGCCTTATTTTAAGGAAATGGAGATTAAGTTTGCAAACACTTCATCAGTTGTTGGATATTGTAGCCTGTATATATATGTTGTTTGGTAAAAGAAAATACCACCACAGTAAATCAGCAGAGTTTGAAAATGGGCCGAAGGGATTTGGAATCAGAAATTGCAACAAAAAATTGTAATGAAACCAGTAATCATGTATCATCTAAAATCCATGAAAGTCAACCTGAAACCGTTGAGGGTTTTTGTTGTATTTTCTAGTAAACTTGTCTGCATAGGCACTGGGAGAAGTTTTACAAATTAAACACATGGCATCCAAAAGTACAGTTGTTTCTCTGTTGGGTGGGTTTCAGTTAAGCTTCATTGTCTACACGCATTTCATTTTGACCTCCACCCACTTGCTGGGACATCTCTAATGGAAAGATGTTGGTGTAAGACCATTTGTTGAATGGCAACATTTTATCTGAGCTGATTTACAGTAATGACAGTGTAAAGTGATGTTACATCAGGAAAAAGAATTTCGGAATCCACTTTGAAAAGAACCAGGACCGTAACTGTAGATACTGCTTTAACTAGAGTTTATAGCTTTGGTCTCAAGCACTTGTCTCAAATTGCTTATAGGAAGTCTGCAAAGTTATGTATGCATGTACAGTTTGTAACACCAAGGGGCTGCAGGCAGATGGCCATGGGGATTTTTGTTAAAGAACTTAAGTCCTTAAAATACAGAGACTATGTATTTAAAAACTTGAATAGTTGGTCAGTACTTTACCTAAAGTGTACATTCTCATTTTTTTTCTTTTTTTTTTCTGCTGTAATCCATCTTAAGCTCTTGTTGGTTTGTATTTTATGTTTATTTTTATTCTAAATGTTCTTTCAAGTGAAGGATTTTAATGACACTTGGACAAAAATTATTTTTTTTCCTCATTTTTGTCCAGCTGTACTGCAGACAGATGGAAATATATATGACTAATAGAGTAGATCAGTGTATCCCTATAACTTGAATCAAAACAGCCCAGAGAAGCTCAAGGGTCTGGCTTTGCACCCTTCTTTCTGATCCTAGCTTAGAGCAGAACTACAGATCGAAGCTTGCCATGTCAACAGCTATAAAGATGATATGTTGTGTCTCTGCAGTATTCTCCAAGTCTTATTTATACTGCATGGAGCACAGAATTGGTTGAATGGTAGAGTGTAAATGAAATGTTGGTAAATATTTTGAACCATTGAGGAAGAATTTTGGAGGGAACACCAGCTAGCTAATTCTTTGGCTTGTAATTTTCATGCCTTACGTAAGTGATGTCAAAATGCATTGGGATGCCTTTACTTGTTCAGGTAGAGAGATGAGTCAAACTGAACATTTCATCATACCATCTTGCCCCTAGAAGGTGAGGAATTCCTTTGATAGAGTTTCCCTAATTTAAAAGAGGACTTCTTCAAAAGCCCAACATTTTCAATAGTTATTATTATATGTAGGGCACTTTTCTTTGATATTTTCATTGAAACTGAACCTAGTAATCATTAGCCATAAGTTACAGAGAAGAGCAATGCCCATTTTGTGAGATGTAGACTTACTGGCAGTCATTTCCATCTTGGGATAGGGAGGGAGGAGCTAGAGAATAGCACTTTTCACAAAGCCCCCATGTGTGGTTTAGTTTTCTTGGTTTTGGTCTAGGCCTTCCCTGGTAGCAAGGTCATAGCAAAGGGAGTATTCCACGCCATTCCTTTATGTAATCAGGTGTATGTAAGATGAGGAGGGGAGGTTCTTTTGCTCTCTTTCTTTCGGGGGCTTAGAAGACAGGAGGTCTCAGTGTGTTGACCTCTCTCTTACCTATATGAGCTGGAGCGTATCTGAGAGCTGTTGTCCAGAGCCATGTGGAGGGGAAGGAACTGTTTTCTTGAGGGAAGTTCATGAGAGTTTATTGTGTTAGTTATTTTATTGAGCTATTCCCTGAGTTTTTGAGTTTGTATATGTGTTTTGTTTTATTTTTACCCATTTTTGTCCTTTTTTCCCTTTCCCCCTTTTCCCTTTTGGGGTTGTTTGGGTTTCTTGTTTTGTATATACACAGTGTTTAATTGTATATAACCGTAATATATGTGAATATATATATTTTACTACAATTTTCTTTTGGTACCTTTTTCTTCTCTTTCGTGAGGGGGGAATCTGTGTCACCAACAGTTGGGTTTGGCAGGGAGCCAACCCAAACCTCCACACCCCAGAAAGGAGGTTTTTTTGCTTTTGTTTCACTGGAATTAGAAGCAGGATTAGATATAACTATTACAGGTATAAATGCTTTATGGGAATTGTAGTTCAGGAGCCTCCTACTCACATTTCCTTGAAGCAGACTGAAACTGGAGCATGTAAGATTTCTGACCTGTCTGAAAATACAAGGAAATTATTGTTATTGTCAAAATGTAGCCCAGCCCAAGAAGCTGGAAGGAGAGTGAGAGGTACTTCAACTGCAGTTTCCATGAGGTAGGTGAGCAATGAAAGGAGACACAGTTTGGTTTGGCTTAACAAGTTTTTGCCTGAGGACATTATTGAGAATAATTTATTTTTTTTTTGTCTGTAAAGTATATGAGACTTTGACTAAGATTGCCTTTTCTCAAAAAAAGAAATAAAATTGATGGTTAATGGCTTTGCTTACATGCATGCAGCGATTCCATCTGAGAAGTACAATTATTTATATGATGTTACAAGCCAAGTGTCCTGTTCTCCCATCTATTTTACAGATCCCCCACAGATAGTCCCCCTAAAAATTAAATAACTTTGTTCATGTGCCAAGGACCAACATGGTTTTCAGTTTCTTTTGAATACAGATTTCCAAAGGAAGACTCTTTCTACTAAAACACCAGAAACTTCACATTAGAGGCCTTGAATCATTTACAGAAAGCTCTGCAGACGGATTTGCCATTTTGACACTTCAAGACAAAAATCACAGTGGGCATCTGGTGGGCTGTGTGCCCATCCTACTGAAGCCTTTTAAGGACCTCATGGTTACTCTGGTGCTTAAACAGAAAGGAAAAATTGGATTCTCAATATTTGCACGAAACTCTTTGGAAACTGTCTTTACCATGCTCAAAAGCACTCTAGAAACTTCATAGCTACAAACAGAAGATGTCTCTGTGTCCAAGACCTTGGTATCTAATTAAACATTTTGGTTCAATTGATCCCAACAAATTACTTGAGGAGTGAGAAGTGGAAGAGCTATATTTACTGCAATACAGTGAAACAGCAATAAGGTGTTGTTTCTGCATTCCTAAATGGAGTTGCATCCAATTCTTTCTAACTTTTTATAGATTTTGGTTATTCAGGTAAAGCTAACTTGTGCCAACTTGTATACAGGGAGTGGCTTATAGGGGAATTTAAATTTGGAAAAGATTATGATTTGTTGAATTGGCAGATATTCCCTTTATAAGGAGCAATGGGGAATGTTTGAGGGGAAAAAACAAACACAACCCCCCAAACTAATACAGAATTGCTTTTTGAACCCTAGCTTCGAAAGCTTGGATTAAAGAATAGAATATTTAAAAAATATAAAATTTCCAAGGTAATGCTGTAGCTCATTCTGTAGATGTGAACTTACTGGGGCATTTGGAGATGCCCAAATGTGGAGAATTCTGGCAGTTCCTGATTGCTGACAGGTGCAGATTTAACAAAATCCTCCTGTGGTGCTGCAGTACATCCCAAATGCTGCCAGGCTCTGTGATGGTGTGAATGGTCTGGGACTTGATGGCTGTACCAGATGTCTGGAAGCATCACAGGCAGTGGCACTGCCGTGGCACTGCTCTGTGACAGGCTCACTGGTACCACCTTGTGTCCTGGCGGGCCGGGGAGCACAGTGAGTTGTGTTAATTGTGGTGAAGCCCCATGAGCTGGGCTGAACTTTCAGGGCCACAGTTCTGAAACTTGAGTTACTTCTCAGGACTGCAGATGGTTTTGGCTCACCACATTAGGTATGTGTATAAATTATGTCATGAAAGCCTGTAGTTATTCATTCTGGAGCTCCTAAGATGCTTTGATGTGCATGGATTAGATGGAGAAGAAACCCTAGCTGAGCTGGAAATATCCCACAGAGGATAGATACATGCATATAGTATGAATATAAATTCTCTTTGAGGCCTTACAGAGAAGCAGGGTTTCCATACAGATCTGACAAACTATTTTCAGTTTCTGTAGGAGGATCTGAAAAGTGGAGTGTACAGCAGAAAAAGACTGTATATGGAGTGACGCTTTGAAAGTTGCAGGTAAAAGCCTGTGCGTGCTTTTATGTAGAATGAGTAAAGTACCATTTTGTACCTGGTGGAAACAGGCAGAGAAAGGTCATGGTACTGAGCATGGCATTTGTAGTGGCTTCGTTTGAAGGTAGTAATAAATGAATGGGACTTGAATGCCAGTGATTTGTCCTGGGTATGAGGGGACTGGAATGGAGTCCAGGTCTGTGCCATGCCCTGCTCTCTGTGCGCTGTGCTTTTCTTACATCTATAAACTGCTCATATGTGAGAGGTATGTATTTATAACATAGATAAATCAAAAATTATTTATTTATAGCTACATGCTCATGTGGATGCTGGCAATTGAGGGATTCTGTGTGGAGGAGCACTAGTCAATATATTTGTTCTCTTCTAGATGACAACAGCAACAACCCCACCATGAATTTTATTAGGCCATGGTAATTTTCTGTTTATTCTTAGTTCTATAGGAGTTTGGTGGTGTTTGTTGTTCTGCGTGTTGTTCTGTTGTTTTTGTTTGGGTTATTTTTGTGTTTATTCTTTTTCTTGCAGTGATTTCTGCCTTGGCTTCAAAAAGAGAGAGAGAAATTCATCTTTTGTAATGACAATTAAACACAGTTTGAAAGATCATAGCCTAGATGCAATAGCCAGATCCTTCGAATTAATTAACTGAGGAATGAAGTGAATAATTCAAAACAAATAGCTTTCCCCTGAGAAATGGACCCTTCAGCATTCTTAATATTTTCACTGGGAAGATCATATTGTTGTCATCATTGTTTATAAAAGAGCAGATACTACTGGTTTCAGCTGAGGCGTTGTTTGAGATCAAGACCTTGTCCTCCAGAGCATCAAGAAATGTGAATGTATGAAATATGTTTTATGTGTTTCTTTTCAATGTGTGTTTTGGTCCTGGTTTTTTTACATGTTCTCTTGAGTTTAAGGGGTTGGTTTGTTTGCCAAAGTATAAGTGTAGCTGTGTATGCAACATCACCTAGAACTTGTTGAGGGGACAGTGATGTACTCTGTATTCTTAGACCAGCATCTGAAGAAAACTCTGGCCTAAGCCTAGATCAGTTCTATCCTGATATGTAAAGATATTCCTTGTGTCAGAGAAGGAGAGATTTCAGCCGTGGTCTTCATCCCTCATTTTAAGTGGTCTCTTAGAAGGAGTGTGTCAAAGATAAGGAGGAAAACTTTCAGTTTCATGGTTTTGTAGAAAGCCACATGTGAAGTAGAGCTCTGACACATATGCAGTATCCTCTGACAAGCTGGGCTAGAGACACATAATGTGTAACTTGAGTTTTCCAAGTGCTGGAACCATCTTTACCAGAAGCCTTGATTTGTGGTAGTACAGAGATAATAAATGTGTATTTCAGGCCCCTCTTTTATCATTTTGGAGGGGGATCACCTAGAACAATTAGAGCACTGAAAAGCACCATCTCTACTTTAGTACTCTATGTACGTAAGATACTGAAGCTAAGAACATGTGGAAAGGAAAAAAATAGAAGACAAAAATAGAACTGCTACTATTGCTGCTCAAAAACATGAAGAAGGCTAATGGTGGGGAAGAATGAAAATTTGGTTCACTGGCAATTCACTTCAATAGTAGAGTCATGGACCACATGCTTTTCTTAAAATGGTTTTGATATTTACAGGTATTCTTTGAGATTTCTTGGTTTTATTCTAAACTGTACATTGTGTAGAGTCTCTATAGCTTTTATTGAGCAATAATTCTTTTTGATTAGCTCACTAAATAAAGTATCATGGTCTGAATGATAGAGGTACTTTCTGAAAGATATACTAAAATTTAATATGCTGCTGCTTCAAATTTTTTCAATTCTTTCTGTGAACATTTACCCTCTAAAGGTTTGTTTCCTGGGTCTTGGTGGGAGGCAGATGGTGGTGAGAAAACATGTCAAAGACCATTCACTGAAAATTGGTAAGGTTATTTGGAGAGTTAACTGTTGCTCCACTGTTGCTCAACACTCTATGGATGTGGAATTGAAAGTAGGGGTGAAAATTACTGACAACAGGGAATAAAAGGTCAAAATATAAACTTTGAATAGCTAAACATATAAAAAGCTACAGCAAGATATTATAGTATGACAGTTCCATTGTGATCCTGGCAGAGACAAAAACCAGACAGTTTCATGTCATCTGTACTTATAGCCAAGGAGTGGCATTTTACAAT
The DNA here is from genome assembly GCA_035047865.1 of Dendrocincla tyrannina. Classification (NCBI taxonomy): domain Eukaryota; kingdom Metazoa; phylum Chordata; class Aves; order Passeriformes; family Dendrocolaptidae; genus Dendrocincla; species Dendrocincla tyrannina. Next base: position 18,191,931 of record JAWWMP010000001.1, read on the forward strand.
AAATGTCAGGGGCTGTTCCTGTGCTGTGAGAATTAGTGGTGGGGGTGGGGGAAGTGGCAAAAGGTGGCAAACACTCAAAGCTTGAACAGAAAAAACTGCAAAATAATGTTTCTTCCTCCTAGCAGCTTAAACATAAAGGCAACCAGCATTTAGCTGGGATATGTTATTTATATTTAAGATGGGTTTTGTGCCTTCCCCCAACTCTGGGCTGACTCCTGAAATGCTTGAAATCACTTAGGGGATGTTCAATGAGAGACCTCCTAAATGAAAAGGGAAACCATTAAATGAGTATGTGTTAGCAGTGTAAAGAGACAGCAAGCAAGGATATTTTTGTCAATATATGCATCCATGAATCATACTTTTAAAAGCACTTATTTAATGACTAAATGTTTAAAAATTGTGTATTTTTTTTCCCCTCATTACTTGCAGATTTTTATATGTTGTTTACTTAATAGAAAGTCTTGACAACTCACCTAAATACTTTGGGGATGTGTGTGTGCTTATCTAAGCATAAATTCTGGGTTGTAGTAGTGAAAGAGCTAGATGCAAAATGAGTAGTTACTTACGAATGAGGTGCTGCAGGTGCCAACATCTAAGGCTGCAGAAAATTAACCAGTAGGGCAGGAGTGGGCTTAGCACTAATTTCAGGATATTTTTCATTGTTTACAACTTTGAATGTTTGGAATTATATGAGAAGCAAAATCAGCTTCTAAATGAAAACAGGGGAAGGCAGAAAGTGCATTTTTAGACTACAAATTATTTGAGTCAGCCAGAACAAAATACCAGCAAGTCAGTCCTGCCTTTCAGTTTAGCAAGGTCACCCAAGCACCTAAAAGTAACAGAGGAGAGTCTCAACCACAGCCATATTGATCATAGAATGTAGAGGGTGATTGCTTATTTGAAACCATAGTGCAAATTTGATGAAGGTAGGAAGTCAGGTAAATAAAATGCATTTAATTTTAATTTGGCATACATTCTCCTTGTTTAAATTCAAAAGCAAGATAAGGTACAAAAGTATTTTAAAGATAAGTACAGGATTCTAGTTTTGCAAGGGGAAAAGAAATAATTGTTCTATAATGTCTGCAGATGAGTAATTATGCTGTGTTCCTGGAGGAACTGAGTTGCTTTGAAATTGGAAAGATAATAAAGCCATTTAATGTTGTAAAACTTAAACTCTGAACAATATCTTTACCTACAATTGCTTCAAAGTTATAGAAGCCTCAAGGTAGACACCTGTAAGGACTATTGCATAGTGATTTTTGGATTGTGTTTTAAAAAAAGCAAGAAACCCAAAATAAAAAAAAAACAAAAAAACAAAAAAGCACACCAAAACACCTTTTCCATGTAATTACACTTGTAAAACATCATTTTGAGGTGTAACACAGATAAAGATTTATTTCTCTGCCATTTGTTCCCTGCATTAATCTTCAGGTCTTTTAATAAAGGTGGGGAACAAAAGGTCAGGATGACTCAAAGAAATGGTAATGGGATACACAGATCTCTTCACCTATAGGTCATTAGGCCAAGTCCAGTTGGTATGAACGTTGCCTCAAACCTTTTCCACCCCTTTATTACTCTGTTTCTCTAAGGGATATAAACTCAAGGAAGTTTCTGTCTTCTAGTAAACTGGTGACCAGTGCTCCAAAAAGCTACTGCTCCTCTGGTCTAGGTCAGTGGCAAAGGCAAGAGTATGGGATTTGCCTTCCACGTCTAGCTACTTTGACAAGTGACCAAAACACGCTGATGAGCGCAGCAGTGAAACTTGCTTTATTACTGCCTCAACTGCACTGTTTTTCTTCTTGATGTGTGAAAGATGTTAGCTCAGCCCCCTCAGCTAGCAGTAACATGGTGGAGGAGAGAAGATATAAAATAAGAGGTGGGATGTGTCTAGATCCCAACTGAGAGGGGAAAAAAAAGGTACAAATTTAAATAAAGTATCTGTAGCCCTTGTTTGCAGGAAATTCCCACAAGCACAGATCTGTGAGTTGGTGTAGCCTCTGAGAATAGGGTAGTGAAATCAGTGTGCACACAAGTGTGTAATTTTCAAGACTTACCACAAAAATGTATAGAGCCTTGTAGCTTTAGAGGAATTAAATTAACATAAGACTGTCTGGCCTCCTGTAAACTCTGGCTCAAATGAAATAATGCCCGTAGCATTCAGCTATGATAACTGAGTGTCTAATACTTGTTTTTTAAATGGTTGGAAGCATGTGGTCTCTTTTTACTGTGTTCAAAGGGATTTTTGTCTCCCCCTTTTTTTAAGGGCCAAAAGCATACTGTATAGATATTGAATAGAAGAACTCAATAACCAAAATAGAACTAGAAAAAGGATCGTCCCTATCAAGAAAAAAAAAAATGTTAGTTTTGCATATTCTTATAATTTGATTTTCATAGTGTATCCTGCAAAAAAACTTGCTGTGTTTTTCCTGCCCTTTTTCTTTGGAAATGGGTAATTCTGTATTCAGCTGTCTCTGGCTCATGGAGTAAATTTCATGTAGACACACTTATGTCCACTGAAGTAAAGTCCACCCAATTTTGATTTCTCTGTTACCATCTCTCATCTCTCACTAAAACTAGCATAGTAATGCAGATGTAAACAATCCAGACTTGGTGGTAGCATACTTGTGTTTTGTCTCTATCAGAAGAATACTTCAAATGAAAAACTCTTCTGAATATGTTAACAAAGAAACCAAAACAAAGTAGGTATGTTTTACACTCCAAGGAATTCAGAACTCAGTGGGAATTTTATGGTAAAAGACCAGAAGCAATTCTTTAAACTTTCTGATGCTTGCAGAATGATACAGCAACTGAATTACAAAAGCCTTTGTAGGGTTTTTTTCCTTTCCCTTTAAGTGATTATATTACAAGTGCACGACTATGCCAAATCAAGGTCTTTTTGGTGCAGTATCCTGTCTCACAGGAGCTGAAGGTAGGTTTTTAGGGAAGACTATAGGAGAAAAGCTGGCATGTGGTATTCCCCCTGAGCCACAAGCCAAGGACTCCCTGAATCAGAGGGTAATTTCTTTGTATTTAACAGCATTTAATGCATTTTGCTTCCTTGATCCTGTCCAGTTTCTTTTTGAGGCCGTATAAGCTTTTAGTGCATCCCATAATACTGAGGCATCACAATAAAATCACATACTGTGTGTTGAACCTGCAACAAACCTCAGCCATGAGCACCTTCACCTAGTTCTTGTGTTAGGAGAGGCAGAGAAGAGTCGATATGGGCCCATATCCACCCTATGTGCCATAGGGTATATACAGACCTCACTTAGAAACACTTCTCAAATGTTTGAGTTTTCTGTTTGTGGGTTTGATTTAGTTGGGTTTTTTGGGGGGGTTGGGATTTTTTTTGTTGGTTTTGTTTGTTTGTTTGTTTGTTTGTTTTTTTCTCCAGACAGAGGACTGGACTGCTTTCCTCAGGTTTTAACAACATTGAGCCACAACATCGAGCCACATCATTAAGCCTTTTTAAGTGATTATTCTAAACAGGAGGCCTGGCAACCAACAGCCCAAAGCCTGTGATCTAAGACTCTCCAAAGGACTTTTTCAGTGGAAGGGTTGTTGCATGTACCTATTTCTGCCTAAAGTCATGGCCCTAATATTTCACCACCGTCTTCCATGAAAAATTACAACCTTTTTTTAGATGCCTAAAAGTGACTGTAAGATTTTAGATAGAACAGGTTTGAGAAAATGCCTCTTGGGGTACTTGACAATTGTTTTGCTGGTATATCTGATATCTGAGGGAGGGAGTCTGTTTCTGACAAATGCATTTCTGCTGCAGAATTGCCTCTGGCCAAGGAAGGTTGAACAGCGATTCCTCTGACTGTAAAATAATTGGTAGGTTCCGTATTACTGGTAACAATACCAAAGCTATGTATGTGTTTGGTTGTGTACTTCCAGCTTGTCTTCCTCACTGGAAAGGGCATTTTTACCTTTATAACTTCTAGTAGCATCCAGCAGCCCCCATGTGCCCTCAAGGCAGGTGCTGTTGGTGGTCAGACAGTAATGAGATGTAAGCAGCAAGGACTGACTCGCCACCTCTCCACTGCCAAGCCTGTTCCTGCAGCCATGTCCCTGGCTTCCCTCAGGAGGAGCGAGGCTGCATTCAGACTCACAACCTGGAAATCTCAGTCTCACGTGGAACTGTAGGTACACACTTAGTGCAGCTGCTGCTGGTACCTCCTGCAGTACTCACTCCCCTCCCCAAAAAGGACCCTGGAGTGTGCCTGCCTGGAAGGAAGGAGCTGGTGGAGCCTGGGTTGAATTGTCCTTCCAGTGTCAAGGACTTGCCATCTGTTTAGTGTTTATTCTGCTAGTGGATTTTCAGTCTCAGTATTAAGGTTGCTAATGATTGATTAATCCAGCTCAGTGTGGACAGAGCACACCAGGCAGTTATAAACTAATTGCAACAATTTCTCTGATGCTACCTTTCACAAAATGTACTTTCTGGGGCACAGATGAACAGCAGCAGCTCCATTTCTAGTCTTAACCCTGAGCTAATTAGGACAGATCCTGCTCCTTCCATCCACTGAGATGGAAAAAGAGAATTTAGAAAAGGTTTTTTGAAGGAATAGTTCTGCCTGGTAAGGTGGTTTGGTTTTTTTGTTGTTGGTTTTTGTTTTGTGGTTTTTTTTTCTTTTTTAATTTTGTTTGGTTGATTTTTATTTTATAAGAAAACGTACTATGAGACCTTCTGTAAACTCATTGCTGCCTGTAGCCATGAGGGATTAATCAGGGGTGTGAGACCCTGTATACTGGTTCTTGAGAGAAATACATTATGTTTGTCAGTTGTGCACGTGTATGATAATGAGTTTTCTTCTGAGATTGGCTGGATTTTGGGTACTGTTGTTTGTTGTGGGGTTTGGGGTGTTTGTTTGTTATTGTGTTGGGGTGTTGGTGGTTTTTTTGTTTGGTTTTGTGTGGGTTTTTTGTTTGTGGGTTTTTGTTGTTTTTTTTTTTCTTTGGTTGGTTGTTTTTTGGGGTGGTTTTTTTGTTTGTTTGGGTTTTTTTTTAAGTAGGACAAGGTGGGGTAGTCAGATACCCTGTGCCTTTACAGCCTATTATGTTCTTTAGCGCAATGTGTAGCTAGTTGCAAACCAGCAGTGTATGCTTATTATAATGGATGGCTGATTTCCATGTCAGGAAAAGGAGAAGACATAAAAAGAAGGGGAAAAAAAACCCTGAAATCAAACTGGAGCTGCACAGCTTTCCACAAAGGTATTCTAGAAGAAAGGGTTAGTTCTGCCTGTACAGGTGGCAGAAGTTCCTTCCCTTTATGTGTTCCTGCTATATCTTGCTGTTACATGTGTAGACTGTGCATCTTATATCAGAACTGTTTATTCCCAACACGTGTGGACTTGTTCAGATTGTGCAGAGGGAACCTTCAATAAGGCACTGACCATAAGAATGACTATGGCTTCCTATTAGAGTCCATTCTTAATGATCAACATGAAAGTCCTCTACATCCACCAAAAATAAAAATTTTTAGAAAATCAGTAGCTAGGGAACTGGGAATGGTGTGGAGGCAAGATTTTGCAGTTTTGTTATCAGCAAATCTGACTAGAGAAATTCTTAGCAAATGGAAGTGAATTTGCCCTTACAACTGTATGCATCTGAACCACTTGGTGTTTGCTCCATGAACATCTGGAAGGAAGATGAGGGTGGATGTGGGGAGGAACACTTTCAAAAGAAACAATCAATGCTAGAACAGAAATCAGAGCTTTTGCATTTAAAGCAATTTTTCTCTGAAACTGTAGACTAATGTGATTCCAGGCTGTGCAGATTCTAGTGTTAACATGTCTCTCTAGGTTTTGATGACAGTTAGCATAAATATTAATGACAATTTCATTAAAACTTGATTTCATATATAAGTGGATTATTCTTTTTATTCATTCCCTTGTATTGTCATTCCCTGTTGAATAGATGCATCACGCAAAATTGCCATGTATGACAACTACTTTATTGTATGCATGGAAAAACAAAACATTTTTCGGATTGTAAGCATTTGAACAGAATGAGATTAAGGTGAATTCACATTTGATGTAATGAGTATCAATTATCCTGCAGAACAAGGTACGAGTGTCAGAGGAGAAACTGGAGAACAAAGCTGAAGGACAACTAGTATGGCAGGTAAACAGAAGACTACTGTACTTCTAGTAAATTCTTTTTTGTGTTCCTCCCCTTTTCTCATATGTATTGCCTTGTGTTACTCTTCCTCAAGCATGTATGTCATGGCAAAAGTAAAATTAATTTCCAGCTATGTGTTTAATATTAAGTTCACAGTATGTTTTTTATGTTATGTATCTTGTTTTTGTTTATGTAGCAGTTGTTAATGGGCAAACTAGTATTCTTCACTTTCTCTAATAGCTTTACTGTAAATGAGTCCTTTACAGAAAATGCATAAATACTGTGATTCCCAGCATTATGATGTCATAGCACCTATAAATACTCAAAGTGCTGAAATGCATCCTTCTAAATGGAGAGTTTATAGTACTCTTGTGGATACCTTCCAGCCCGAGGATGAGCAGCTCATAATTCTTTTTTGACTGAATAAATAGGAAATCCATGAAATCCAAATCAAGTCCTGTAGAAAGACCCAGACACCCAGATCCATATGCCATACTTTGCCTTGTACATGTTTGAAGCGCTAGCAAACTTAATTGTTATGCCCTGGGGAATCTTCAAAACTACTGTTGGCAGGTAGCAGTGATATTAACAAGACAAATATGTCTCAGTGTATTTACCAGGTGATTACTGCTGTTTCAAAAGCAGTAAATTATTGTATTTATTCATCTGTGATGCTTCCATGGGAAAAAAAGCAAGCTGCATTTTTAATCTGTTTTTTTTCCCCAGTTTGCAGGATGGTTCAGGGTAGGGAAATGGGAAGGAAGAAGCAGGTTTGGAAGGTGTTATGGCAGTAGTCAAGTTGCATAGTTTACCATTAACTATGTTTCAACAGCAACATTTAAAATCACAAAGTTTTCGTTCTGTGTATGGAAGTGATTTGTAATGCCATATACCCTATGTGATAGCATATGTAGTTTCCAAATGTTTCATCTGTGTCTAGGCATTCTGTTTTTTAAATCACTACAATATGTTGAGCAAGCACAGAACTTGCCATATAACTTGATTTAGCATGTGTTTGTTTATATTTACAAAATGTTAAATATCCTATCTCCATTCTCTCATCTGCACTTGTTTTTCTCCCTGTTTCTTCTCCCTATTCCCCAAGACCTTATTAACCAACACTTAAATTGTGTGTCCCTATATGTTTTGAATTTAGCACTGTTTGTCTTAAATCAACCATACATATTCAGCATAAAGTCTTCAACCTCAAGCTGTTCATGAGAATGTAACCATATCTTTCTCCTTTGCCCTCCAACCAATCCCATTATGGCTGAGTCAGCTCCTGCTTTTTAAACCTAAGTTTTATTTGAAGATGAGCAGACACAGTCCTGCATGGAGACTGTATGTACTAATTCTGCTTTTTCTTACTTTCTCCCTCATCTGGAAAATCCCTTAGAGGTTGTATATAATTTTGAAACCTTTTTATGGAATTCAGGAATTTATGGCAGAGAGCTTCTACTTTTTCCATAATGTACAGACCAAAACTGTAAAAAAAAATCAAAGCCATGCTGCCAGAGTTAAATTTTAAAAATAAATTAGGTCTCTTTGTACAATATCTTACAAGGTAGGTGGGATTGTATAATATATTCAATTTTTCATCTGTGGAGCCCCACCTCCTTTGCCAAACACGCAGTACTCACTCGATGAGCAGTGACTCTGCTTTTAACCCATCTTTCAGTAGAGGTGTCTAAACCTCACCTGTTATATGCTATTTAAAATTGTCTTGGGATACAACATTATTGGGTTTAGTGCATTTTCCTGGTCTGTACTTACAAAAATACGTGTATTTTCAGAGAAGTGCTGTGAACTGAGGTGCAAGGTCTTGCACTTGGATCAAGGCAAGCCCAAGCACAAATAAGAGGCTGGGCAGAGAATGGATTGAGAGCAGCCACGGGGAGAAGGACTTGGCAGGACTGGTGGACAAGAAGCTCAACATGAACTGGCCATGTGTGCTTGCAGCCCAGAAAGCCAGGCGTATCCTGTGCTCCATCAAAAGCAGCGTGGCCAGCAGGTCGAGGGAGATGAGCCTTCCCCTCTGCTCTGCTCTCATGAGACCCCACCTGGAGTATCCAGTGCTGGCCCACACCCCCCAACATAAGAAGGACATGGACCTGTTGGAACAAGTCCAGAGGAGAGCCACAAATGTGATCAGAGGAATAGAGCACCTCTCCTATGAAGACAGGCTGGGAGAGTTAGTGTTCAGAGGAGAAGGCTTCAAGGGAGACCTTACAGCACCTTCAGGTACATAAAAGGGGTCTACTAGAAAACTGGAGAGGGAGCTTTGAGAAGGGGATGGAGTGATAAGGGATGATGGCTTCAAACTGGAAGAAGGGAAATCTATATTAGGAAGAAATTCTTTACTGTGACAATAGTGAGACACTGAAACAAATTGCCCAGAGAAGTTGTGGATGCCTCATTCCCAGAAGAATACCTATGCCAGAATGGATGGGGCTTTGAGCAACCTGGTCTAGTGGAAAGTGTCCCTGCACATGGCAGGGGAATTGAAACTAGATGATCTTTGAGGGCCCTTCCAACCTAGGCCATTCTATGATTTTGTAGTATTGGAAATAATCTACGAAATTACCTTCTTTACATGGCTGTTTTGTAATGCCTAAGGATTTGGGGTATTTTTCCTTCTTTTTAGCATACTTAGCATTAGTGAACACTGTACATAGACAATATGTTTATAACCCATACTTTATATACAGAAACATGATTCTTATTGAGCAGTTTACAGAGTACAAGCACAATTCCCAGCTGCAGCTATGAGGGCTCAGCACTTCTGCAAATCTTGTTTCAAGTGGAACATGAAAATGGGCAACACATGATGAGTGAACAAAAGTAAAACACTCATCTAGTTGAGTAACTTTTCTTTCTTGACATAGGAATATTAGTTCTAACAGAGTAAGAACTAACACTGTTTGGTTTTACTTCTTCATAAGTTTTCCCCTCCCTTTGCCTCCATCCTTTCTGGTCACTGAAGAATGGGGAAACTCCAGGAAACTTTCATATTAAATATGGAGTGGTAAGAGCCCAGTGAGCAGGGACCTGGCCTCAGCTTCTCATCATATTCATGATTCTTGGGTATGATTCATCATACCCTTTGATCCTTGCTTGCACTTCACTTGTTGGGAATTTGTTGTTTTTCTGATGTGTCAGTTCATTTTCCTCCTTGCTCTTCTTACTCCCTTGTTAGCCTTACTTGTTTCCCTTGTTCAGCCTGTTCCTGCTCTGGCTGCTTGTTTTTTTCTGACACAGCTGCAATGATAGAAAGAACATCTTTTTTAGTTCTGTGGAAAATTCTACACAACTGCACAGCATTTTCAGATATCTCAAGACTCTTATTAGTCAAGAGAACATTATGAATAAAGGTCTCACAGTACTGTACTGCTGGAGACAATGTAATTGCAAGAATAAAAATCAACATAGAAATTGTCTCAGTGTTAGTGACAGGATGCTGGATTTCAAAATACTTCTGATTTTTGCTACGCTTGTGCTACCTAGACATGCCTGTTTGGAGCAGGAAAGAAGCTTGAGGAATTTTTAAAAACTTCCCCTCTTACGGAAACGGGCAAGCCTTCAGATTTCTGTGTAAACAAAATAGTATTAGGTGAATGCTGCTGGCAAAGCCTGGAAAACACAGTGTATTTATTGTTCCATATAGAAGAATATTCTGTTGTGATTGGTAGGAGAAGGGACAAAAGGTTTTAAAGAGTGTTATCTCACATGGTAACGCTTTGGAAATACCTGCCCTCGGTAGGATCGAGTGCTTTCTGAAGACAAAAGAGTTTGTGGCTCAGAAATGTTTCCAGGAGCCTTGGGGATAAACGATTTCTGTCAGAGATGATTTATCAGAATCCGGAGGGGAAGTGATTCCATCTGATGCACCATAATCATCATCTCAAACACCCCCTTAATTTCTATACAGAATTTTAATGGGGCAGTCTCTGGGGGCACCTCACTGCCAGCTCTACCCACAGACACCCAGCTGAAACGCTGCATAGGGCTGCCTGTTTACTGCAGTGCAGATCTAGAACGTCTGCTTTAGGATCACACAGATGTACCTGGCAGCAGATGGGCTTAAACAGGACTTGCATGGGGTCATCTGGCAAAAATGGTAGTCTCTTTCTGTTCTTATGGCTACTTTCTGGCAAATTTAAATAAAGAATAAAACCTACAAAAGAGCATATAAAAGGTGTGAAACTGCTCATATTTCTTTTTCTGATAACCACCTGGTATTTTCTTCCCTTTCTAACATAACTGTAGTTAACTAGTAGATGCCAAATATGTGATTTTTTTTTTTTTTAAGTCTTTCCTATAACCACTGAATTTCTGCTGTGCAGAACTCATTCTACATAGCTGTTACCATCTGGTGGTCATACTCACTCTTACCATCTGTCATCAACACATCGAGTTAAATGTCAGATATATTTTAGAATTGTAGCTCTGCAGCTGCCCATTTTGAAGACCTCCACATTTGATACTGCTTTGTAACCATTGTCTGTGTATCTTGGAAGCCACATACTTCTACGTGATGCCTTTGGCATAGAGTTTACAATAGCCTAGTATGAAACTGCAAAAGTGCATAACCTTGACTGTGTAAGGGACCCTGTAAGAGATCTGCAGCCAGCAGAACCACACAGAGATGAAAGAAACTACGTGGGCCCACAGGATCTCAGTTACAATTATTTTTTTAAGAAATGGATTTCTGATTTCCAAACCCAGCATTTTTGGTGTGGGTTTTTTTCCTGTGTGTGTCATTTCTACTGTGATGATATTCTTGCACATACTCTCACTGCATTTCCACTGGCATGCTTTAGCACACTGTAACCTTGCCTTTAATATTGAAACCTTGCCCAAGCTTTACATTGTTTGCCCTCTGACCCCAGCTGAAGGGAAGTAATTGCCTTCCCTTACATTTGGTAAGAGATTAGCCTGCTTTCTCACAAAACACATATTGGAGACCTTGGGAATCTCAACATTCAGCTTTGACAACACTGCTGTTCAGTCATACCTTCTTGACCTAGTGATTAGCTTGACCATAGCATTCAGCCTTGCACTTTTTGCATCCCCCAATTCTTGCAATGTTAAAGCATGAAGCCTAAGATAATATCTACTACAGCAATTCTCAGAGTGGTGACACTGACTCTAGGCCACTCCTGAAATGTTTGTGTGACCAGTAGGATGGGGCATATCTGGTTGTGAATATTTTGGACAGGGAGATAGGCCACACTGTGTGATTACAAGTGTTTTTATAAAAGATGCAAAAAGAAATGTATGACTGTACTCTGATCCCATTGTCAGATTTTTTCTGACTCAGTGGCCACCTAGTGCATGGTGTTGAAAGTTCAGATTTTCATTTGTTTTGTTGAGAAGAGGGAGGTAATTCTAACTACATAATTGATGGTATTTTGTGTTTGCTTTATGTACGCAGTACCCATACATCTGGGCTTCTGATAAGTCTGGCATCTGTATTTAAAACTTACCACTTCCACTGCACAGCACGTTATATGCTTTGTAGAAGGTGCAAATTAAAGTTCTTAGGATACCTAAGATGATTTGAAAATATTCTGTACCTCGCACTGAAAGAAGATTGTGAAATAGTTCATGGAAACTTTTACTTAAGTGTTTAAAGATTTATCATCCTGCTTATTATGTGTGGTTAAAAACAGTAAACCTATAACAAAGCCTTTTAGTTTGGGTGGTCTTCTTTCCTTTAGTGAAGATCAATTGTAAATGTCCTACATGGGTTTTGTATTTTGTAACATTTTGCACAACGTTATTTTATTCTGCTTCACTGATATGAGTGGTTCTCTGAATTAAACTGAGATAACACTAGGTTTGTGTGGAATAAACACTGTTTTCAAATAGGAAAGGAAGAATAATTGAAAGAGATATTCACTGACATTTTCATATCAAAGTAATGCTTTGTGACTATGCCAGCAAATATTATTTTCCAGCTCTGTCAAACAATGCCTTTAATGTAGCAGTGAACTAACTATTAATCCTAGGTTGATAGCTACAGTCTTGTTCTCTTGTCTCAGTCCTTGGTGAGTCCAGTCAAAAGGTTCCTTTGCCTCACACACCCTGTGTTGAAAGAACATGTGTTTTTTGAGGCCTTATCACTTTTCAACCTGGCAGAACATATCTGAGCTTATCTGTGCTGTCCAGTTGGTCCACACACCAGCACATTATATTGAGTGTTTCCAGGATGTCTCCTTTGGCATCCATCTGCGGTTGGATGGTTCTCCCTAGGTGTTGACAATAGAGCCTTCCCTTTCTGCTCTTTCTTTTTTTATCTGAATTTCTGGTTTTCTTGCTTGGGTGTCTGCAGCAGCTCTTATGTAGCTGAGCTGCCCTTGCATAGACCCTGCCATGGAGACCTGAGGTGTGCCTCTGTTCTGGCATCTGCACTGTTGCCTAACCTGTGAATCTGTGCATTGCCATAAAGCTGCAGGGAGGGTTTTGTGGGCTTTTTGTTTGTTTGTTTTTGGGGTTTTGTTTGTGTTTTTTGGTTTGGTTTGGTTTTGGTTTTTTGTTTGGTTTTTGGTTTGGGGGGGCTTGGTTTTTTTTTTTTTGGGAGGTGGGTGTGGGTTTTTGGGGATTTTTTTTTGTTTCTTTTGGAGGGTTTTTTCCCCCTCAAAAAACCTGTAGGTACAACTGCACTTATTCAAATTAGCATAGGTGGGGTACATTTCTACTTCCTCTCAAATCCGTATGGCCTGTGCCCAGGTCTTTCCTTGGAATACTCTCTTTTCTTTTTCCAGCCCCTGCAATATAGCTGCATATAATGCCTGTCTCGAAAATACTTTCTCAACTTTCACCACTGTTGAAAAGCTCCTACCATTTCCCACCGATATGAACAGGATGCTGTTTCGAGACAGTTTTTTACCTCCCTACCCCTTGCTTTCATTTTTTTTCTCCACCTTTGTTCTCTGAAGTACAGTGTTACAAACAGAGTTAGAGATAGAAAAAGACCTTTTTGGACCTAAAATACTGTTTCCTATAGTATTTTTTTTACTACTTCTTTGAGTCTTGTTCTAAACATCTCTTAAGATAGGATAGTTTCTAGAGACAATTCTGTGATCTAATTCATCTTGTTGTTTTTTCCCTGATGTTCAGCCTCAATGGCCCATTTTTTAAAATTACTTCCCATTACTTACAGTTATATGCTCTGAGACCATTCAAACATTATTGCGCTATCTTCTTGCTTTCTACACCTCCCGTGACTTTTCAAGTACTCTTGTTGGGGTTTTTTTATGCCTGATTCATTATGGCTCTGCCAAGTTGCATATTGTTGGGGTGAAATTTGCCTCCAGGTTGGTAATTTGGTACAGAGGTATAATAGAGCAAAACTAGCACGTGGCAGTGTGCACACCTGGGCTTTTAACTTTTTGGATACCTGTGTTCCTTTCTGTGTGCTCACTCACTGTTCTGTGAATTTCTTGTTGTATTCCAGTGAGTTCCCTGCCACACTAACAGCAGGGTTTTTTTCTCTTTCTCCCAGCTTCCTGAATAGGTAGAAAGCAGATTTCACAGAGCTTCCAATTTCTTGTGGCCATGAACCTGCTTATTTTAAAAATGGACTAATCTCCACAATTTACTGGTAACCTCCAGTCTACTTCAGTTAGAATAATTGCTTCTAAGTATATTTAGAACAAAAACTAAAAACCTGCCTAAATGCCTGAAATATTCCAGCTGAGTGATAAGCACGTTTGTCTTAAGAACTATTAACATTTATTCTTTCACTATTATCGTTTTCTCTCTTCAGATTTTTATCAGTTTAAATAACCACATTCTTAATATTCATGTAGTAGCAAGCTGAATTTGGCTTCTATTCCATCTTTCATATTCTCTCTTTTTTAATGAATTTATTTATGTGCATATCTATTTTAAAGACAAAGTTGTCAATCACAGACTATTGTAACCTTTGAAATGTTTTAAATTATAATGACATCAAAGATGAAACTTGGAAATATTATGTTGCAACTGAAACGGCTGTCTTGGTCTGTACCAAGGTAGTACACTGTCTGGTCTCAAAATCCAGGGAAAAGACAGAACTTGTTAATGTAGATATCCATAGGAATAGAGTTACAGTCCCTGGTATTTTACAAACTTTTACTGGTCCTGTTGGTCCTTTGTTTTTAGAAATACAAAGGACAAGGTGTGGATATCGTGGCAGTACACTGGCAGATGAGGGAAGGAAAGAAAGCTGCTAACCTCCCTCCACTCATATTTGCTTTTGTGGTAAATTTGAGTTATAACCTCTGTTAAAGCAGCCTTCCAACTTCAGCATAATTAAATTGATACAGGCAGTATGGCAGAGTAATATGCAGATGTAATGGATGTTTGCAGTCTTTTGGCCACCCAAAGATCACAGGGAGATGAATCATTGGTGGTATTACTGTAGGATGATCCAGTGTTTCTTACAACTGCAGATAAGAATCTAGAAAGCATAAGGAGACAGTGGTGCCTTCAGCTGTGTAAGAGTAACATAATCCTTGCTGCATCTTTTCAGCTAATTGTCACTCTAGCACCAGTTTGGTTAAGTGGTTTAATACTGAACAGGAAAAAATTGGCTGTGTGTGGAGAATACATCGAGAAGATCAGAGTGCAGTGGACCACTTGGAAGAGAAAGGATACATCACTATGGATTAGGTTAGGATAGTGTAGTGCTTACTTTTGTTTTGGCTTTTTTTTTTTAACCTCTGGGAGAAACTGTATATAATACCTGATATGAGAAGGTATCAGAAGATCAGGAACTACTGCGAGAAGTGTCCGGGTGCAGCCCAAATAGTCTCATGAGAAATGGAAGATTAGACTCTGGGTGTCATTTGTCACCATCAGGACGTTAGCATACTTAGGGAATCTCACAACTACCTTGTTAGGAGTCTTAAGAAGAACCTTCATGTTCTCCACTAACACAGGACTTTGTCTATGACAAAGATCTTTTCCATAAGTTTGTATCACGAGTTATGGCACAGGCATATCTGGTGTGTCTCCAAGGGACAGGATCTCCCTGCCTGTGTACACCCTATGGAGGTTATTTACATGCAAAGACAGAAGTCCTCTGCACCAGGCTTTTCCTCTGGAGTATGTCTGTGGCCATAGAATATTCTTCTCTTGAGTGTAGCAGTGTACTGCATCTCAATGTGTCACATCATTGGCTTTTAAAGTACAACGTACCAAAGCATAAATACACAGGAGGATCTCTTTTTAGTAGCATGTGGCTTTTGGTAATATGCTACCTAGTTTATCTCTTTTCTTATGTGTAGAAGGGTTTTTTTGCACAGGGTGAGTTGCTTATGTTGGCAAGAAATAAGAAAGACAGGGGTGGTGATTTATGATGCATCCAGACTTCTTTCACCTGCATGTAACAAGCCTGTGTCTGGGGTGTGCAACAGAACAGCTACTGATGGTGGGAGTTCTTCTGCTTTGATATTTCAGAGCTTAAGGTCCTTACCTGTGTCCATAAAATAACAGAAAGAAAGATCCGAGTAAACTTGATTGAGTGGTGTATAATTTTTTAACAGAGTGAGTATGTCATCCTTTGGGAAGAATCTCGTGGCATAAAAACAAATCTCTGAGATACTTAAAAGGTTTGAAACTGGATAGCACTTAGCAAGTCAGTCAATCATTTCCCTGTTTCTGCTAGAGATATATTAATGTGTGCTTTGATCCACTGGGAATTTCAGTGAGAAACACTGGTCATGTACAATGCATGTAAAGATACTGAAAGCTTTATATGTCCTTCTCTTTGTCTTTAAGAGGCAAAATATAGCAGAAAGCAGAAAACTCAGAGTAACCCTGTCTGCTGGTAAGGAAAATGTGAATTCTTATAAGAAACTGTCTACAATGGGAGTAGGACTATATCCAAACATGTTTATTGTAGCCTTTCAATTTTGTTAAAGAAGAAGGAGGGTGAAGAAACACTGAGGGGTCCCAAACAGAAAAGACAGCAGCTGTCCATGTAACATGTCGTGCATACTGGGGATCTGTTTTGGGGATGTGTCTAAGAAGTTGTTGCATAATTATATCTACAACTTGTCTTTGCTGATATAAAAATCTCATTCCAGGCACTCTTTTCGACCTTTGCTCAGCGTAAAAGACTGCATGGCAAGACTAAGAGAAACAGAGACAGGTAACAGAAGTAAAAAATCTGTGCTTTTGAATGTGAATATTTAAATTTTCTGAAGCCAGTAGTGCAAGTTGATTTCATGAGAAAGGTAGGGGTATTTTACAAGGGAAACTCAACAAAACTGACATGAGCTGCACTCACAGTTCTCATGTGCCTTCTTGGACATGGCATTGGTAGAAGCTATATGATGGAAAATTGTGTTAAATAAGTGAAATAGCATTTTTTACTTCTCCAGACCTCCTCCTTCAGCTTTGGAAAACTCTAGTAAATCAAAGATGAATGCTTCAGGGAGAGCTGGTGTAAGTGATTAGCATTACTTGCAAAGGAAATGTACCTAAATTAGTGTTATTTGCAAAGAAGGCATTATTCAACCTGAAAATAGATTAAGGGAAGCAAGTTATTAATGACACTCCTTTCTGTATTAAAGGAGCCCAGTAAGATGTTACAGAGCAGTGTCTACAGCAGGGAGCATGTCTATCCTCACAGTCTCTATATCATTTAGCACACAAATTGTGATAATTAATCACTCAATGGAAGACAACAGGATGGGATTTAAACATGCATTTGATAAACAGATTTTATTTTCAAAAGGATAATCCAGACCTGCACTGCTGTGAATCAGAGTCACTTTCCTTACTCAAGAGAAACTGAGCACTTTTATGCCAACTGCAGGCTTGATACCATAAGACAGAGTAATAGTGTAGAATTTTTTGTTATTTGTCGGTTTGGTTTGTTTTGGTTTGTTTTGTTTTGTTTTTTCATTAAGTGCTACAAGTAAGAAGACTGGAAAATGTGGAAGTGGGAACAATTCTGAAATGAGGTTCTCCCTGATCCAGCACTGAAGCAGGCCTAGAAACCAGCTCCCTGTAGACATAGCTCCTTCTGTGTTTGCAGGCACTAAATCTGTGTGCCTGTACCAGCGTTTTTAGATATGTTCAAGAAAAGGCTACTTCAGGATTAATGGAAAATTCTTGTGCTTTTCCCCCATGCAGCTGTACTGCTAACAGATCTGAAAAATGCTTGTGCCCCGAGGTCTTGCGTCTACTGGTTCAGAGTTTGTGTGTATCAGTCTCAAGCAGACAGTGAGTGGTTCCAGTAGAGTTTGTGAGAGAAGATTTGCTGTGTCTCATTCAGTACAGCACAGCATTATCTTTCTTGAGAAACCCCCAAGTCACCCCAGTTTTTATGTAACTGTTCTTTGATGTATTTTGGTGGGGGATTGTTTTTTTTTTTGGTTTGCTTTTTTGTTTGGTTGGTTTGGTTTGGGGGTTTTGTGTGTGTGTGTGTTTTGGGTTTTTTTTCAAATTCTGTGGTTTCGGAAACCTAACGACCTCTTATTACATAATAAAAATGTAATAGCAATTCCCCGTATCCCCATCTCACATATGGTTCTTTCATTTGAGCTTGAAGACTGCGTCATGCACAGTAAAAAAATCTGATAAAAAATATTCCTCCTATATTCTTGAAGTCAAGTCGCATCACATGACTCTATAATTCTTGCATAGCAGACATGCAGAAAGTTCTGCTTATTCAGTTCTGGAAAACTGCCTGCTTTCAGAGATTGTTGAAAAGGACATTTCAGAACCACTAAAAAGTCTTCCTGGTGGTAGCTGTGTGTGTTACTAAGGTGCTGCAGAAGTGCAGGTTTCACCCTTGCATGCACATCAACAATGTCTTTAAGTAGCTGAGGTCAGGATGGTCTTTTTTTCTGTTTCCTGGTTTTGTTAGTTGCATGCATTGTAACATGAACTTCACAAATGGAAAGAGAAATCTGACTTACTGAGAGACATGGGTAGAATTCTGTAAAGCATTCGCTCACCAAGCTTTTCTTTCCAGAACATAGGGGGCAACAGTACTCTGCATTTTTTAATTTGGGCATCAGACAAAAGGCAATATAAACTCATGAAGTTAAACATGATGTTGAGTTTTGTGTCTGCATAATTACATGGATTGCTTGGAAGAAAACTTTCTGAATTGAACACCTAAAAGAGCACAAGCTTTTGGACAATATTGGATCTGTGGAATCCTCAGAAATTTTCCAGAGAGGAGAGGAACCTTTCAAAAATTTGTCAAGTTGTAGAAAGTATAGGAACTAAATTTTATTAGCTATCTTTCAAATGAAAAAACAAATTGGCCTCTTCTTATTAAATATTAGCATAAACCCCCTTCCTTATTTAGCCCATTGTGCAAAGCTGTGCAGGTCCCCAGTGCTGGAGCAATGAATTGTTCTGTTCATATATATATTCTTTGAATTTATATATCAAAAGAAACATAAGTATTTCTTTAATTTTGTTGTGCGTTTTTGATTTCTGCTCCCTTGGAAACTCAAGATATTGCTGACTGAGTTACAGGCTATAAATGTACTTGGTTCATATGCTTCTTGGTGAATAAAAGGGGTTAGCTAGAAAATGCTGAGACTTGCCACAAGACCAGTGTTGTCAGTTCTTGATTTGCATGCTTTCCTGGGTTTTCTACCATTGTTGTGGTGTGTTTTGACTCACATAAGTTTTTACTCACTGTTTTTACGGGCATTTTGTGTTTGGTTCTTTAAATTTTCTACTAAAATCCAGAGTTTTGGTATAGATCTGTGTCACATTTTGTTGCTCAAAACTTAGTTCATATTTGGAAAATGCACCTGTGCTGACATTTTCAGCAATGCCATCCGAGCTTTGTGATTGGGAAAAGTAAGCTGAAGCCATAAAAACCTCTGAAATAAAGGAAAGTAATACAAATTCTTTACCCCTGAGTCCTTGAAAGTGGCTTTAGTGAGTGGCAGAGGGGTGCAAACAGTGTGGCTAACCTCTACTTCATCTGACTTTGAGCACTGATAACAAAGAAGAAGGGAGTAAGCAGCAAAGACTGCTGTACAAGAATATGACTGGTGCATAAATACTTAACTCTGAATCTGTAAATATTCATGAAGAACATATTGGGCATTTATAGGTTTCCCCCAGAGGCAAGTAGTGACTCATGTAGTGATCTGCCAACAGTACAGAAATGTCCTTAGAGCTCCTAGGAAAATAACACCTCTCAGATAGTTGCTTGGCACCAGTGTATTCTGGGCACAGAGCTTCTGCCAGCCGCCTAATCTGCAAGGCCAGCTACCCTCAGATTTCCCCTTCCTGGCAGGTAAATAATGGAGTGTCTACCATACAAACACTCCATCCTGTGTCTCAGTACTTTCACAACCAAAGACCTTCACTGGCTTTTGGGAACCTATTTTAAGTGTAATACTGTAAAGGGAGTGTCAAATGACTGTGTGATGTCTGTTAGTTTTAGAGTGATCTAGGGGACTGTGAAGCACAGAGTTTCAGATTGGTTGTTGTTCTTGGCTTTTACTCTTTTGGCACAAAGGGACCTTTTTTTCCCCACCTTAATTCTTTTTGTGGTCAAAAAGATGTTACAAAGAGTTTCAATAGTTGAATAGATAGCAATAATATCTCCGATTTCTTTTTCACTCCCCTCCTTCAATCTCCTGGCTGCCTTTGCCTCCATTTCACATCAGGGGTTTCCTAACGAAATGGATAGCATCTGTCCCCTCCCCAGGAATGTCTGTCTCTCATTTAATACTACTTTTACCTGACTTTAATGTATGTTATGTTTCATTTACTTATGATGTCATACAGTGCACAAGAAGTATTGCAAAAGGCTCTGATAAAAGGCAGGTGGCAAGAACCTACTGTCTGCTGAGGTACATGTTTTGAATTTTCTGCTGACAGGAATTGTGCAACTCTATGAGTGTCAGCAGGCTTGGGGGGCGGGGGAGTGGGAGGTGAGAGATGCTTAAAAAATAACTTTTTGTATCCTTTGTAATATATGTATACTTTGAAGATGCAAGATGTAAATGCCAGCTCCAAGAACAAAGAACTTGTTCTGTTCATTGTGCCAATCCGAACATTTTGTAGGGCTTTAAAAAACTCTGTTGTTCTGATATTAGCCAATCATCTTCCACAACATAGAGATTCAACACATAACAGCTCTAAAGTTTGTTGGGTCTGGGTTTTTTCACAATGACATAATAAAATATTACATTGTATGCCCTGTTGAGGTTAGTGTTTGGTCATCCTGGTAGTCCCAGCTACCACCTCTGCCTTTATTTTTTTCTTTTATTTTCTTTTCCAGATGCCTAGGTCTCTTGTCTAATACAAAAAGAAGTAAATGTAGTTTCTTAGCTGTTACAACACCTACCTGTCAATGTATTTAAATGCCTCCACCATTTTAACTGTACATTTCCATAGTTCACATGGATAAAGTTTATTATGCAACTAACAGGTTTGATTGGATTACTGCCCGTCAGCAGGTGATTTTACTTGCTGTGTAATGATGGGATGTTTTCTTAGGGATTCTGAGTTGTTAGTGGTGCCCAAAGTTCAAAAACACTACTCCACCACTGCATTGTCCCTGATGTTATGATAGGTTTGCAGTCCAGAACCAAGGCTTCAGACCACTGCCACAAAACGTACATACTATCAGAAAGAAAAATAATTCCAACTTAGTAATTTAATGGCAAATTGTTTTACTGACTTGTGCCTCTGTTAGGCTCTTAGATGTAGGTGGTTATTCTGCAACAGGTAAGATGCTGATGACCCTGCTCTATCTTAAGGGTGAGATATATTGACAGCGACTGTGAGGATCCATGAAAGAGGCACTTGTGTGATATAATTCCTCTTTTCGTGTGCTATTTTTAAACGTGTATAGCTAGAGTGTTGAAGTTCACTCCAAAATGATACTTGTTTTTTATAAGAAGCTTTCTTGTTCAAAGGCCTTTTTATACTTTCTCAATTTAACTATACTACATGTTTAACAGGGTTAATTATGCCAGAAACTACAGGTGCTATGGTTTCACGTTTTTGTTAATTCAAAAATTATGATATAATTTTTAAATTGAGCTCTGTGAGTCTCTAAATTGAACATTTCCCCTTGAATGTATATAATTCAGGCTTGCATAGAACATGAAAACCATGTTCAGACATAGAATCAGAATCTATGAATAATCTTTCATGTACTTTGTGGCTGTTGCCTGATACTTTGAGGTCATGCCCATTTTTATGCCCATAGAAGTTAATGGATCTATAGAATAAAATACATAAATACTGCCAGATTGGTGCCCAAACAGCAGTTAAATATGAAAAGAAGATTCTTTGCTGTCATTTCGTTCTTTCACTGGTGTCATGAGATGATACATTGACTTTAGTATGTTCATAAAACTAGTACAGCCATTTCAACTTCTTGTTTATTGCATTCATCTTAATGTGTAGATCTTTAGAATATGGAACGAGGCTTGTTTCCATCTCTAGAGAAGGATGAAGTTTAGACAAAATTTGAATATTTTCCATAGGATATAGTGTGAGGTTGTTGTTTAGTAGAAGCTGAGAAAATGGCAATGTTAATTTCATGTACAGTCTCTTTGTGTGTTGAATAAAGTTGTTGGTTTGCTCTGAGATCAGATTTCTAATTTATATGCCAAGGATTTGTAGAAGCACATTGCATAACATCACAGTAGGAAATCGGATGAAGTACAGCCCAACCCAATTAACTGCACCACAGTTTTTCTCCTTTTATCAAAGCATGAGAAAAATCTTCGGTGCTACATATCTAGTGATATTGAAGGACTGAACAAGATCCTCAAGGTTCTTGCCAGTTCTTTTGCAGAGAGTGTTGTTCAGTGCAACTCCCTACTTTCTAAGATATTAGAGAGACCTTGTTTGTTACCAGTGATGCCTCCTAATACACTGTGAGTACCCTGAATCTTTGCTCCAGTGTCCACACAGCTGGCCCGTAACTGGCCTAATTGGAAAACACACCTCTGCAATGGAGGAAATTTTTCGTTTATTCTTAACAATGGCAAAATGTAGGGCTCAGGCTAAACTTTTCTTGGAGTCATTCAGATATATTTCCATTTTTTTATTCAGATGTATTTCCCTTTAGAGAAGAAGGGTGCAGTAAGCAATGTAAGGACTATTGTTTCTTCAGGAGATCACCTGTAGCAACTGAAGTGGAGGGAGAGCACCTTCATTGATCTTCAAACTCTGCGCATGTGGCTGTGAGGGAAAAAATCATCTTCCGTCTATGTTTAAGGTCCTGTTTGAGAAACATAACTGAAGTGATAGGAGTCACAGACTATGCTAGTGGAATCTGTTAGCAGATCATCAGCAATCAGTGCCTGTGTCGAAATTTGCAGAGAGGTCAAAGAGCACTTAGATTTGACCTCTGCCCTGAGACACAAGGAAGTCATCGATCCTGTGCTATTGGCATTGTCTTTTTTACATACCTGAGCTGGAAGCACATTTTTAAAAAGGTGTTTAATGATGGCAAACAGCATGAGCTGTCAGAAAAAGGGGAAGTAGAGCACAGGGTATTAATTGTTAAATTTCTTTGACTGTAAACTTTGAGTAGCTGGTACAGTAGTCTGTTCTTTTGGAGAGGAACCCTTTTTTTACAGTCATATATTTAACTTTCCCAGAATTAAAGAAATGGTGACCAGCTTAACATAGCATCTTCTGCATCTTCTCCTGTCTGTGTTCATGGAGAGGCTGAGCAAAGGCTCATCCTAACTGTGCTGTGGCATTTCTGTCACTTGAAGTTCAGTGCAGATGTAGTTTCTCTTCTCTGTGAAGTTCTCATCGTAGTTTTTGATGGTTTGCTTCTGAACTCCTGCTGATTCAGTTGGATGTGGTAGTTCATTTGAGAAGTTACTCCATTCTCGGTGTGAGGGCTGCCATTGAGAGAAAAGAGTCTTTCCACTTGTCACTTCAGTGACAGAAGTTTTAGTGTTGCCTTTGTGTAGTTTCCCTGTGACCTTGGTAGCACCAACCCTCTGAGCTTCTGTGCATGTGTGTGATAATCAGTGTCACAACCCACGTCGAGTTTTGGATTCTTACCAGTGATAATATAAGACAACTCATTTAGCTTGGTCTCTATATGCTTTTCTACAAAATAGGGTAAACACTATTTATTGTTCCAGAGCCATGGTGACTCATAATTAACCACTATTTTTTAATTACTATGTGAATGCATGTTGTGAAGAGGGTATAATACAGATAGCTTGGATCAAAGTGGATCATTCTGAGATACAGTGGCTTTCTGACTTCATGCGAAGTCAATGCTGCACTCAGAGATTTCAGTTTCTTGTTGCTGAATCAGTCATGAAAAGTCAGGAACGATATAGTTGTGTTGCATTTGTAGTATCTTTTATAACACGTTTCTCATTTAATACCAGTCTGCAGAGACCTTGCAACCCAATGACCTAAAATACAATTATGATTGTCCTGGTTTAACCACAGCCAGTAACCAAGCACAATGGAGCCACTCCCTCACTCCCCCACCGGTGGGGTCTGGTAGAGAACCGCAAGGGTGAAAGTGAGAAAACTCATGTGTTGAGAGAAAGACAGTTTAATAGGGAAAGCAAAAGCCATGCACACAAGCAAAGCAAAAGAAGGAATTCATTCACTGCTTCCCACAGGCAAGCATCTCCAGGAGAGCAGGGCTCCATTACATGTAACAGGGTCTTGGGAAGACACATACCATCCCTCTGAATGTCCCTCCTTCCTCTTTCTTCCACCTGCTTTCTATACTGAACGTGATGTCACATGAGATGGAATATCCCTTTGGTCAGATGGGGGCAGCTGTCCCAGCTGTGTCCCCTTCCAGCTTCCCAGGCATCCTCAGTCTCCTCACCAGCATGGCAGTGTGAAAAGCAGAAAAGGCTTTGGCTCTGTGCAAAGCACTGCTCACCAATACCAAAAATACCTCTATATTATCATCACTGTGTTCAGCACAAATCCAAACCACAACCCCATACCAGCTACTGTGAAGAAAATTACCTCTACCCCAGCCAAAAACAGCTCATGGTTAATGGCTCTGGGAGTTGGAGTTCGTACGACGATGGATTGGCAAAAGTGGTAGGTAACCTGATCCGTCTTCAGAATTTTGGTACTTTCAATGGGCAGTTTTACATTAAGTGAAACTAATTACTACCTGTGGAATTTTTCTTAGAATTTCTATGAAAAGAAAGAAAAGAAAAAAATCATGGTGATAATTTAGTTTTATTACATGAGCTTCTTTTGTTCCTTACTTCTATACATAGCTGGCTAATTGGCCATGCTGTACCTTCCAGGGAGCTCTCAAGATACAAGAGAAAAAATCCTATAGGCATTCTGGTTACAAACATACCTGCATTTACCTCATTTTATTCACTAGAAAAATAATAGAGAAAGGGCTTGGTGAAAAGTTTTTGGTTGCAAAGGATTTTGATAAATTTAGGAAATAAATTGCAGTTGTGTTCAGGATGATTTAAAGAAAATGGAGATGGTGAAGATGACAAATCTAGCTTTCTTCATGCTAGCAGAACAAAATTCAATTCAGCATCAAAGGAGAATAAATAGGGATAAATGTAATGGCAGCCTTTTGTTCTGTGAATGCTGTCACAGAGGGCTTGAAAGCCTGAGCAAATAATGAGAGGCAGAAAGAGAAACAGCAAGTGTATGAGAGAGACAGCACAGCAGAGAATAGGAACAGCTAGAAGGAATATCTGTCGTAGTAATCATAGCAGAGACAAAGGGAAAGCCCAGGAGCCAAGACAGCTTGCTGTGAACAGTAATCTGGATATAGAAGTGTAAGGTCTAGATGGAAGATGGGATTCAGAAATGTCACTTTCCTAAAACAACCTCATCACTTACTTAAGTGGTTTGATTACTTTGCAGCTCATGCCTTGATTCCCTACACACCCTCCTCACACCATCTTTTCTTTTCCTGTTTTGTTTTTACTCTTTGAAGTGATTTGAAATTTTAACACAGTCAAGGAGCAGCCAGCCCTCTTTTGCATTCTGAAGGCTCCTGTCTTGTTAGTTGTTGTAGTTACTCTTCCCACCAATTCAAAGACTCACACTTTGTATGTGTTGTGATTTAATCTCAGCGAGCAACCAAACACCACAGCTCGTTCCCCCCACCAGTGGGGTTGGAGAGAGAATGCAAGGGTAAAAGTGAGAAAACTCATGAGTTGAGATAAAGACACTTTAATATGTAAAGGAAAAGCCATGTGCACAAACAAAGCAAAACAAGGAATTCATTCACCACTTCCCATGGGCAGGCAGGTGTTCAACCATAGCCAGGAAAGCCAGGCTACATCATGTGTGGCGGTGACTTGGGAAGACAAAAAACCATCATTCCAAACATCCCTCCCTTCATACTGGGGAAATATGCCAACAAGTAAATGTTGGAGACTGTGTAATTACCTGAGAGCATTAGGCATGAAAAATGCACATCCCAGTTATAAGAAATGGCAGGAGGAACAAAGAAGGGGCTACTGGTGCTTTGAATTCAACAGCACAGCCATCCCCTAGGATTTGTGAAAGGTCAGAGAATGTACGGCCAAATTTGTTGTGCATTTGCATTTTTTTTTTAATATAGATTGTTAGTTTCTCTTATACAGCCATGCAGCCCCATAGAATCACCCCAAAAGGGTGAATTATGAAGCATTTATTTCATGAATACCACCTGAGCAGAATTAAGCCGAATCAGGATCACTTTAAATGTGAGGCTGCCTGGATGCTGAAAAATATTACATCCAATATTTGGGTAAAAAAAGTGTGAACTTGTCATTCATCTTTGTCTAACAGTGTATGTATATTTTCATACATATTTGTGTGAGGGTACAGCAGAAGTCTAGGTAGCTGTAGGATAAGGAGAAAAAATTTGTATTAGTGAGACTGGAACATTTACCTTGACATGTGTGGGCTTGTATAAACATTTATTGTGTTTTACTCTACGATATTAGTGAACAACAAAATGGATAGTTGCAGATTTGATTTTATGTACAGACTTACTTTGTGAAATCAAATAAATTGCAGCACCCGTTTAGAGCCATTAACTACACATTGCTGGCAGACACTGCATGTGTTTTAGTCCAGTGATGGCAATATATTCCACCTTGAAAAAAAGAGTGTTAATATATTTAAACTAAGGGTTATCTGAGGCTCTAATTATCTTAAAGTACCTCTGTTAATGTGCAAATTAATCACATTCCTCAAACCGTGCAAAGCAACAACAGCCCATACATGACCTCATGCCCGTAATTCAGTATAATGTTTAAGGTGATGTGACAGAGTTTAAATGTCTTGATCTAAACAATTTGACTTAAAACTGCCTGTGTTCAGTCGGTTTCTTTGTGACAGTCTGCCTGTTTTACCTTGAGTAACTTGTTAATGTGGGAAATATAAATGTTAGCATTTTTCTGCCTTTTTGAAGTACCGATGGGAAAAACATATAGTCAGGTGCTTACATCATTCTACAGTCTTATAAAATCCTTCAGTTTCCCAAGTGAAAAAGAACATTTGTCTTGTCAGAAATAGATGTCTAAAGTAGTAGCAGAAATAAAGAAATTACTTCAATTCCTCTGCAATATTCATGTGTATTTATTCAATATTATTCTGAGCCAAAAAATAGGATATCACCGGTAATTTTACTTTTTAGAACTTACCACGGACTGAGAATTCATTTTGTCCGAGACAGATACTCAAGTTTCCAGAGTTTATAGCAAGCTGTATTCCCTGTGTCTTGTAACTGCAGTAAATCTGACAAAAACCAATCAACTAAGACATTTGTAGGAGAATATTAGAGGTGGTCCAAAGACTCACTGAACTGTTTGGGAGCTGTAAGCTAAAATCTCACTGGACCTGAGAGAGTTTGCCTGGTGGGCTTGTTCCAGAGCTGCCCATCCTGCAAGCTGGAAGAGCACTGGCTTGGGGATTACAGTACCCCACCTTGTGTGGTTGCTTAGGAGGCTGTCTCTGTGCCAGGTTGCAGTTTGGGTGATGTCAAAGCAGATATATTCTTTTAAGACCCCCACACTACTGGAATTGTGTTTCTTCTAAGTTATGTGTCCTGCTGGGGGGGTGTGCAAGCTGCTTTCCAAAGTTGCACATCACAAATATCTAGAATCTTAGTGATATTGAATTTCTCTATTAGTCTCACCATGGAGCAGAATCTGCAAAGCTCAGGCTGCTGCAGCCCTGCTCTGCTTGTCCTCCCAAATGAGAGGACCTCAGAAGGCAGCACCATGGCCTCCTTCACACTGTCTGTGTTTGTGGGGGAGATTATCTCATATTTGATACATGGCCCTTTTCAGCCTCTTCAGCTGCTTTTGCTCTTTGTATCCCTGGAATTGGACTGAAACTAGAATGAACTAATCCTTGATTATTTTTTGGTAATAAATACCTTTGTGATCTTTTGTGGGCAGGCTGGAAAAGGGATAAGCTTTCGAGGCACAGTTCTACAGTGTCTTTATTTGCTACTAATTACATTTTCTAAATCTGAAAAAGGGTTAAGGGATTTTTTTTTTTTTTAAGAAAAAAGTCAGCTTATGTGAATTAAATGAAAACATGTATACAATCACTTAATTTCATAAACTTTAACTCTTCTGTAGCTACATAAATTTACTTTGTTCGCACATAAGTAAACATACTAATACGTGTCTCTTAAAGTATATATTTAAAACCATAGAATAAAAACCACATAGCTGTGGTGGTTTGAGCCTGGATAAATGCCTGGTGTCCAGTAAAACTGCTCTAAGGTCTTTCTTCTTCCCTCCTTTTCCCCTTCTAGAGAGAAGGAAAAAAAAACCCAGCTAGGAATTTACGGCTAGAGATAACAACCAAAAGAGGAGCTTTGATTAATACCACGGGCAAAGCAATACTTGGAATAATTCTTAAATTTATTGCTAACAAACTAAGAACTAGAAATAAGAAATAAAATCAGGTTAGAAACACCTTTCCACCAACAACCCTCGGTCTGTCCATAGACCCTCTTTCCCCCGGTGGTGCTGGGGACAGGGAAAGGGAAGGTTTGCAGTCAGTTGTTGTTGGGTCAGCCATTCGCAGATGTAAGTCCAAGACTTAAGCAGCAGTTCTTCCAAATGTGCTGTCTCAGGGGGCTTCCCTGTGGGCTGCAAAGGGGACAGCTCGCTTCACCACAGTCGTCACCACGGTCACAGGGGCATCGTAACCCTGAGTCCTTCCCCTGCATTCTGTGGGGTCCCCCCACGAGAGGGATCCTCTGCTCTCTCATGGGTCATACCATGGGATGCAGTCTCTTATGAAAAGGTGGCTGTACCTGCTAAGCGGGGGCTTCTCCCTCTGTGGGTCTTGGCCGCAAATCTTTGCAGGAGTCCGGTCTATCTTGGGGTCTCCCACGAGGCAACAGAGTCTTTCATGCATCCCCCTGCTCTGGCAGAGGGGTCTTTGCACCCCGATGGATCCCATAGTCTTCGAGGGGACAGCTCGTAATCACCATGGTCATCACCATGGTAGTTAGGGAATAATAGCTTTAAGTCCTTTCCCTGATCCGTGGGGTCCCTCCCTCTCCATCTCCTCCTGCACTGACCTTAATGTCTGCGTTGTGATGTTGTTAACCCATGGCTGCCAATTTTCAACTGCGTAACAACTCCCTAAATACGTTTTGAGACAGGGGTGTAATTTAATGATTCAAAAGCAGGAAGTTTTTCTCGGAGCTAACCCCCCATTGGCTCTGCTCTATAGGATGGAGGGAAACTTCTAGCAGCTTCCAACAGAAGTTGCTTTTCTTCTTATCAAAAAAACCTAATCAGAAAAGCCCACGACAATACCAAAGGTATATTTCATGTAGCAGCTTATACCAATCAAAGTAAAGGTTTTAAAGGTAGTAGGCATGTTTTGCATGCTGAGAAAATGTGCACAAACCCAATCTAGAAAGCGGATGAATCCATTATGCAAATCTAAAGTTGTCAAAGTGATCTATTATAACTATTTCTATTGTCAGCTGTTCCACATAGCACAAATTCAGCAATGTACTCATCCTGATAGGGGATAGTATTTAGATGTTATACCAACTACTTATTAATCTTACTGATTTCTACAGCACCTATCACAGTGACAGTTTTTGTTACGGGGATTAATGCAGAAAACAGAAGATGAAAATCAAAAGTTAACAAAAGAAGTGTCATGTTCATGACTTGAATATAAATTGAAGGCTGTGAAGGCACAACATGGCTTGGAGAATTGCTGCTGGAGGCCAGCCTTTCATCAGAGGCTCATGTTTAGAAACTAGAACAGGTGGAAGGGAACAAAATGTCATTAGTGATGTCTGTTTATAACCTGTGTGAAAGAGATGTGCTCTCCATTCATTCTCTCATATGTGGCATACAAAAAAAATGGGCACTAATTTGAACCTCACTGGTATTTTCTGCAAAGAGTTTGGGGGGCTGCTTTTTTTTTTTTTTGGCATCCAGAACTCAGCATTGAGTATTTTTTCTCTCTTTTTCTCACAGAAGATGCTTTTACAGGCTTAGGAGTGAGACAGTATTTTTAAAGGTTTTTTTTTCTTTGTCACTGCTAATGCCATTTTTTTCTTGACATGCTAGGTATGCTAGGTTTCTAGCAGTGCAATGCAAATGCTAGCCAAACATTTTAACAATATTCTACCTGTGAAAGTTACTTTTGTTATCTCTTACTGTGCCTGCTTTAGTTTTAAAAGGCAAAGTGAAATATCTTGCTGCATGCTGACAGTTGTGCTTCTTCCTAAACAGTAGTAAAATGCAAAGCTGTGATTCAGGTCCTAAAAAATGCATTGTCATGTGTGTTACAGTTTCACCAAAAAGAAAAGGTGCATTAGACAGCGTTGTGAAGTCAATGTATGTAAGCTCCAAATGATTAAGTGGCTATATAGTGATTAAATAATAGTGGATCAATGCTTTGTTTGCTCCCTCCCTTCCCCCCCCCCTCCCCAATTTTTAGTGATTAACCCATGCAGATTTCTTCATTTGAATACCTTTTCAGGTTCAATAGATTTGGGTGTTGGCACTGTCCAAAAATACATAGAGCGCTACTGTTCACTGTAGGTAGTTGGAGGTTGGTTGGAGAGCAGTACAATTCCATGGGGGTTAAAGAATGAGACTTCCACATTTATTCACAGGAGAGATCAAGAGGGAGAGAGAAAACTGCCAGGAGTGCCCAGTAGCTCAATGTGCTCACAAGTCCTCAGTCTGAGGTCAGGATAGTGGCTTAATCAGTGAACACTCTGAGTTACTTCTCTTTGGTATTGGGGTTAGGTTTGGGGGGCTTTTTTGTGTTTTGGTTAGTTTAATTTTACTAAATTCTTTGCTTTGAACCTGCACAACCTTTCTGACCTTGAAACAAATAGAGAGGTTTCCACCAAAAAAAAAAAAGTGTTTTTCCAAGAACTGTCATTTTTTTTTCAGAGTAGCATTTAATTAGAAAAAACTAGGCAGTAACTAAACATTCTATCAAATCTCTAAATAGTGAAGAAGATAAAGAAAAAAACCCTGTCATCACTGAGCAGTTGAATGTTGGTTGACAGTATTATTTGCTCATATGAGAGATATGTTACAAAGGACATCTTTACATATCGAGTCTTTAATTACCTAATTTTGCTTTGTAGTTTCCTTCAATTTTTCTCTGGATTATTGTGCAATGTGAAGTGTAGGTCTCTCCTTTCAACAAATGCTAACTCAAAATATGTCAAGTTCTTAATCATTTTTCTGGGACCATGTGAACAAAAATCCTAAACAGGAGAGTTTTGGTTTGTTAAAGAGCAATGTGAGGAGTATGGCACTGATAAAAGTTCTGGCTGTATTTTAGGAAGGGAGATGGTTTTATCTAAGCATCAGGCTGTTTACCTTCTAGGGGGTCGTTGGCTTCCAGCAGCACTGACCTCCTTTCCAGGCTGCCCCCCTGGATGTTTGCCTTTCCCATAAACGTTCACAGCTGTTCCTGGTGCTGGGATCTCAAGCTGCAGCCAACTGCGTGTTCCACAGTTAGAAAGCCAGAACTTTGGTCGAGGAGCCTTACAGAGACTGGTTTTTGTCCATCCCTGGTAACTTGTCTTGTGGAGATGGAAGGGAATTTTCATGAATTCTGATACTTTGAGAGAATACACAGTACCTCCTGTAAATTAACTCTTTTCAGGGGAGGGACAAGCCAGCCAGGCAGCACAGAGGCTGCGTTTTTGATGATCTCCTTTAATGCCAGGTTTCTCAGAGCGGTGCTGTCGGCATTTTAGAAGGGTTCCAACGTCTACACATTTAGTATTTGTGAATTTCCCTCTGTAGACTGGTGTGCATCTTGGCACAAGTGGAAGGCGAGGCCAAGCAGAAGGTCTACCAGCTGTGGGAGAGGTGAGAGTGAAATACACCCTTGTGTGCAGCCCCAGCACGCCACCACAGTGAATGAGTGTGTTAGCACACTTGGTGAGTGATATTCCTTGTTTTGGCTGGGAAAAAATGGCCAGGAGTGAGCACTGTGTTGCAGAGCATGTGGACATTTTTTTGGGGGAAATGGTTTTTTAATGGTATGGGATTTTTGGTTTGGTTTTTGTTTTTCATGGGGTGATCTGTTTGTGGGAGTGTTTGGGGGTTTTTTTGTTAATTTGTTTAGTAGGTTTTTTAATATAATTTAATTTAATTTATAAAAGCCATAATGAGGAGTTTATTTCCAATAAGTTCAGCTAGGAGCAAATAATATATGCCCTGTACTTTAAGTCTTGAAAGGTCCTTCTTCAAAGCTTCAGATGGGAGCCTCTGCATGAATATTAATGCATGCATTTTAACATGTGAGGGATTCTCTGCCTTCTAGTGAATTCATCTGGACTTTCTTAGGTATCCCTGGGAACACTTTTTTATTGCCTTAGTGGCAAGTTAAGCCGGTTACTTCCTGAAAAGCATTATCCATCATGGTATTATGGCTGAAAGGGAAGAAGGTATGCTGCTTACTTAGAACAATTCCTTTTGTTCTGTTTTAATCACTGTTATTCATAAGACTGCATTTACAGGGTGTCTGGTTGTTTTCTTTTTACTTCGTGTGGAAAGTATCTGTTAGTTTTGAGATGGTTGAGCATTTTGTGAAAAGAAATAAACCAGTAAAAAAATACATAGTTTGATGAAATTATGTTGTAAACTACAGAGTTTGATAAAATTATGCTGTAAATATTTTTCTGAGCAGTTGTAATTACTGGGCAATTATGTCCTTCAAACCCAGAAAGTTATCTGTTGTGTACGGAAGTCTGGGTAGAAAGGAACTTTTTCAATAAGGCAGAGCAATGGTCCACTTTGTCTCAAGTACCTTTCCAGAGGCACTCTGGGAATCTCCAGCTGATGCTGAGGGATGGGCTACGCTTGGAATCAAAGGTTTGCTGCTATTCCACTCAAACAAGGAGTGTGATTTTACTGAACTTATTGCTCTGTTTTGTTCTGTGACAGTTTTTTGTGTATCTTATGTTTCTATTACTAATTCAGATCTGTCATTTTTTGCAGTATTTTTTTATGATGTGATTATGGTTCTGTTGTGTTGTCAGCCACTAACAGATGGCTTCTTTCTTTAATAAAACAGTTAGTTGATATGTGTATCTATCTAAACAAAATACATTCTGAATATCTGATACTGGAAAAACAAATTTCTACAGTCTTCCTGAAGGTAATAGAAATATTTTAAAGCAAAATTTATCACATGAGTATTGAATTTTTGTACATTACAATGACAAGTTAAAAAAAACCCCAACAACAACCAAAAAAAAACCAAAAAACCAAAAAAAATCCAAGTTAAACTACTAAAATATTCAGATGTCTTTTCTACAGATCTGTGCAGAGGCTCTTCTAAATACCTAGTGTATGTTCCTTGTATCTTTCTGAAAAAGTAAAAGCATGAGCATTTCATCAGTTGGAATATCACTGCTTCTCATCCAGAGTGTGTCCTTGCAAAAGTAGCGTAGATCCCCAAGAAGTAAATATGAGCTATGCTATGCTTTGATGACTTTCATCGTAGAAATTCGAGTTCCAACAGACTCTATTTCAGAGCAGCAGACAGTTGTAGTCACAATACTTTGGGATAAGACAGTTCCTTTATGAAACTCTCTGGAGATTTGTAACCATACTTGAAATTGCCTTTAAAAGTCTATTTTTGACACATTTTCTTCTAAGTTGCATCCAGCTGACAGCTTTTTATATTAAAAGAAGCTCTTTCATGCTTCCTGATTATTGAAGAGTGTTGTACTAAGGCAGAAAGAAACTGCATAAGTTCAAATAGACTCAGTTCATTTTCTTGTATGGACTAACATAAGGAAGCATCTGGTCCTCCTGGCAGTCTGTCTGATATGGGCCCTTCAGTCTACAGGAATATAACCTAAAAAAAAGGGCATAAATTTAATTTGTGCATCACACTGTAATGTCATCAAATCCGTTTGTCAGACCAGTGTTTCTGTGCTGGCAACTTGTTCCTACTCTCTCCAGAAGACATTTTGCTCACAAGAGTTGATGAGAAAGGGAACATTTTCAGGGTCTGATAGCCTTAAGCCAGTTTCCTGATCAGTAATTTTGATTGAAGCAGAAACTGCTGTTCATGTCTGTCTTCACTTTCCTTTTAAGACTTTGACTAAATCCTAGATATTTTATGTAATTGTTTTTGCCTGGCATCTTGTCATGGAAAGAGAATTATTGTGTCCTGAGAACTGAATGGCAAAGGGCAATCTATGGTAATATTTTCAAGTTAGAGTTTCCATAGAATTTATTTCTAACGTTCCAACGGGCTTCTTCTTTTTTTTTTGTTTTTTTTTTTTGTTTTTTTTTTTTTTTTGGTTTTTGTGTTTTTTAAGAAACTAAATGAAAGTAACTCAATTAAATGTTCCATAGGATCTCTGAAAAAATCTTGTCCCTTTTTCTTCTGAGTCCATGTTTCATAAAGCCATGTCTACATTTCAATAGTCATTTGAACTTCCTCATTTCTTGCATCTCCTTCTGCCTCCCCTCATCTATTGTTAAGTCACAATATTTAAAAAAAAAAAAACCACAACAAAAAACAACCAACCAAACAAAAAAAAAACCACCAAAAGTGTTTTAACTGACTTAGACCATGATTTGTGATGTGTTCTTGGGAGTTAATCACCTGTTTTTATACTCTGTTGCACGGAAATCTTCATGTAGAAAGCTTGTCTGATAACACAGCGTTGCTTGTTTTATCCTATAGTTCAGATAAGACTTGGTCATTTCTCTATCCTCCCATGACTAGAAAGCTTTTCTGCTCTACAGAAACTACTAAAATCAGAATAATGGTGTCCAAAATGTTTAATCTTGTTTTGATGTCAATATTGTGAAGAATTGAGATATCGATCCTTCTATCTTATCCAGTAGTTAATTTGCTAAGGCAAATTACCTACTTACACCATGGATCTGGAAATAATTTAACTCTTCTTATTAATAAGCTGCATGTAATAAATAGAAGTAATTGTGCAGCATGAAGTAGTGAACTACTGAACATAAAATT
The DNA here is from genome assembly GCA_035047865.1 of Dendrocincla tyrannina. Classification (NCBI taxonomy): domain Eukaryota; kingdom Metazoa; phylum Chordata; class Aves; order Passeriformes; family Dendrocolaptidae; genus Dendrocincla; species Dendrocincla tyrannina. Next base: position 18,226,500 of record JAWWMP010000001.1, read on the forward strand.
TTAAAGAAACTATAGATCATAGAATCATAGAATTGCAGAATATCTTGAGCTGGAAGGGACTCATTAGGATCATTGAGTCCAACTCCCTGCTTCGCACAGGGCTACCTAAAACTAAACCTTATACTGAAGAGCATCATCCAGACATTCCTTGGACTTTGACAGACTTGGTGCCATGATCTCTTCCCTGGGGAGCTTGTTGAAGTGACCAGCCACCCTCTCAGTGAAGGTACATCCCCTGATGTATCTTTATCCCATTTCCTCATCAGCAGAGAGGAGAGGTCAACACCACCCGCTCCACTGCCCTCCTTGGGAAGGTCTGCAATGAGGCCACCCCTCAGTCCTTTTTTCTCCAGGCTGAATAAGCAGAATGACCTCAGCTGCCCTTCATAAGTCTTTCCTTTTAATAGATTTTACTGATCATTATGCTATTGCTTCCTGTAACAGTATCTATTTTTTTCTCATTTTTATTTTTTTTTCCTTTCTTAATATGAGAAATGCAAAATTTGGAGCCCTTTGAAAAAGGCAGTGTTGATGTAGGGTTTTTTGCTTTAGTCACTGCACCAGCTTCAGTCCACAAACAATCAAAATCCAAAGTTTTCAACTTTCAGGGGAGTGCCCTAACTTTCTAAAGGCTTCTAGAGTTGAGTATCCTAGCAGATACATATTCCATCCTTTAGAATAATTAAAGCTGTTCTCACTAGCTGATTATTTCTTTCCCTTGAAATGAATCTTTAAATATTTTACACAAATTGAAAAAGTAACAGCAGGAAACAAGAGAAAACCATCTTAGAATAATGGTTGTGGGCACACTCCTGGGAGATGCAAGATATAGGTTCAAATCCTCTTAGTTAATTGTGTGGCTCCCAAAGCCCAGATAAGTAACTGACTAAAAAGCTAAAAGAGTAAAGCTTAAAAGGTTTCCAATAATAGAGGAAGGTGAAAGACATTTGTGGTTTCAATAGTGATAATTTTACCTGAATTATGAACAGATGATTTAACTCTCTCTGTCTGATATAATTGTCTCTTTTGGTGATTTTGTCGTTTTTCCAAGTGGTGATCTAACTCTACACATTTTTTAAAACACAATCCAAACAACATCAAAATGTCTTGAATAGCCTTTATCATGGGTCAGGCTGAATGTCCCTTTATCTGTGTTTCTTGCAGCTACGCCCTGTGCACTGCAGAGTCCCTGGGTACCCAAGGACTGGTAATTCGGTTCTATTTCCTGTGGCATGTCTTCTTCCAAATTGTTTGCCTTAATCACAATTTTGACATAGCAGCTCTTCATGGGTTCCTGAGTTTGGAGAGGGGGGATTTATTGCAGGTTGGTGTCCTTCTTTGGATCATTTCCTTAAAGTAAGCACTCACACAGTAGAAAGGACTTTGAATATCAAAATGCAGGCTTTAGTAGGATTATGCATTGTGAACACCCCACATCATAACTCTGAACTCCTTTTGGTAAAGGAAAAGCTGAGAGAACCCCAAATTTAAACCAAAACTGCCCCCTATTTTTTTGTACTGATGGAGTGAGTCTTTCTTTCGGACTGATTCCTGGTGTAGAAATATTCAGCTTTTGGATTGCAAAAATGCTGTACAACCCCCTCTGTATCCTAAGGGCGATCTTCCTTCTGACACACCAGCCACCTGGGTCTCTGTTCCCATGGTATTTCAGCAGGGTCCTCTGTGTCTGCCTCAGATTCCCTTCTGACTTTCTTGTTCTTGACTTGCTCTCACCTATCCCATTGCAAAAAGGGTCCCCACAGCCCAAGCAGGCCCCATCTGCTTTCTGTTGCTGGAACCTTCTCCCTCTGTTGCAGAAGGCTGCACCTGACCGTGTGGACAGGGAGCATTTTTCTTAACCATGGTCTTCCTCCAAGTCCCCCAGCCTTCCCTGAGTGGGAAGACCATCTTTCTCACAACAGCTCACGAGACGGGAAAGTGAGCTGTGATCAGTTGAAATGGATACTGCCCATCACAGAGTTTTAAGTCCAACAGGCAGACGAGTGTCCATTTTCCTCTTTTTAGCATCCACACCATTGTGGTAAACTTGCTGTTCTTCTGAGCTGCCATCTCAGGAGGGACTTCAGATACTTCTGGAGGGTCACTGCACTGGCACAGGGGGAAACCAGATTTCAAACTAGACTAAAGGAAAGTAAATATAGACTCGTGTAATCATATAATCCTTTAGGTTGGAAAAGACCCTTAAGATCGAGTCCAACAGTTAACCTAACACTGCCAATTGCAGCACTAACCGTGTCCCTAAGTGACACATCTACAGTGCTACATCTAAAGACCTCCAGTGATGGTGACTCCATCATTTTCTTGGGCAGCCTGTTCCAGTGCTTGACAACCCCTTTAGTGAAGAAATTTTTCCATGTGTACAGTATAAACCTCCCCTGGCACAATTTGAGGCTGTTTCCTATTGTTCTATCACTTGGTGTCTTTTCTCAAAAAACAACACCCACCTGGCTACAGAATCACTTTAGGTAGGTTATTTCAGGTATATATTTCCCAGATTCCTGATCATACTGTATTAAATTAACAGATTAGCAAAAGCCTGAAGGCTGATCTGAACTAGTCAAGCACAACTGACAACTGCAATAAAAAAATCCCTATCTCCTAAATCAGCTTTATCCTCATTACTACAGCTTAAAGGCCCCAGCTGAGAAGCCCAAGTGCACTAAAGCCATTGTACAACCACACAGGAGGAGACAGTTCCTGCCTCAGAAAGCTTGCAGTCAAAAGAGATGAAATACTCTTGCACACAGCATTATCTCTCTCTCATAGAAAGGCTGAGTTTAACTGACACACTCCCCGGCTCAAGGTCAGAGAAGGACTAATTCAAAAGTGGAAGCCTAACCAAGATCTTCTGAGTCCCAGCCTAGTGCCTGAGCCAGAAGACGATCCTTCAAACCATGCACAACATGACCATTTGTTTTCATGTGAAGTGCTCTCTTTCATACCAGTGGTTCTCCAGCAGGTTTTTGTGTATCATTCCATCTCTGCCACGGAGCTTTCTTCCTTTAAGTGCTATTCTGGCAACACAACAGTTATTCAAGTAACCATGTGCATCTACGCTCTCTGTAACCAGCTTTCGAAAGGGAACATTTTTGATAATTATAATCTGCACCAAGTAATCCTGCATATCTTTTTTCCAATCCTTTCTTCACCTATTCTGTCCTTTTTTCTTTGTTTTTTGCAGTCTTAAAATGTAAAGTTTGTGCAAAGATGAAATGTCTGTGGCAAATTTAAAAAAAAAAATAAGGGAAGGTCAGCAATTCACAAAAATAATGTTATGTGATGATCTTCTGAAATCCTCCTTCTGCAAAACGTAAAAACAGAGCAAGACAAAGCAATGGTATTGTTTAGCTATCCGAATTCTTTCCTTCTCATTCTGACAAAGTTATAGGTGTTGCATATATTCAGGCAGTGAGCATAGAGTTTAACTTTATTATTAAGATGCTAAAAATGCTTAATTGATGCCAGAAACTGCTTCCAAAAAAAAAGCTGCTGTTATCAGAGGGAAAAAAATGTGAGGTCCATTTAATCCTGTCTTCTGTATTTCTTTCTCCCAAATGCAGGGCTTTATCTGCCCTTTCCCTAGAGGCAGTGAATTCTCGCAACTGTGAGATATACAGTATATCCAAGGGTGATATAGCACAAATCTTTTTGAAATCAGTATTGAAATTCACGGTATTATTTCCACTTAAAAACCTGGACAATTGTGAAATAGTATTTGTTAATCAAATATTAAGTCAGTTTTTCTTATAAGAAAGGGACAGGTGTTTGTTAAAAACAAGCCTAGTGACAACCTGCACAGATAAGAGGTTCGTTGCTTAAAGAATTTTAGGGGAGGCTGAAGTAATGAATTTAATTGACTTGTCTACATGTCATGCCTAACAAATATTTATCTTCCTGTCTTTTAAATGCTGTACCAGGTTTTCTGCCAAGGAGGGAAGCTTCAAAAATGAATATGGGGAATCTTGACAGGGACAAGCTTTATGAAATAAAATTAAAGAGAATATGCTTCAGTAGTTTCTGGGCTTCTTATTTGTTGTGGGGAAGCAAAACTATTCTTTTGCTTTTCGTAGAGTTGATTTAGGAGGGAAGGGAATATGTTTTCAAAGGTACTTAAGAGTAACTGGTCCAGCAGTCATGTGGTGCCTGAGGAAAGCTGTTAATCGATTAATATCATCAGAAAGAGCTACAGAGAACAGGAAATGTCAGTCATCCCACTGTCCTCCTTGTCTCTGGCCTGCTAGTGACACTGTTAGACCAGGGACGGGGCCCTGCATGGAAACCCAGGTGGCAGCCAGTGAGGGAAGGAGTGACACACAAGGGATACATACGGATAACATGCTCAGAACTTTGTTCCTTCAAAAATGTCAGGTTCGAAACCCGGCTTCAGAAAATTAATCAGGAGAGGGTATGGAAATGTGCTACGCATCCGAGATTGTGGGGAAATCCCAGCTGCAGATTAACCACAGAGACATTAACATAAAACCAGTCACAATCTGGTTAGCTCACCTTTCACTGCAACAGTGCACATGCAGACGTTTACTTTGTGGATGTGATAATAAAATTAAATTTTATTTTTCTGGTTGTAAGCAGCAAAAACCCCCCACAACATGTGGCTTTGATTGATTGGATCTTTGCATTAATCCTCCAGTGAGGAGCCCTGAATTTAGTAAAGGATAGGATTGCCCTTACTGGGGTTATTTTCGAGAGCTCTATACATCTGCCTGTTCCCCAGTGGCCCACTCACCTCTGCAGGGCCACTGGAAGCCTTTTGGCTTTTGACATTTACTAGATTTCAAGTATCCAATCCATAGCATATACGAGCAATCAGTGTCACTGACGAGCACCCTTTCAAGGAAATCATGAGGGTCGATAGCCATTCACCAACCTACAAAACTGTACAGCTCCTTTTATACACAATAAATTCGGAGTAATAAACACACTTCAGAAATGTGAAATCCAGCCACGAAGCAGTCTCGGATAGAAACAAGGACAAAACCTGCTGCATAAAGCAATTTCTCTAAATTAATCACTTCCCCATTAGCATAGTGTCCCAAGTGACTGTGATGGGACTGCTTAGTTTATTTTTGCTGAATCCCACATGCTGCCCCAAGTGAGCACTGACTGTCCTCTCTACCAGGCAGCCTAAGATTCAGATCAGTGGCCCAGGAAAAGAAGCAGTAGTCACAGATCTGTGCCAGGAGTGTGAAAGACAATGCACGTGAGGCTTTGGGGAAGCATGGAGAAAACTAGCCAATCAACCATTTTAACACCTCAGGCTGTTATTTATTATCCTGTCTAAAGGAATGCAGAGAAAGTACTTTCTAATCTGTCTCTATCCACTTCTAGTATGAAAGCTTGGTGCATTCTTATTTCATTCTTCTCAAAAAGGAGAAATACTAAAATCTTGTATTTTTAAGTCAGTAATAGCTCCAACAACTGATTTGGTCTGGTATTTCTACTTCCCTACTTAGGTCCTGTCTGTAAATATGTTGCCCCCCCCCAAAATATGATATGGTATCAAAGCAAACAATCAACAATACCAAAAATACAGTAAGACTAAGGCCTGGTAAATATGGTGTTCCATCCTGGTAATAAAGCTTAGTGAGCCATATTACTGATTAGTAAAAGCATGACATTTGCTTTGTTATGTACAAAACAGAATTATCTTACACAAGGAGAGGAACTTGGTCAACTTCTCAGCAGTGAATTCAAACAGAGAGTCTGAAATTTGCAGACCACTTCCCTCTTAAAAAGCTGAGCACTGTGGTGCCTCAGTGTGAAATGTCTTACACCAGAGTGTGAATTGTGCAGAAAGCCAGCAGCTGACGATGTACCTTGTGCCAGCCAGAAGGCCAAGGGGAAAGGAAGCTGTCAGTCTACACAGCATGCAGTGCTCTGAGGGCTAAACTGTGAGAAATTGTGTTGAAAGAAAAAAGACAGGGTGGAAGTCGTATTTCTCAAGAGACCACTGCCTCACGTAGGGCTCTGGGAAGAACCTCTGTCTGCTCAGGCCTTCGTGCAAGCTGCTCTATCACCAGCATATATTGTCTGCATGGAGGTGGCTGGTGTTCAGCTCTGCTTTTTAAAATGCAATCAGGGAAGGAAGAGTGCTGGTCATAGCACCATATTTTGGGTAAACGTATGCCTACTTGTCAGATGGATGTTGCTGCTAAAGGTCCAGAGGCAAATCACGGGTACATCAGCATGTTCCATCAGATGTTTGCTGGTTAATTTAATATGAACTTTTTTTTTTTTTTTGTGCCATGGTAGGGCTTCATTAGGGTAGACAGCAGTTGTTTTCAGGAAGAAGAGATGTTTTCCTCTACTGCTAAAGAACTGACCTTTGTATTTCTGTGCTGTTCATTATATTCCCATCTACAGTTTCCACACCTCTCTGTTGACATTTTCGTTGTTAACAGGGTTTCTGTTCCTCTAGCCTTCCTCTACTCCTAAGCAGCAGCTGATTTAGAATCACCCTATTTTTAAACTTTGGTGAGAAGAGCTTGGTAAGCTGCCTCTCGAGTGATTTGCTCCTCAGGAGTGTCCACTCGAGAGCTGTGCTGAAGAAATCAGTAGCAGCCCTGGGACAAGTGTGAAATCTCTGCTCTCCTAAATCTAAGCATACTTAAGTCAAAATGTTACCCCCTTTTTCACCTGCAATTGTTTATTAACCATTTTATTAATATATTCCTTCCTCCCATGTCTTTGTACCTGGTGATTTGTTTTCATGCTTCTCTTGTGGGTTGTTGCTGTATATCTGATCTGTGAATATCAGCTGAGTTTTTGGCATTTAAACCAGTGGTTGAGTGGTGCCATTCTCAGCATTATAATTCAAGATCTCAGTGTTTTCATTATGTCTTATTTTAGTAAAAAGCTTCTAGTTTAGATTGTCCACTTTTGACAAGATGGGATAGCAGCTGGAGGAATTATTTATTTTAATGTGAAGTTGAAAAAAAAAAAAAAAGCTTGTTTCAGCCAACTTCTGGATCCTAAGAGGGCATCAGTAATGCTCATCTTTATTTTAATAAGAGACTAACAGAATCATCAAATTGTACACATTGTCTAGAAGTGATGGTTCATGATTACAGATTACTACAGTCTTTCTGCTCAGTATTTTCCTTCTCATTTCCTGTAGGATTCCTCTACTTCCTAAAACTAGTTGGAAATCATGCAAAAGAAATAGGCACCTGTGCAAACAATTTCTGCGAAAACAATGGGCAGCTCACGGGGGGAAGCTTGTATGTTGCTTTCAGGGCTGGTGCTAGATAATCTTGTAGCAATCAAGATCCAGACAGATTATTCATTACTGTGTACTAAACCAACAAGGGAAATCTTTGGGAGATCAGGGTTAAAATATAAGTTCTTTGAAACACTCCTGTTTCTTCCTCTATCTTTTGTGACATCTGCTTGTTTCAACAGTGCATACATAAAGGCATTTTTATAATTTGCAACAAGACTTTTTCAAGCACTTGCTAGCAAATAGTCTGTAATGTGCCTCATGATGGTTTGCCTTTTAAAAATAAAATAAATGTTTTGAACAGACTTTGATCCCATTCACTTAACTGTTCTGAGCAAAATGTTAGCAGGATATTTAGGACACAGATTTACTGTCCGTGCATGCTGTCTGTAATGACCCAGTAGGCCAGAACGTCTTCAGAAGAGCTGTCACAATCTATCAAGTCAATGATCTGTGAAATATAAATTTTCTGTGAAGTTGTTATGGGCCATTAAGTAAATAATAATACCTATTTTATAAACTCTATATTAACTTTCTATTTATTTCACAAGATCAAGTTGATATGATAAAATAAAAACCCGCCTGAGCCTCCAACTAAAACTTAAACATTTCCAATATTGAAAAAACTGTCATTACATTTAACTTTGACACATACATTCTTTTTATGAATATCTAGTGTAAAATGGTGTAAAATTAGTACAAAATGCCAAAGTACCCAAACAGTATTTTTCTTGCATCATTTTTGCCCTAGTTTTGAGAGCAAGGTCCTTGTCTAAGCTGGCTTAGATAACTTAAAATAGTCTTCAGCTGAGCTGGACAGGAGACTTCTTGAAATGTGCACAAAAATCCAAAATACAGCAATTAAGAAAACTAATTGCTCTGAATTCTCTCGGAGTTCCCTGGAAGGCATTAATTTTCAGACTTTTATTCCAAGAGCTGTATCAGAGCGTTTTGAAATATTTAATGTGTTTTTCCCCCTGAGGTACAGGGCAGGACTCTGCTCCCCATGTTTCATGAAGGATAATCAGAATCACAAAAGTTAGAATCTATCTCTCCTAATAATAATCATCTAGAAGTTAGGCACTGAGCCAAATAGACTCACTCTATAGTTTCAGAAGGAGAGCATCGACCCCATTGGAAGGATTCAGCCTAAGAGAGGTGTGTGAAGCATATGTTTCTGTTTCTGTTCAGAGCTATGCTTGGGTTGGCAAAGCCTCTTGTCTCCAGTCTGTTCCTCCAGGCTGCCTTGCAGGTAAATTGCTTTCTACTTGTGGCTGAGTTTCCTTGGCAAATCCAGCTGCTTTGCTTCATAAGGCCTCCAGTGTATGACCCAACACACATTACAAAGGTCTGAATCCAGAGACCCTGAGCTCACATGAAAGGTCTTTAAACAAACATCACATTATATGGAAGACCCAAGGTGTTTGGGGCTATTCTACCACTGGCTGCAGGTAGGTAGAGATTTGTGTGATAAATGTCACCCAGTATTTGTCTGAGGTCGCACAAGTCTTGAGTGCAACAAACAAATGAGGTGGCTATATCAGGCTGCATGCTCTACCTACAGCACTTAAGCTTCATATTTTCAATTGTGGTCTATTTTCCTTGGAACTTTGTTTCCTTGGATTGTTTCGTCAAGCCCAATTTTGAATCAAATGTCAGAATTCTGTATTATGGCTCGGGGACACAATCATAGTGGATTGAACTAAGTTTGAAGCAACCTTAGGAAAGGTTAAGGGAAAATAGACAAAGTGATCACTAACAAACAGAAAACTAGAACCAGCTGGTATCAGCAATGTAAGGCAACTGCAGATGAATTAGTGGAGTTAGTAACAGGGAGGACTTTCTTCGGAACCAGAAGACTGCCAAATATTATAATTAATCTTTATAGCAGTGTAGGGGGCCTCTAAGCTTGACAATTTTCACAGGCTAATTAGTGGAAACTATAAAGGATCCATATAAACATGGAAAAATATGACCTACTTGAGAAGAGTCATCATGACTGCTTTAAAGTTCTGCTTCATAAGCCTTTTGTCCTCCTTTGAAGGGGCTAACAAACATGCATAAGAATGAATTTATTAATAAAACTTACTTAAATGTTGAGGGGCTTTTGACAAAGGTTTTTAGGGAAACCAGGCTGGCAGTATTTTGCATCACTATCTTTTTAGACTTGTAGTGGTCAACATATTCATACAACACAGGAAAGAGGATGAGGGGTGGTGATGATACCAAGTTTTCTCAGAACAAGGATAAACTCAAAAACAGGTGAAGGATTTTCCAAGACTGAAGGACTGGGCACTAAAATTGCATATTAAATTCAGTATAAAATGTGAAGGAACATACTGGGAAAAAATAATGTGGATTCATATAGGAAATGGTGGACTACAATCTGATCATTGCCATTCAGGACTGAAATCTAGGGCTGAGATGTAGAAATGTAGGTATTTTTAACTCCGTGTAAATATTTTATTAGACAGGGGTTTTTTTGTAGCCTTTTTGTGAATGTATCAGATGGCACTCCATTTTGAAAAATAAATCATCACATCTTACCATCCACAGTGAATAATTATCAGTATGTAACTCGGATTCTGTTTAGAACATGACTGATTACAACTAAAATTGTATAGCATGACTCATCAGTTGACAACTACAGCTCTCCTCATACCGTACCTAAGTTATGTCACCATAATCTATAATGATAAAAGAATGACTGATTTCATGCTTTCAACAAGCAGAAGACACAGTTTTCTAAGACAGTCACAATAAGGAAATTGATAGGTTTCTCTTGTATTGACCTACATATTTTTACACCTTTCATTCAAAGCATTTTTGCTGTCCTTTAATTGATTTTTTTCATAATTTCCCCTTCAACTTCCTGTCTTACATTCAGAATTCTCATCAGCAAGCAAAGACAAATGAGAATCAAGAATGGATCTATGGCTTTAGTATGGGCAGACTTGAAGAGACTTACGTAACAGAATGCCAGCAAAAAAAATCAACTGCCAGAAACCACACATTATTAAAAGTATCTACTTCTGTAACTGCTGTGTTTAAAGAAGGCTGGTAAATGTTAGGGCATCATGTGCTATCTCAACAGAGTCTGTTTCTAGAGTTTGATTAACCAAAACTACAGATGAATTTAAATCTTGGGGTTGGTTTCAAGAATTAATAGTCAGTTTGTGTGGATCTGTATTTCTTTCCAAGAAGAAGAATGGCAGCTGTGACCATAGTCCTCCAAACATTGGGAAGCATATTTAACTTAGTAGGTTCTTTTTATCTCATTAGCACAATAAAGCATTTCAGGTAATTAAAAGATGAATGCTGATTTGTGGACAAGTTTTGCATGTCCTCCAATCTGTCCTAGAAGCAGTGAAATAGCCAAATTGCATTAGTGTGCTGAAATACTTAAGCAGCAGAAACAATGAGAATTAAATAGATGAATACTTAACACCATCATCAGCGTTATAACGTCTGCATGATGCAATCATATGCAAATATGCAAATATTTTACACTGCTGTAACCAGAAGAAAGATGACCAAGGATATCCCTTTTGATCCTACTTCTCTGTGCTTACCAAGAAACAAATTTAATCTGCTCACATCAGTCTTAATCCTGATCCACATATCGAGTCCTGTGGGTCTGCTCAGAGTAGGAACTGTAAGCACATGCGTGACTGCCTGGAACAAGGGAACCTTTGTGTTTGACTATACAGTTATCTGATCCAATTGCAGATTGGAAAGAATATTAAGAATCCCTTTGCATCTGAGTTATAGCTTAAATGCAGAGTCAGGGGTTTTGAAGGATTAAACGCTTGTTTTCATAACTAACCTTCAAATGTAATCCCATTACCTACTTAAAAGATGTATCTACACATTAATAATACTTTAATCATTCCCAAATGCAAATCAAGGTGCATAATTTTTCCATAAATCAACACTGTTATACACTTTATGAAACTGTATGTTCAGTGCTATTCTCTGGAAAAACTAATTAAAATTGTCAGTTTAGAAAGCTAACGAATGATAGTATTTCCCATGTAACACTTAATATAAAATATTTAGAAACGAAAACAAGTGCAACAAATACATTGAGAAAATCCCCAGGTCAGAGTAAAGGTTATCCTGTAATGATGAAAAATGTATTCCTTGTATGTAAATGTGAATAATATATGAATAATGTATGTTTGTTATGTAGGCAATGTAAAATTTATTATGGCCTTTAATATTCACTGCTTGGGTTTTAAGTGCTTTGCTTTGTAAATGATGTAATAGGTAAGTACATCTGTGTCATTTAACATCCTAAGTATTTTGTGTTTGAATCGAGCTGTAGTTGTTTGCAAAGTTTAGAACTGCTTTAAAGACCCTTGAAGTTCTGATATGGCAGAAATTTAAATCTGGTGATTTGTTTGAGATGCTTTGAAACTTTTATTAAAACCTCCCTAAAGAGCCTGACAGTTGAAATAATTGAAAGATAACCTGTATTCCGTTAGTATTAATGAATTCCTTTGTGTATCTAACACCTACACAGAGCTGTGAAGAACTTTTTGTGTGTTTTCTGAGGTTCATCCTACTGGTTTAGTGCTTCAGGGCTGCTGCAAGCAGCTTTCTCTGTTCTGGCAGCTAGGCAAGGGCAAAGCAAACTCTTCCTCCCTAGGCTGGTAGTGCGTGCCATATTGGGTAGTATTTTAAGGCACGTACTGGAGGAAATGGAGACTTTCTCGAGAAGGTATCAGTTTAAAGGTTTGACGACTTGAGAGGTAGCAGGTTGGGGGTGGAGAGCAGACAGCTAGTCCAAATCAGAGTCTTGTGAAGACTGAATGAGGTGAAAAGCATATTATCTGCTAATGCTTTTTTTTTTTTTTTCCTAGTAACAAAAGCCCCTAGGACTAGTCCTGTCTTTGTAACAGCGCTCAAACAGGAATGAATGAATGAACAAATGAAAGCTTGTAGCTGTATAAATGGGGAAGTCACTGGCTCCCTGTGAACTCCCAGAGACCGGGTGCAACAAGCCCTGGCATCTGGCTGTGGTATGGTGCAGATAGTTCAGTGGTTATTTTTTTGGAAGGGGAAAGGGATAACTTCCTTGAAAACTAACATATTCTTTAATGCCTTTGGGAAACAGCCTAGTTGAGTAATGGTTGTAAAGCTACGAAGCACCTCTGTCTGAACCACCTTTAGAGTATTTTAAATCTGATTTCTGTTAGACCAACAAGGGAATGCACAGATCCTGGTTCAGTGATATGGGATATTTAGGCCATTGTGAACATTTCCATGAGGACAGGTCCTTGTTTTCATTGCCCTGCTTTCCAGCTTTCATCTACAGCTCCTGGAGGGCTTTACAAAAGAAAAAGACATCACAATTCCCATGTATAGAGGCATCTGCAGCTTTAGGAAAGTGTGATGGCTTATGTGGAGTCAGCATTACAGGCAGAAATAAAGACCAGTCTCTGCAAGCATTTGGATTCAATTTCAAAAGTTGTCAGTGGGACACTCTATTTCCTTTTTGACTTTTCATTCTTCTGTAGCGAGGAGTTTTCAGTGATGAACAACTGTGCTATTTGTAATACATTATAGATGAATGGATGCACTTTATACAAACCCTACATAATATATAATGGACTGTTTTGCAAGTCCTTAATCATTCAGTGGGTTGCTGTTTAAAATCACCAGGGCACCATATGAGATGCTTGACAGGAAGAAATCTGGGGATTCCTTGCAGTTATAAAGTCAGTACAAAATACATGCATACAACTCACTGAAAACATTCTTGTTAGCCAGCTTTTGTCAGGCTGAACACAACTGCATTTTTTTGCTTCTAGACTTATATTTACATTGCCAGATGGTACTAAAAAGGAAAAAGAGGAAATGAATCAGTCTCTCTAATAATTTTCATTGTTAGCCCTGCCACAGCCTGTCTGCCTCATCTGGATGACAATTCCCACAGGGTAGCTGGTGATCTCCAAGCTGTTTCAGACTGATCTTTTCTTCAGCCGAGCTTTACCAATCCTGGCTTCCACAAAACTGCTTTGTCCAGACTTCGATATAGTTATGCTGCAAATAAAATCAATGGCTTAAAGTTTTCTACCGCATTTTCCTCCTGCGCAAGCCCTGATAAGACATCTTACTTATTTAAGCACCTGTGCTTGGTAGAGTCATGCTAAACTTACTCTGTGTTTAAGTGCTGTGAATTCTAAGGTGATGAGTCATTTTTCATACTCATGTGTGGATGGCAGGACACCAGCATCTGAACACCATCAGTAAGATGCTGATCAGTGACTCCGTTGTTGGGAAGGTTAGTTATTGCTGCATAATAGGAACCATGTTTCATGGCTTTTTTCATATTATTTAGGTTTCCAGTTTAGAGTGATGATAAAACTTACATGTATAAATTAAAGCCAAACAGTTGTTTCTTTGCAGCACGTCTTAATTTTCTTGGTGTTATTTTGTCCTTGTTATAAGTGTGGAAATATACATGGATACTAGGGGCAAAATTAAAACAATAACAAGATCTTCTTCATCCTGTAAGCATTGAAGCAATGAAAGTTGCATAGCAAGAGGAATTGAATAGACTAGGCTGTATGCATTAACTTCCAGAAAGTGTGTCTAACAGGCGCTTGTAGTAACAAGCAGAAAGCTAAAAATTCAAAATCAGTATGTGAGACTAATCCTGCTACCCCAGAACAAACCAGAAAGTCTCAGGTACTTGAGCTGAAACCTGCATCCGAGCAAACCACAAAACTGCCTGAAAAATCCTATCTGTCCTAGTCCATAATTGTTGCATGACCCTTGCATGATGAAGATATAAATCCAGTACTTCTTATGAAGTATTTATTAAGTTTTAAATCCTTGACACCAGAGACTCTCAGCCTAAAATGTAGTGGTACTGCTTTTGTCTTTTCCCTTCCTTAGCAGAATGCAGTCAGTTGGGAAAGGAGCATTTATCAGTTTACTGTTGCTTGGCCTTTGCATTTTACTGGGGTCTGGAAATCGCAGCAAAGACTGATGTCAGACAGAAAGCCGTATGTAGGGGCAAGTGCTGCATAGTTGTGTGATTCCTGTTGTGATTAACTCGTGTGTTCTTGTGTGCTTTTCACTTTAATGAGGTTGTGTGTTCTAAGTATATGAAAGAGGTAAAGACTGTATCCCCATTTCACAGGCACAGACCTCACACAGGTCAAAGAGCTGCATCTGAAACTAGAGCTCTTAAGTCTGATTGCTTCAAGGTGATCCTACCCAAGTTTTTAACCTTCTGTTACTGACAGCAATTTCTCTGATGTCTTAGTTGCCTGCAGCTCCCAGGCTAACAAGGTCAGGCTCCTTTGGAAGCACAACAGGGAGAGAGTGTTCAAATCACTGTGTGATCAGGTCTGTCTTCCCATTCCAGCTGAGGTAATTCTGAAACCGTTGATATGAACACTTCAGAGTGGTTACATCTATAGGAAGAGGATGATCTGCAGTATTCAGTAACCTTCTTGACATTTTCTGACACTTGCTATTAAAGCATATTAGGCTTAATATGCATGTATCTCATTTTTGAACTCCCTTCACACATGTGCACTCAATAACAGTTTCCAACATATTGTACTCTTGTGTGCTGTTAATGGCTGTAAATCTTTTAACTACAGAACTGTCTGCTTCAGTCATAGCCAGGGTATTTGATCAAAGTTTTCTACTGGTGCCTGCTAAAGCCACAGACCTCCATTAGCAGGCAAAGCACTAGCTTCCATTCTTTTGCTCTTTGTGGCCATATATGATAATGGTGTCTTAAGCACTGCTCCAGACAAGGTAGGTGTTTTTGAGACTTTTGAAGTGCAGCTGAGCAACTTTGCTTGTTCTGCTATGGCTCTTCCCTGAGTAGTAGATAAGATGAGACTGAGAGCTCTGTGCTATTCCTGTTATCATCTCTTGTATCCCTGCTGGGTACTGGCAGTTGTCCGGTTGCATTTGCAGACCTACTGCAGGACTGAATGCAGATTCTCTTGTATCTTCTTAGACCACAGTAGCTGCCAGAGCCCCAGGTCATTTAGCTAAAACATGCTAAGAAGTTAGAATGAGCCAAATGTTCCCTGCTTTTTTAGGGAGCTTTTAACTGCCTCCCCCCAGTACTTCCATTTGCTTTAGAAACAAAACAGCTTGACTTATTTGCAGTCAGCTGCAGTGCACCAGTGTGTGGAAGTGACAAATAATGCCTGTTGTGTTCTTTATAGTGTGCATTCTTCTTTGAAAAGGTGAATGCAAGGTAGTTTGAATATTGTATGAGATCAGGCACCAAACTTTGAAAAATAGATTTTTTTTCCTCTCTAGAATTCAGAGGCGAGACAGTTCAGAAAGCAAATCTCATATAAGGGTGAGAGAAGGAGTGAATGGGAAGAAGTCTGGATTTTAATTTAACCACAGAATGAGGCTCTTGAAGTGATCATCCTTTTCTGGTTGGTTTTTTGGTTGGTTGTTTTTTTTTGTTTTGTTTTATTTGTTTTCTAGTTTGTTTTTCCCATGCACCTCACGGTTTTCTGTCCTTAATGACAGTTCAAAGCTGCTGCTGCAAAAGCTGAGACCAGCAGCAGGGAGCAGTACTGAGCTACCTGTCTCTGTTGGAAATGGTTGCCCTAAGGGCAACTGGTCTGCAGGAGAAAGGGAGGCACAAAGTGTCCTCTCTTCACTTTAGAACCTGTTGAGACACTCTTCTCTTTTGATAACTGCGAGTACCCGTGAGATGGAGGCTTCGGGCAATGGGACAGTTTGTCACCAGTCCCCTTACGCTCCTGGCATGAAACCAGGCTTTGTTTTTCATTAGAATTTCCTTTGGTAAAAGCTTGCAGAGCAGAGCAGAAGGGAGGTAAATAATAAATATCTAAAAAGGGAGGGAACAGAGAGAGCAAGACTGAGTGGGGGGAGGAGAGGTGTCAAGAAGTTGTATTTTATTTCAAAGGTTAAATTGCCACTTACAAAGCCATAATTCTTTGTCCATTTTAATGGAAAGTAAGCAATAAATAATCGTTAAACTGATGAGGCTGCTGTCTTTAAAATCAAGGTATTTTTTAAGTGGAAGTTCTGAACTCTGTACATTTTCTATTTATTTATTTATTTATTTATTTTTAACAAGAATTGTGTATTTTGTTACTGAAATAAAAAACACCAGGTCAGGAGGTCATACAGAATTAATTATATAGTCCAGTTTTCATAGAAATTATTTAGTACGAATATATGCTTTGTGTTTCAGATGGAATAATGATTCTCACATGATTTTGTTCAAGTGGAGTTTGAGACCACTTCTGCTTTCCAGGGGTAGGAAGAGGGCTGTTCATCAGAAATATTAACAATTTTGGTTGTATTTGTTTCTTACCTTCCCACTGAGGCATTTTGCCTCAGTGCATTCTCTGTGTACTGTATACCTGGAGATACAGAAAGAAGAAAACAAGATGCTTGTATTTGTCTTGTCTGCATTACGTTTGCTCCATGAATGAACTCTTTCCCATAAGAAATTATTTTGCATAACTCCCTTAATGCATATTCCTAAATTGACTGGCTATCTTCCAGTGCCAAAATACATCTCAGGTTCAAATATTCAGTGAGCCTGAGGCTTATACTATTGTATGTGCAAGCTGTACACTCTTACAGGAAAATCTTTCAGATGCCCAGTATCATGTTAATAATTTTCCTTTAGTGAAAGAGAATAAAAATCTGTGAACTTGTGCCTTATGAACCCAATTTAATCTCTCTCTATCCTCTATCAGATAGTCAGGATTTTTTTTTTTAAATTTTTCTTCCCCCCCCCCAGCACAAAGCAATAAACCAGGTGTGAACTTACCAGTCAAATGTTTCTACATCAGTTTATCTGTATGTTATGTTCTTTGCACTTTTATCTGTGTATTAGAGAGGTAAAGGTGATACACTTGTGAGAGGTTTTATGTGATTTTACATAGATTTAAAAGATTTCTAAGACCTATCTTTTTAATAGATACTGTTGAATATGAATAGATATGAGTATCTTCCATGTTCTATTAATAAATTTTATAAGCTACCATTTTACAAGTTACCAGTTTAATAACAAAACTTACACACATTGAGACTCTTTAAGCCTAGGCAAAGGTGAAAGACTAGCTGCAGTAATCACCTCAACCAAGGCCTTTGGACGTGTTTGGCATGTCAGTATCTCTGCTTTTATTATGTGCTAAGAGTTCAGCCTCCTCCTTGTGGAAGTGGAAGGTGAAGTGAAAGTTCTCCTGTCTGCAAGCAGCCTGGGGAACTGAGTCTTGATGTTCTCCAATTCAGCTCCACAAATAGGACCCAATTTGCTCCGGTCTGCTCCTCTACTATTCCATTAATGCCACTCCAGAAGCAGACCTAGTCTGCAGCAGAGGAGAAAGCCACTTTATTTTCTTTCATCAGTGCATGATATTTCCCTCTCAGTCAGCCTGGTTGTCCAGTCCGGCTATTTGGTGACATCCTTTCTATACAATGTTTGAAGGCTTAATTAAGTAACATACCATCTTGCTTTGTACTCATGTACTCTTTTTGTACTCTTTACTGCCATCACTGAACTAAATCTGACAACCAGGAGCTCCAGCATGAAACAAAGTGTGAGATTTTTTTCTTTTATCCAGCTAACACTCAGTAACTTCAGAAAAAGTTACGTGAATTTAGCTCTGGATTGTATTTAAACTAATATCTTGTCCTGTGTTCTTCAGTTTCAGAAGCGTTAATGTGCATTTCCCCAGGATCCACAGACCAGAGCAGCAGTCCCCTGCTCATTAAATGAACCACTGACATTTATGAACATGATGTTCATAGGGTGAGGTTTTATATATATGTAGGGAAATGAGCTACAAAAGCTGCTTGTATTGCTGCATCTCCTTATGTTTGCAAAAGCCAGTAAGGCTTTACCTGGACACAGTGCGTATCATCTCTCCTGTGTTTTCTCTAGTAATAAGCAATTGTCATGGTTTAACCCAGCAGGCAATCACCACACAGCCATAGTGGGATGAGGGAAAAATTGGGGAATAAAGTAAAATTCTTGGATTGAGATAAAGACAATTTAATAGGACAGTAAAAAGAAGAGATGATGATAATAATAATAGAATTAGAAAATACAAAGCAAGTGATACACAATACAATTGTGCATATACAGTACCTGCCAACTGATGCCCAGTGGCAGTGG
Source organism: Dendrocincla tyrannina (assembly GCA_035047865.1). Classification (NCBI taxonomy): domain Eukaryota; kingdom Metazoa; phylum Chordata; class Aves; order Passeriformes; family Dendrocolaptidae; genus Dendrocincla; species Dendrocincla tyrannina. Next base: position 18,244,913 of record JAWWMP010000001.1, read on the forward strand.
CCCCCTCAGCCAGCTTTCCTTATAGTTTATATACTGAGCATGACATCATATGGTGTGGGATATCCCTTTGGCCAGTTTTGGCCAGCTGTCCCCACTGTGTCCTTTCTCAGCTCCTTGTTCGCTCAACCCACTGGCTGGTGGAACAATGTGGGAAGCAGAAAAGGCCATCAACTAAAACATCAGTGTGTTATCAACATTATTCTCCTCATAAATGCAAAACACAACTAGAGCAACTACTATGAGGAGGATTAACAGTATCCCAGATGAAATCAGGACAGCAACAAGTTTTGACATTTTGAAAACTACTGGCTTAAAACTCAAAAATAAATGAGCTATTTTTAAAAACAGAGAATGCTCCAGAAAATATTCCTGGAGATTTTTCTGTAGTTCAAATGTAATATGCTCTGAGCATCACCAGTTGATTTCCAAAGCAATTTCATGTAACACTCTTGTGAAATGCAAAAGAATTTCCTTGAGCATTAAAGAAGAATAAAAGGCAAGCCTCCAAGAATAAAAGCCAAGCCTCTAAAGGAAGATTAACCTTTACTTCAAGAAAAAGCTAGGAACTTGAAATCATGCCAATTATAAGTATAGGAGTGTGTGAGGAAGCAGGTGCTGTATTCTTAATAAGACTGAGCTGGGAAACAATACGTGGATATGGAAAGATATGTTTGGAAAGAATAAGACAACTTTATTGAACGGACACTGGAACACTTAGGGTTGATTTTGTTGTGTGTATTTTATACAAGGTCTAGGATGTGCTTCATAAACATTTCTTCGTAGCAATGATTTGTTTCTCCTTTTAACTAGCTTTCTCTGAACATCCAGAGCTTGTCTAAGTGTGGGCAATTGTCTCTGCCAGACCATAAAAACTGCAGTCATCTGCTCAGAGCCAGTGTATTCTCCGACTTTCTCACTGGTCATTTGTTTGGGTTTGGCTCTTTGTGTATTCTCGTGTGAGTTAGAAGCAGAAAAAGATAAAATTATCCATGTTCTTTCAGCTGTCATTTTGCCTGTATTTCTACCAAAGTCTGTGTTTTGTAAGCAGTCTGACCACCTCAGGATCCTGTCTCCATCATTTTCCAACCACCCATGAGCAGGATAGATTCTGCTTCCCTAGTAAACTCTGTCTGGCACTCTGTACTTTGATGTCTTTCTCCACTGTAAGTATATTTCTGATGGAAAAAAGAAGTGTCATGCTTGAATGCTCACTGCAAGCTACCAGCAGCAATTTTCAAATTATTTGAACAGTGGTCCTGTTAACAAGAGGGACAGCAAAATCCTCTCTCAACTTCATCCTTCTCCCCTTCTTTTGGAGATAGTAGTCCAGGGGAATCTCAGACCTAGAAATATCCAACCTTCAGTTTCTATTCCTCTGTTTAGTTTTTTACTGCATCTTGCATCGATAATGTGCTTCCATCATCACAAATCATGTATACCCATTTTGAGAATGTAGTGCAAGACTTGGTCCAAGAAGCAGTCACTAGCATTGTTGATATTCATGCAGAGTTTTGCACTAGCTGGTGTAATTTAGCCTAAAGCACTGTATCTCCACAAGTAAAGTAGAGATGGGATAATTCTTAAACCTTGGCAGTTTTGTATCTTCAAGGTCTCTTCAAAGTCACAGAGCATGGCGAATGGGTAAGACGGATATTGAAGAGGAAAAAATGAGGTGGAATGGATGGATAAATCATTATTTGAAAATTTGGCCATCTGTTACTCACCTTCTACTGTGAGACCACAGGTAAATGGAGTTATGTCTCAGGTGGCTGTGGAATGGAAAGGTATGGAGACTGTGTAAAGGCTGGTTTTCTTCAAGGATTTCAGTCATTTCTTCATAGGTTTTTCTCAATAATTCAGTTTGCTTGATGCTACCCTGTGTCTGTGTGTGTATACACACATACATATATATATATATATAAATTAAATAGGATTTTATAAATAGTCTGTGAACATAACCATTAAGAAATGGATATCCATACCTGTCCAAATGAAATCTCACAGTTTTAGTCAGTTTTTGTGCCCCTGTTCCCTAAAAAAGGCTCAGTTGCTTACTTGTTGCCAGACTGAATATATAGCTATAAACTATCTTGAATCCAAGTCGTATTTCTCAGGGGTAGCAATATATCATTTGAATGTAATAGTTATATTTCTGGGATAATAATATATTGTGCAAGTCCTAGTGTTTCCAAAACCTATAATGTCTACCTGCAAACACAATGACAATTCCGTAGCTAATCCTTCATAGTTATTTTGGAAAGATTTCAGCAGTCATCAAATATCTGTCTTAAGTGGCTCTGTAAGTGGCTTCCCTCAGGTGATTCATTTTACTTAATCATGATTTTCTATACAAAAAATGCTTTTTCCTTGTTTTGGCAAAAGCAAGTTATGGTATGTTGTATCTGGTTGTGTGTCTTGCCCATCTTGCCCATATGTATGTGACATACATATTGTTTGTGTAGTAGGTAGCAAATGCAGGATACAGCTGGTTTGTAGGGGGAAGAATGTGTATTTGTCTAAAACTTGCTCTTTCTTTTTGAATCATAAATGCAGAGAAATTAAAAAGTTTCATATTCTACTTAAAGACTTCTAAGATGCTCCGTACTTTACAAGAAGTCTATTAGATCCTTTTCACAGTTCTCATCACATTTGCTATGTTCCTGACATGTTCTGGTTCCCCCTGTCAAATGTCTTCCTCCTCTATCTTCAGGTTATTCCAGAGCAGCTGCATATTTTCTTAAGTGACTATACATGACTCTCCTCCTCAAAGAGTATCAATGTTTCCCAGGCTTTTGAAGGGGCCACTAATGAGCAATACGTGATTTTTTTTTCCTTTCTTGCCTCCCTTTTTGACCTTTCTTTGAAGCATGTCCACTCGACATCATGCAGCTTATGTAGAAACAAGTGGTGTCCCTCAAGGCTCAGTACTGGGGTCATTCCTGTCTAATATTGTTATCAGCAATCTGGATGAGAAGATTGAGCACACCCTCAGTCAGTTCACAAACAACGCCAAGCTGGGTGAAGTGTTGATCTCCTGGAGAGTAGGAGGGCTCTGCACAGGGATCTGGACAGGCTGGATCAATGGACTGAGGCCAGTGGGATGAGGTTCAACAATTCCAAGTGCTGGGTCCTGCTCTTGGGTCACAGCAATCCAAAGCAGCCTGGTGGAAAAGGACCTGGGAGTGTCTGTCAGCAGCAGCTGAACATGAACCATCAGTGTGCCCAGGTGGCCAAGAAGGCCAATGGCATGACTGTGCATGCAGGAAGTTTCCTTACCTATGTATCTTTGTGCTTCTGGTTCTGAGTGTGCTTCACTACACATCTCTGAGGTTCATACTCATGCTTGTTACCTTTATAATGTCTTTTGTCTAAACTCTTAAGCTAATTCTGATTTGGAACAGAATCCATCTAGAGTTCAGGTAATCAGGCTTCTTTCACATAAGTTTTGTTAGGGAAAGAAGTCAGGTCTCAAGCAGAATTTAGACCTATACTGCAAGTATTTTCATTATAACAGAAGAAAACATTAACCGTGGAAAAGATCAGTACAGGAGTACAGTAAACTTTAGGTGTTATCTGGGCGTGTATACTCAGGTGCATTGTCTTTGTTTCACACCTTGCTTTTTCAAACTAGGAGCTAGATTAGAATGCTGAGATACAGATAGATAGATAGATAGATAGACAGACAGACAGACAGACAGACAGACAGATAGATAGATAGATAGATAAATACTAGTGACCTTTCAGTTATTTGCCACTTCTGCCTGAAAAATTTCAGTTAAAAATGTCTCTTGTTTATCAAAAGTTGTTCATGTCTTCTAGATTTTGTCTGAGAAGTGGCTCTCAAAGTGTATTCAGTGCAGCTGGTGGAGAGATTGTCTTTCAGTTTTGTACAGAGTAAAGGCCAGTATTCAAAATCACCTGAGATGAGCCTTTTATTGTATCCAGTGTGTAAGGCCTTATATTGACAGGAAGTTTTGCTGTTCAGCAAGAATTTATTCCTCCTTGTTTACATTCACAGGACAGGGGATTATATCCCTTCATCCTGATTTAGCAGGATTTGCACTGCACCATTCTTCTGGAATAGCTGTAACTACCAGGAAGGAGGAGAATCACATCTCCTCTGCCCACGTACTAATGATAGCAGTGCCAAGTTAAAATCAAATTATGTAAGTAAGTTGACACTGGCAAAACTGGGACAACTTATTTCATTCTACTGAGGAGAACATCACTGTGATACGTGGACTGGTCGCTAGAGTGGCATCCACATTAAGAACATCTGTTGCCATTCTTTTTCTGGTGAAACAGTCATGGCAATGTGAAAGCAGTGCAGAAACTTAGGGTATATCTTGCTGTGGCTGTATAAGTCACTACTGCCCTCCAGTTACTTGTTGACACTCCTCTGCTGATATTTAGGTATTTAAAGTGTGCATGCTGCTTTGTTCAGTGGCTTCTTGGCTTAAACCAAGACTGAATGTTGGGTTGGCACTCAAATAGATGAACTCACCGGAGCAGGTGACACTTGTGCATGAGCTTCTCCAGTGAATCTGCCATAGAAACTGCCACTTGAGACATGCAGGAGAGATTGTCCACTGAAACATGGCAATGCAGTTGAGAGGAAATGTGAATTTGTTGGTCATGAAAGAAGCCTCTGAGCATCAGTATATCCTTAAGTTTACTAGCAGCTAACCTGTCCTCCAAAGGAGGATTTATACTTCTAACTAGTATAGACACTTCTGGAAATTTTACCCTTCTCTTCATGAGGAGAAGAAAACTTTCTTATAATTGTATGATGGTCATTTCTAAATGTCTGTTGGAGAATTACCCCATCATGTTAACAACACTAGAATTATCAGAAATCTTGCAGTTTTGCCAAACTAGAATTAGTGACAAACAGTTTAAATATTTTACAGCTGTGCCACATTACACAGTAATTGCATCCTTAATAATACAGGATGTACACTACTACTTACAAAGAAAGTTAATTAATTTGCCTTTTTATTATTTTTTTCTTTAAAAAAACCTTACTGAATAAGTCATAACTTGTGTGTGTTTATTTCTTGCTATAGCTAACAGCCTTAAGTCAGAAGGTTTTAATTCGGTAAGGATTAGAGTATTACCCACTTAAACCTAATTTAAATGTCCTTTAAACAGTTTTGAGTGTGTTTCTTCATTCTTGGAACTCTTAATTTGTATATTTAATAGTGATATGGACACTCAGAACAAAAACATAAAAAAGAGAAGTCAAAATAATCACCTCTAGCAATTTTACAGCTGTTGAGTGAGACACCAAGAGGAAACAAAAAACAAGGTGCTGTTACTCTGCTACTTGAACATCTATGGTTCTGTGCACATTTAAATGTTTTTGATACAGTTCTTTTCTATTCGTAAGCCAGAAATTTAATTTTTGTGTTGATTTGAAGTCATTAGGACTAATCAATTATTACTAAGCATGTCTTTAAGTGTTTTTTTCACCAGAGGTAAATTCAAGTACTTTATTCTCCTGAAATAAAGCCCAAAGCTCTGTCAGGGCCCCTCTCAGAATCTAGGTGAGTTCGGATCAGCTTTGTCACCATACATTGTGGTGTCACCCGTGTCTGCACATTAGTCTGTCCAACTCGCGTATGCCTAAAAATGTTTGTCTTTCCCAACCAAACACAACATAATTCAGAATTTCTGTTGTTTGTAATCTCTGTATTCATCAAACTTATGGTGAATGTTTGATTATTTTGTGGGATTCTGTGTACTTTAGTTGGCTTGTGAGTCTCTGTAAAAATACTACCTTAGGATACTGTCATGAAGCATTAAGACTGTTCTTTTAGGGTGTATTTTGTCTTGGCCCAGCTGCTGTGATTGCTGTTTGTTTGCCTAGAACAAGTGAGCTCTCTGTCATTTTTTTTGTCTGTCATTGGAATTTGGAAAAAAATATCTTTTTGATAACTGTAGGGATGGACTGAAATTCTCACAACTCCCATGGGCTCTCTCTTTTACTTCCACTTATGTTCCTGACCATTGCTTTTTATAGAGTTGCCAAGAATGCTGTGGCCATTTCTGGGATCCCAAATACAACTACGATTTTTTTCCTGGGTATTTTCTGTTTCATGTCTTTAGAGACTCTAATGTAGACCTCTAACAGAAGCCATTTTGGGGAAGAGACTGTCAGCAGAGGCCAAACTGCACTTTACTATTGTTCTGCAATTGTGTGACCTAAATATGTGGTAGAGTTTGCCTTCTGAAGCCTTTTTTCAAAATTCATACAATTTGAAAGTGTTTTCTGTCAATGCTTCAGATGGGGCTAGGTGTGCTGGCATGGCTAAACCTTTCTTCTTTGTAAATTCATGTCCATTAAACTGTGTGTTGTGGTCAGACATTGTGGAGATAAGCTGTAGCAATAATAGTGAAAGTGGACTTAAGAGGCACAGTTCTTTCTTTATCTGTAGCATCTCTCTGCAGAGAGGGACAATATTACTCCAGGGAAACTCTTGAGCTTTTTATTTAGGTAGCTGGCTGAGCATTTTTTTTTCTCTTTGTCTTTTTTCCTATGAGGATGGAGGGGTTGGGAGCAATTGGGGTGTTGGGTTTTTTTAATCAATCAATGCTAGCAGCAAATCAGCACCTACTCCTACTTTTGTTCATTTTTTTCCCTTCAGTTTCATCTGTTGATTTTTTCCTGGTGCTAGTATAAGTGAACTTTGGCTTAATAACAAGATCCTTGCAAATTAATTCCATATCCTTCTAAACTCAGGATGTTTTCTTCAGTACACCTTTCAATAAAAGTAGACTGCCTCTCAAAATAATCAAACCTAGTAAGTAAAAGGCACTAACATTGTTGATAATCTCAAAGGTGAAAACTGTCATGTCACTGTGATCAAAATTTTAGTTACTTTTCTTTACCCCTTATTTGTGACTTTCAGTATAAATCAATTCTCCTAATGACCTGGAAAGCTGGACAATTCCATCTCTGTCCTCTGTTCTGCAGAGGGTTACCCAGTTATGAAACCTTCTCGTGGGTTTTGGGTAACTTCCTGGCAATACTTTAATATCTAATATCCTGCTGAGTTGGAATACATGATATTGTTTGGCCAAATATTGGTTATATTCGCTTCTGGGTTTGTCTAGGGTAGTGGAAAGGTGCTTTGATGTCCTTCTGCTTTGTACATCTACTGACTCATAGAATAGAATCAGGGAAGCACAGAATATATTGAGTTGGAAGGGACCCACAAGGATTACCGAGTCCAACTCCTGGCCCTGCACAGAACCATCCCCAGGAGTCACACCATGTGCCTGAGAGTATCATCCAAACACTTCTTGAACTCTGTTGGGCTCGGTGCTCTGACCACTTCCCTGGAAAGTCTGTCCAGTGCCCCTTCTATATTTTATTCCTTCCTACCTGTAGTTTATACATTTGCTGCATGAATTGCATGGGAAATCTTTCTTGATTTGAAATTAACAGAGGCATTATTGGTTATTCATCTTCTGCTGAATCATTTTCTTTGTGGGTTTTTTTTAAGCTTTATTATTTGTTGCAGTTTTATGGTAGGGGGTTTTGTTTGTTTTTCTTTCCTAAATGTGTAATATTGCCTTGGCTTCTGTTTTTTGCCATTCATAGACATACAGAAACGTCAGTTCTCTTTAAATTGCTATTATTACAAACCTAATTTCACTTGGCTGTGCAAAACCACGATTCTGGGGCTTTCAGCAAAGGGTTTTTATCCCAGATCCATCCCAACAGCACCTGAGTTTCTTACAAAGAACTCTGTTAAAACCTGCAAAACTACAAGATAGGCTTGTGTACTTTCTGTATTTTTCATATAAAAGCATGTGTCTCTCACCTTTCCTCTTACATGGAATGCAGTTCAAATTTCTGTAATACAGTTTCAATACAGCTTCTTCTGCCAAGGTAACTGAAAACTACTAAAATCATCAAGAGCTTCAGAGACAACTATTGCAGAAAAAAACACCACTCTTTTTTCTTTTCTGTTTTCCACACTGCTTGCAGACAAAGAGAGAAGCAGTGATTAAATCTTTTTCACTTGCTTTCCATGTTTCTGGAGAGTTTCAGTTCTACTGTTGAGCTTTTAACTGCTCTATTTGTGGATTTTTCTGTAGTTACTTCAGCTGAGCAACAGTTTTTGTTCAGAAATGAGTTGCAGTCCAGAGAATATAATAAGGCTTCTTCTGTTATCATTGGCTGCTTTTTGACTGGCCTTAATATTGCTTACTACCTAAGTCTATAAACCTATTAGCACCTAAGTTAATAGAACACACTCCAAATTACTTAGACCAGGACCCTAATTCATTATAAAATCCACCAAAGTTTTCAGTGACCACCTCAAGGTGAATAATAGCAAGAGTCAGTCTAAACTATAGTATCAACTTGTGCCGTATCCCTTAGCCTTGCCATGCTTCTCTTCCTTTTTTCAATCCTACACCAGTCCCCCACATACTATACGGCACTAATCCATCCTCCCTCCTGTCTTTGGAGGAACAATTTTTACTTCTTTGAAAGTTTCAGAATTAGTTGGGATCCTTTTTCTGAGGAAACTTCATTTCAGAGACCTGCTATGAATAGTATTTCTGGAGGTACTGTACTTATGGACAGAAAACCAACTTTTCATTCACTTCTCCAGCCTATCTTGTCTCTACAAATTCATACAATTAGCCTGAAACTGGCAACCAGCAACATCTTATCTCTTTCTACAGCCCAAAATTGTTCAGGCAAAATGTATAATTCAATCAAAAACACTGTAAATTTTACCTGGCTTTTCAGACCGCTTTGTAAAGTTAAAGACAGGAGAAGTGTCATTTGTCTTCAGAAAGCCTATCATAACTTAAATAATAAAATTCAGAAGTAAGAAAAATTGCAATTATATATGAATAATTGGACTGAGTATTTCACAATTTACATATTTGATGCCATATCAAAACATATTGCAATGTAAGCCACGGGATCAAATATAAAAAGAATGTTTTTAATTAGAAAAGAGCTTTTATTCCACGTTTGATAATGCCTATCAAAAACGTAATTTTTTTAAAAATCTGCACTTTATTCAATTAGAAAAGCTTGATTAATCAACAAGAGCCAAGTGAGTTCTGTTCCAACTAATGAAACATAACAGCATTTACTCCCTTCATCCATTCATTTCTTTAGAGGTCAGTTTTGTGACTGTGCTGATGTAAGGCTGTATCAGTACTGAGAGGGGGTTTTGGCATGTTGTTTTTTGGGTTTGGGGAGTTTGTGGGGGTTTTTTTGGTTTTGTTTTTTTTTTTTTTTT
>JAWWMP010000001.1:18254284-18267769 GCA_035047865.1 Dendrocincla tyrannina
TTTGGTTGGTTTGTTTTTTAATGCTTTCCAGTTTCAGTATTTAGAATGGAGTTGCAAAGGGATTAGTCCATCTCTCAATTAGTTCATGTGTAGCCACCAGAGTGCCTGGTAATAACAGCTTCCGACAAGAATGAATGGTTATTGAAATAGAATTCTATCTCCTGTAGAAATAGTGGGGAATCGATAAATTATTATTCTATAAATTATTAAATCTATAGACATAAGATGACCATAAGTTGAGTTCTTTCTCATTAATTAATTAAATGAGGACATACACCTATTGTCACCATCTGTCTATTAATTTAATAATTTATTGAATAATGGATGCTGCTACTACAAGATTGAACATGACAATATCCATCTCCTGTGCTAGTCCAACATTAACGAGCTTGACACTACATTAGCCTACTCCACCTTTTTGGCAAATGTCTTTATTTAATATGGTCCTGCAGAATGACTTGTCCAAATTTGTAACTTGGCAGGTCCTTAATTTCTGAAATTTTTCTACCAAAAATTTGGCTTCACAAGAAGCACTTTTTTTTGACCAGTGTGGAGGGTGAGGCTCTAAAATGGTACCATGGAAATAAAGAATAGGAAAGGAACAAGGCTGATGTGTTTAAATTGGTCAGCTAAGTAACCTGCTGTGGAACTGTAGCCCTACTGGAAGGAATCCACTAGCTCTTCCAAGAATCACTTAGTGGATTATATAGTCTTAAATCTGATAACAAACTTCCAGATTTTTTATTAACTCTTCATTTTGAAGAGTTGGCATAAGCTCTCTTAATGCCATCTTCCCCCATTTCTAAAAGAGGAGACAAGACATTCTTTCCATTTTTCAAACTCCCTTGCATCCAGGTTTTTGAAAAGTCGTGGACTAAACATTATGCATTGTTCCTAGTAATGATGTGGCTTGTTTCAATTTCTAATCCAACTTTCTAATTAAACCAAGTTTTACTTAAACACAGCCACTGCTGAATCTAACAAGACATTGATGTTATTTTCAGTGCTCTGAAAACAACATTTTCTGGTGAAGCTGACTTCAAGATAACTGTGCTGATGTACTGATGTACATCATTAAAAGCTCAAGCAAATCAAATGAACACTTGCATATCCCTGTGACCTCCTAAATTGGGCTGCACAGAGCTTCAACTAGCTCTTGCAGGCTATATTGATTATATATTATCACATACACCAAATGATCTTTGAAAATCACATTAACTAGACAAATGGCCTAAATATATTTAATTGCCTTCACATGCTTCTCTTCAATAAAATGAAGGGATGTCATAAAACAACTTACATTTGCATTTGTTTCTCTTATCTCCAATGATTAATCAAAAATTTGGTTTTACCATTAGACAATCACAGTTATATTGTCCTGATGATATAAAATGGAGGATGATGATAGAGAAATTCACTACTGGGAAAAGTAACAGAGTTCTAATTGGCTTGAACCTAAATTAATAAGATGGATAGAAAACATCAAGCATGAACTGTGGAATTAGTTCAAATATAACAGGCCATATTTCTGTAGATGTGAATTTCATCTAGTAAATGGAGACTTGTAATGGCTGCAAAAGAAAAAAAAAGATTTAATCACACAGTTCTTGTTATTAAGACTTCATATACAGTTACTTGTGCAAGATATCTGCAGTAATAAAAATATGTTACTTTTCTTTATTTAGATGATCTGTATCTCCAGATCTATGACTTCCAAGCATGCACATTTTATCAAAAAAAGGCAAAATTAAATATCTGATTGTAAGAACAGTCTGTGGTATTTTTGTCATATTCTTTATTATTTAGTTAAAGATAAATTGCAAAAAACCAAGTACTTACATTACCCCTCCACCCCCAAAAAAAGAAAAAAAACAACAAAAAAATCCATTGCAATTGTTAGAAGATTCATCTTGAGCAAGAGCTTAACACTCTTATTGACTCCTGCAGTACAGTGGTGTGTACCAAGTCTGGTATGGTGCCTGCAGATGAGACTAATGACACATGCATAACTTTGATACAGTAGCAATATCAGCATAAGACTGGCTTTGTTTTCTTCTTGCAAGGCAAACTCCTACTGAATACTTTTGATAAAAGTTTTCCTTGTAATGGGATAAAATTTGGAACCCTAATTTGGACTCAAGTACAGCTGCTGGAACCTATGAAAAGACTTGTAGAAATTACAGTGGGAGCTGTAACAAGCTCTTGATTTGCAGCAGTATGTGATGATGCTCCTCTTCCCTAAAAGTAAAATCCTATCCCCTCCCCCTCCAAATTCAATCTGGACAATGGATGTATTAAATTTATAGTATGGCATGTCTCCAAAGAAATGGATAAGACTGTGTTTTGTAATATCATCAACAGACTTCCATACAAAAAGTATTTTTCTAGATGTGGCAACAGATGGCTCCACTTACCAAAAGAATACGACCTTATTCATATTTATATTCTCTTAGACACTCCTTCAAGCCAAATTCACTTGCAACTCAGCCCACCAGGGAAATTAAAGTACAGTCTGAGACAGCAAGACTGGGGGTTACAAGAAAGACATGCCTGCATTCCTAAGAGGTCCTTGCCAGTTTTGCTCTGTGCCGAAAACTGCTGTAATACCTGTGCTACCAGGTAATGCTCAAAAAGAGTATTGAAGTAGGAATGAAGTGACACTTGTGCTTTGTGCTGTCATTTCAAAGAAAGATGAGTTTTAGCTTCCTAGCAAATTGTTCTAAATAAGCAATATAAGCTTTACCTCTAAATCAAAGATAAAATACTTTAACCACGAAAGGATTATCTTTACTACAGCATATGCATTTTAGAGCTGTATTGAGTGTGTTATATGAAATATGCATTAAGTGCACACACACATATAAATATATATATATAAGTTAAAAGTTAGAGAGAGGAGAATGAAACAGGAGTGCAGGAGTAACACCCAGCTTTGTGTTACCCATGAAAGGATGAGTAGGTAGTAACATCGTGATTTATTAGAATAATGGCATAGAAATAGACTAATCCTGTCATAAAGTCGTGTGCAAGCTATTTTTCTCTTATGTTAATCATAAGTCACCATTTTGCTTTTATGCTTGAAGAGAAACACCTCAGAGTACCTCAGGCAGTAACTAGGGAAAGAATGATTTTCATCCAAAGGTCAAGACTGAATCTTACAGAAATTTCCATTTTTATGCCATCTGGATGCAGATAATACAGCACAGTATTTAGAACCAGTTCACTGTTAATAGCTCTGGTGATAGAAACTCCCCTAAGGGTGAGAGTCTTTAACAAGGAAATGTCAATGCCCCACTCAGAGAGAAATAATTTTCTGTGAGATCTAATAGTGATTTAAGTGACCACCGTTGGGATGTCATGGTACAAGTATGTGATGTATCATCAATACTGCAAACACAAGTAAGATCTGTCAGGGAGAACTGGTAACCAGATGGGAAATACTGAGTTTCTCTAACTCAGTTGACCAAGATGCTTTATGTTAAAAGCCCGGAAGTCTCGCATAGTGCCCTGAAACTGTCCTTGGCTGCTGTTAGCCCAGTTGTTATATACATCTTGGACTCTTACCTGAACCCATAGCACTAGTGGAGAAGATCAAGAACGAAAACTTACTGTTCTGAAAATGCTGTATAAATGACCAGTGACATAGCTACAACACAATGAATTTTGGATTGAAGTTAGTCTCAAGCTTATTTTGTGGTATGGTGCAGAAAATACATGAAATGGCTTGGGATGCTGCTCTGCTGTCTTAACGACTTCTTAATGATGTTGCTGACTATCTTTGCCTGCTGAAGAAGTCAGATAAAAAGACACCTTTTTAACTTTCTCCCATCAGAGACCATGGGGAGTGCCCTGAGCCCTGGTGCTCAGACTTTTCACAGAATTATGCTTCAGTTAATTTTTAGATTTTTTTTTTGCAATTTTTTCCTTTTTTTTTTTTTCTTCAGGGAATTTGGAAGAGCAGCTTCATTCAGGAGAGCTCTGGGACATTTCTAGACACTTCAGGTATGAGATATTTTTTGTGTTCACAATTTTAATTTTTCAGGAACTTAAATGGGCAGAAAGATGAGAGAGAACCCACATAAAAACCAGTGACTTTTATTTAAGAGTCAGTCTTATTGATTAATCTTTCTGCTTCCATGGGTCATTTGCTTTTAATGATGATAATTTTTTTGATATTTCTATGAATTCCTGTCATTGTTAGTAAGCTACTGGATTAGCTGGATCCTACTGGATCAATGTCAGCTTGTCCCATTCACAGTGGCTTTGAATGCCTCATTTTCTTATAAAAACCTTCTCATAGATCAAGAACAATTTTTCTTCATATACCAGAAGCTGCAGCTTCTCTCGGAGGAACTTGGCTCAAGGTCACCTGTCTGCCCAATTTACATTACTTATTAAATGCACATAGAGCCAAGAATTTTTTTAAAAAAGGAAGAGTCAGACTTGTGATAATTTTTGACCACGTAGAGAAATGTATGGAAATCTAGAAAAGCAAAGTTACAAGTTGTTTTGTGTGCTATTCACTTTTACTGATGCTGTGGAATAGAAGCAAGTCTAATTTTGGGATGCCTATATTTTTCTGTTCTGGATCCGTGGATATTTCAGAATTATCTATGTAACTGTTTTTAAGAGATTCAGAAAAGCATACAGAAATTTGTTTCAGTTATGAAATGGGAATCTCATTTTAGATGTGATCTGCAAACTGTGTGAAGGCAATTTATATCGAAGTAATGTAGCCCAAACAGCGGGCACTGGAACATGATGCAGTCTGTGCACTCCCATGTCTGATGCTACTGTTCTGTTACTTACCAGGAGAGCTCACAGAAGATGTGACTCACTGCTGTACTATTATACCAGGCACTTGACAAACATGACTTGTGATACAGTTCGCACTGCCAGTATTCCCTCTGGAGAAAGGTACATTGTAAGTTCTTAATAACTAGTTAATTTAGGGCTGATGTGTCTTGTGCCTAGTTCAGCCATGCAGGCTAGATGGAGGAGTCAGTTTTCTTCCTTGACTCTGCACAGCTATGGAACATATGAATAAATCCTTCTCAGTGGGTGGGAATCACAGAGATGCTTACAAGCAAGTATCCAGAGAGACTTAAAGGAGGAATAAACAGCATCCTTTCCCCTTATACATGTCTACCCCAATCCAAACCAATGGGATTGGCAGCATCTTTGGAGCCAAGGAAACTGCTTTCATTTCTGGTGCCCCAGGCAGTTTCTCTGCTTCTAACAGTCTTTTACAGGGGGAACATGAGCATTTTCTGAGTGGTGGCTCCTCTGAGGGCTGTTTATGGAGTAACAGTTTATGCATTCCCCTTTACTCAATGCAATGTCTAAGGGCACCATCCAGTTGTGAAACAGTAACAGGAGGAATTAAAAAGAATAAAACAGGAAAAAATGTAATGTTGCTACAAATCATCATCTAAAATGATAACAGTCTGTAATGTACTTTAATTATCTAATTTATTATGCTAATAATCTCTAATTAATGCATATTTTAAGAGATGGGGAAAATGTGCTTTCAAAGTGCTGCGCTATCAACTGTCTGGCTGTGTTTGTGATTTGACACTGAAAATGCTCATCAGAAAAAACACCTCTTGTCTGTAGCACAGCAGATTTCCTGAGGGGCATGCAGAAGTCAGAAGACATTACTTTCTTGCAGTGTCTAGGCAAACCCTGAGAGCATCTGAAACAGTAATAGGGGGAAAACTGGCATTTTCTTTTTGCCGTGAAGATGCTTTCGGTGATATACTAATCACTTATTCCTATTCATCACTTTGCAAATTTGCTCAGAAATGTTTACAAATAATGGCACTCAAGTGTCTCTGGAACAATGTGAGCATAGAAGACAGCCATTATGTCTGGAAGCATCACAGATACATTTGTCTAAGCTGGAGCAGACTTTTGCTTTTTAAAATATATATTTAACTAATAGGAAAACTTTGTGGTAGGCATGTTTTTTCCTTATACAGGACAGTCTCTAACCTGCTTGAGTATGGGTGCGTGTTGCTGAAGTGCATTGTAAATTCTTTTGTAAATTCATTGTAAATTTTTTTCATATGTAAATGCCTTTTCTACATAGAATGAGTTTCTTCTAACTTTGGAAAAGCCACACTTCTTTCTACTCATAGAGTTGCAACAATCTTATGAGTGTGATATAGAAACTATCCCATAATGTTCACGAGTGGGAATGGTTACCCTAAAACCTGTCATCAGTCCAGGGTGATTGTTTCTTCTCATACACAAGAGTGAGCTGGAAACTGTGTATTTTGATCTGTTATGTCATTGCATGATGTGTGAAATCACATTACATCATTCTGTAGCATGTAAAGGTTACTGTGTGAAGAAGCTTCAGACTGAGGTTCAAAGCTGTGCTGCCTGGCAGTAAGGAGCATTCTGTCTTGCCATGGTTTATCAATTTATTTAAGACTTAACCAAATACTGCAGTGGGCACTGGCAGCCTCAGATATTTGTTTGAGCAGGTGATAGTTTACATGGAACACGCTCAAGAGTGAGCTGCTTTTCCAAAGCAACGGAAGAAAGATGAGATAAGAGGGGCAGGAACATTTATTTCATTAGACCTCCAAATCTGACCTTTGTCATCCTGTCCTGGGGTGTGATAGGGCAAGTAATGTATGATAAGGAATGAGTGATACCTTGGAAAAAGCAATATGAGTGTTCCTTATTTATATAAATTATAGATAAGCTCAAGTCTGTCATCAAAAAGGGATAGCAGAGTTGCCAGTTTTTGTGGATAAGGTGTTGGAAACTTTGTTAAAGAGCACTTGTTCTGTGCATAAAATTGAGACAAACTTCTTTTAACTACCTGTCATATTTACTAGAAGTCTGGGCTGGGTTTTATGTCAAGTAGGGGGTTATCTTCTATTTTCTGATTTCTAATTTCTCTGAAAAGTTTTTGAAAGTATTCTTAATAAAAAGAAAAGGATTCAAAGCGAGCCAGCCCTTTCCCTCCCTATTTTTTCTCACCTAATCAGTCAGCCAGTCGTAGTTGATTACGTCTTATCTATACTTCAACACACTCCATTTAATCAAGCTAAAGCTTGCTTTTGCAAGTTGTAAAAATCTGTCAATGGTAAACTGTACACTGTAAATGGTACACTGTAAATACAGTGTAATTTTTAGTTGGGCACTGTATTTACCAACAGCTACAGAAAAGTAATAAGACTGTTTATTAGGCAACCAAATATATTTGTGAAATATATATATGTTTCTTTTCTTTCAGCTCAAGAAAAAAAGGTATAGATTAGATTGATAAGAAGTGGGAAAACCAGAGTAGTAAAGAAGCAGAATACAGGATTTTACGTACACCAATCAGTAAAGAAAAAGAAGCTATTTCAAAACAGTTGCAAAAGCGTATAGGCGTTCGGTTGGACTATGGGTATAGATAAAATTCACAAAGAAAAATAATATCATAAGTCTGAATCCTGTTTTATTAGTCATGGGCCCTATATTTTTCCCGGTGGTAAAAATAAAATTCATAGGATCAAATCAATAACCTCAGTAACAAAAAATAATTCTTCCATGAGCAGTTGTAGAAATTCAGCATAGGAGCTCTATGTAATCATTTCTGGGGTTCTGTAACCTCGGGATTCCTGAGCATGGGTAAGGCAGGTCAATTAGGGACCCAAGCTCCCTTGGGAAAACTGGAAAATGTTCCACTCCAAGTTCTGAGTCTGGCAGCATGCTGCCTTGCTTGCTCAGTCACTCCTGAACCCAAGGCAAGAAGTTCTGGTCTCCATCACTGCTCCCACATTTCTAGCTCTCATTCACCCTTATTGCCAGCTTATTGGAGAGCCTGGTAGTTCTTGAGTAAGTATTTCCCTTAGGAAGTCGAGCAACTGAAATACTTCAACACATAATTCCCTTGTCATTTTCTACTTAACTGAATTTAAACACAAGGCTGGAGGAAGATGTTTTTTCTGTGGAAGATTTGGAAACTTTGAGCAAATCTTTCCTCTCAGCATGGTAAACTTTTGTGTACTCTCAGTGAACGTTCAGGAGCACTGCCGTGCCACAGTTTTTCCCAGTATGGCTGGGTAACCACATCCTCGTGGCAGTGCTGGCTTGGGGAAGAACTGCTGTCCTAGCCAGGCCAGTACAGGCTTCAGCTTCACTCCCTACTGCTTTAAATGCCAGGCTAGCTGCTAGCAGTCCAGGTTTGTCGTGTCTGTGGCAGGCATCAGCATAGTGCCCTGGGTACAAGCAGAGATGGATTTGTTTGTGAGAGGTGGAGAATGAGAAAGGGCAGAGACATTTCTTTCTTACAGTATATTTAACCATGTAGGGAAGAGTAGCCAAACGGATCAGGAGTTTTTACTTTTTTGATGCATTTACCATATAAATATTTGAGGCAGCTTTGAATTTTGTCTGGCATTTGTCTGGCTCAGGCAGAGATTGCTGAGGCTTTGTGTGCCACAGCTCAAGTATGAAACAGCTGTTAAGCTTCTGGATTTTTGTAACATTATTAATATAATTAGGTTGCATGAAATTCACTGTTCCAATCTAATTTTTCAATGATGCTGCTTTTGACATTCTGTAGAGAACATTATCTTCCCTCTGTACATTTGAAGTTTAAACATCTTTTTCTGTCACCTGAGTGATTTTCTTGCTTTTTCCTTTAGAGAAACATATCTTTTTAAAAATTTCGTCTCACAAGAAAGAGCATTCTCGAAACATTCCTTGCTGCTTGCACATTCAAAGAGTTCTCTGTTCAGAAGCAGAAGCCTAATTGTTAGTGAGTCACTTTCAATGTCTGATTCTGTTAAATTTACTGCAGATGAAATCTGGGCAAGGATAAAAGGAATTTTAATCCTGAATTGAGGAGAGCAGCTTTACAGTAATAGCTTGACCAGGCAAGGAATGAGACCCTTTCTTCATTTGCACGGGAAGATATTGTTTTAAAATCTCCTTTGAAAAGCACAGATTTTATTGTTTTATGCAAACCTCTCTCAGGTTGGGTTTAATTCAGGATAAATGTTTTAGCTTTTTCTCTGCAGGCACAATTTGCTATTGACACATGGACAATTGCTCTAGTGCTGTTATCCTGATTTTCTCTGTGTCCTTTAATCACCTGCTGATCCAGTACATCCTCCATTTTTTCTGCTTGTGTAAATAATCAGTGACCTCATCTCTGTGCACACTGCAGGGCAGCTGGAGGCCTCACATGTGATGCTCCTCTCTCCCTCCCCTCTCTCCCCTCCCCGCCCCCAAAATGCTAGGGTCTGAATAGCTGTTAATGAAATTTGCATATTCATTAAAATAAAGTCCTAAGCACCGGAAACCAACATGCAGCGTTGCATTAACATTGCAAGTTCTACCGTTTGGATTCTTTGGGTTTTTTTCTTAACCATTCTCATAGCTGTGTCCATATTAGCCCAAGATTAGTCTTCCCACAATGGCCATGTGTTTTTATGTGCAAAACAATTGTGTGTGTGTGTGTTTTGCCATGTCTCTATTGATCTCAGGCTACTTAGGAATGTGAGTTTGATAATCCTTTCCCATCTTTTGTGTGAGTGAGGTAAATGGCATGTTCCTCATTACACAGATACTGACAGACAGA
The DNA here is from genome assembly GCA_035047865.1 of Dendrocincla tyrannina. NCBI lineage: Eukaryota > Metazoa > Chordata > Aves > Passeriformes > Dendrocolaptidae > Dendrocincla > Dendrocincla tyrannina. Next base: position 18,263,874 of record JAWWMP010000001.1, read on the forward strand.
CTGACTTCTTCATAAACATACAGCAGTTGTGTTGCAGAGCCAAAAATGTTTCCTCTGACTATGAACCCAGTCCTCAGCAATGTGGTTGAGAGAGGAATTTGCTGTATGTAACATCTTCTGTGTATGTTTTTATGGAAGCTTTGCAGTTGTTCAAGGACATATTAACAGCAGGAGTTTTGATTTTTAGATGACACCCAGTTTGCATATGTGAATTGTGTGACCAGTATAGAGTGCAAACCTTGAGGTTCCTCTTCTACAGGCACCCCTTGCCTCTGTGTCAATACTTCGGAGGAGGAAGTATTCTTATGAGTTTGTCTCATCTCTTCTTTAAAAGTCTCCTGAGGGACACACAACAACCTCTATATCCCCACTGTCCTCATTTACCTAAAACTCACTTTCTAAAAATGCCCAGTATTGATTGTCCTAACCCAGTACACATGAAAAACTGTGTGTTACTCTTCCTCTGTGCCTTTTTTCTCATTTTTGTATTTTCACACAAGGCCACCCTACCAGCCTTCTTGCAAGATAAGACCAGTCCTTCTTTTGTTCTTTGGCAATAGATGTCCAGATCTCCAATATTTCCTCTGGCTTTCTTTTGGAGTTCTTGTTTCCAGTAAATGCAGGTGACCTCCCTCTTAATCAGTGCCCCCAGCAAGTTCCTCCCCTTTGTAATGACTTCATCACATAGTTTGTGATGTAACTATCAGTCTGAGTGGATGCTCCAAAGCATTCACCATGAAGGGAGACAAAGAATTCCACTTGCTAAACTTTGTTTTCTGGATTTCATTGACACCCACCTAAGCACTCAGTTTTGTGACTTCCTCATGCCTCTGTCCATCAGTTCTCATCTCTATATTATAGTTCACCTGTTTTGACCATCCCTTTGTTGCCTTTTTTGGATTATTAGAAGTGATACTTCTAATGGATTTTGTGTTCTTTATATATACTTTATATATACCTGTTTGTTAGTGCTGAATTCCCTTATTTTTATGATTCCCTTATCGTCTTTGACTGTGTCTCTTAATTCAGTTTTAGCCATCTAAATATGTCTGATCATAACCTAAAAACAAGCCAGAAGCACATCACCAATGAGAACATTACCAACTGGACAGTGGCATTTCCAAGTGCTACTGCCCAGGCTGTGTGACTGGAATTTACGGTATGAACATAAGCAGAAAAGCTGCTGAGAACAAACTCTGAGCATCTTCCTTGAACCTTTTCCCTGTGTCTGCTGCCATCATCAAAAAGCTACACAACTTTAGTGCTATTCAGTTTCAATTTCACAGAGGCTCAGGGATTGTGTCTATGAAGACTTGCTTTACTTTACCTAATGCATGTAGCCTTAACACTGGAGTCATAAATTTAAACTTTTGGTACAAGAATTGAAGGAATTTGTCATTAAGTGCTTGTTTGCATTGTGTTTTAATAGTGAGAATAAAGTTAATGTAGAAGTGCTGCACGGTGTTACTATCACAGCTCATTTTGCTGTGAGAACGTAGTCTACAGCACTAGAAGAGAGAAATTCTTTCTACAGTGTTGTCAATTTTCCCCATATTTTTATTAATTACTAATTTTTTAAAACGGGGTATGTCACCTGAACCTCCAGAAATTTTTAAATTTTTAAAATTTAAGTTTACATAAAGCCTTCATGAATTTAAATTTTTCTCTGCACACCTTCAAATATCTGGTCTTTAGCACACGACCAGGTCATTTTCAGTGACCAGCCTACTTGTCTTTTCTCCACCCTTTTCCCTTTGATCACCTTCATGCAAAAGGCTGATTTTATCTAATAACTTATCCAACAGTTTTGGTTGTAATTCAGGCTTTAACTAAGCCAAATTGATCTCATGACTACCATGTAAGTGAGCACAGGCAGCTACCCTCATTCTGCTGAGAGAAGATAAATTTTTAAGCTAGGTCATTTAGTTATAGATTGATATAGAGAAAATTGACTGGTTGAAACATTTATTCTCATATAGTGAAAAAAAAAAAATACATACAGCTTCAGCCCTGGTAGTGACATTGGTGGTTATTAAAGGCTGAGATTTTTAGGTTACCATTAGTTCAGTTGCCATGAAGTCAACTGAAAGTCTCATACTGACTCCAGAAACACTTACATCAAACCTGTAGGTAACACTATACAGCATATTTATAGTTCCTTGACTCTCAGTAAATACATAACTTGTCTCATAACGCTATATTCTTGACAGAGCCATATATGAAAGATGGTCCTTTAAAACAGGTAATTGCAACATGAAAGAGGTAGCCTAGAATAATGTAAGGATGCTTTCTTGATTACAAAAATAAATATATTTTCTAAGACTACCTTCATGATTTTAGCTTACTTCTGAGATCAATACATTGCAGGACTGCTGATCCAAACAGCAGGAGGTTAAAGGTGTATATGAAGGAAGTTTCTCATCATTAGTTCAGCTCAGAAAGGTGAGTGTCATAGGTATGTTTCTAGTCATGACATTTGACTGAAGATAGAATATTGTTTCAGATAAATAAAGGGAAGAGTTATTGTAGAAATGGAAAGCTTTTAAGGTTTTAATAAGGTTGAGTTTCTTTTACTTTTAAAGAAACAATAAAGAAAATTAAAGAAGGATATTGAAGGGGGAAATGTAATGAAAAGAAAATGATTGATCTATTTCTTCAAGTCCTGGAGGTAAAAAATTAAAAGTGTATTGAACGCTGATGCATTTGTAAAACAGAATATTGCACCTTAATCATGGAACTCTTAGAGTTAATATCAGATTATGCAAGTAGCTTGAACTAACCCCTGCTTTATGCTTTTGTGTTGCCCTTCAGAGGGAGCAGATTGTCCTGTTTTTAAAAACGTAATATAGTGTCGTGTGAAATTCAAGCTCTCTCATCTCCCTTTTGGAAGCTGTGCTTGTTTCTTTTATTAGCTGAAACTTAAATAAAATTTACAATGATAGCATGATGTACAGTAAAATGTGCTCTGACTTCCAGGGAACATGCTTACTGCTGATACCTAAGGAGTGCTAACGACAGAGGTTAACAATTCCTGACCCTCTATGTGGAGTATTTCACTCTCTTCAGACAAAAGCCAGGGATTTCAGACTTCCTGGCAGGAATTTGGGGTTTTTTAAGCCTTTGGTAGTATACACAGAATGAGCAGAAATGCCAGCTTCATTGTGTCAGCCTCAAAGGAAATTTTTTCCCTGGAGCAGCTGTCAAGGGAACTAATAAAACACTGAGCGTTTGTTAACTAACAGGATTGGTGAATAGTGAGTAACTAATTTACGTGGCATGCAGCAGCTCTCTAAGAAAACCTTCATTTTTTCAGCTTTGTGGGTGTAATAATGAGTGTTATCAGGGCTGTCTGTTGGGGGCAGAATGTTCTCTTTATCTCTTCACCCTCTTGAAGTGGGCAGAGGGAAACAGGGGAGCAGTATAGCAGAGCAGTAGTTGGCGTATGATAGTAAGAAATCTGCTGCAGCTCTTGCTGTTATTTTGCAACTGGTTAGAGGCACAGGCAGGAGATGTCTGAAAAGCAAATCACAGCCATTTCTGACTGCCCAATCAAGACTTGGTACTGCAACCAGTGGTGTGGATGGACATGTCTAATAGTGTCACTTCAATGAGAAAAGGCAAGTCCTCCTGCCTCCCCTTGCTTGGTGAGGGATAGACAGACTCCCCACAGAGCTCCAGCAGGGGCTGCTTACAATTACAACTCAGTGCTGTTAGCTGGTTGCTGTGTGCTTGTCTTAGTTCAGGAGAAACTAAGATATTATGCTAACCAAGGAAATCTTCTCTCCTTTGAATTTAGAAAAAAAAAAACTTTAATTAGGAAAAAAATATATATATAAAAGGATAACAGTTCTTAACCACTATATATATATATATATATATATCCAGAAAGGAACCAA
>JAWWMP010000001.1:18267869-18349802 GCA_035047865.1 Dendrocincla tyrannina
CGGGCGTTGGCTCCGGGCTGTTTGGAAGGAATTCCACCTTGGAAGGAGTTTCCACCTTAGGTTTGAAACTCTAACAGTGCTGTATAGCAGGTTCCTCAGTGGGAACAGCCTCAGTCAATGGCACCTCCAAAGCCAATGTTTGGAATGGCATCCCAGAAGGCGCAGAGGGCATGACCGTGCCAAGCCTCGCGGTGCCTTGTGCTGAACGAGGCTGAACTCTGTGAGGTCCTGCAGCTCTTCCCACAGCACAGCGTCCCTCCTTGTGTCGGGAGAGGTATATGTCTCATGGCAAGATGAATGCAACACACTCAGCCAAGGGAGTCACTCTGGCTTGACTGATGGGAAGTTATAAGATAGGGCTGTGGTTTGAAGTGTGCAGAGCCAAACGGGATCCTTTCTCCTTTAAGAGTAACAAAATGAAATCATCTCTGTAAAGCAGACCCCCACATCCTTTTCTTGGTACCTACAGCAGGGAATCTCTCTTTCTGTTTTTAAAAACAGAAACAGATGGTGCTGCCCACACCTCTTTCCAGTCCCTTGTACTCCATAGCCTTCCTGTGAGCAAACTTGAACAGGATCTGCAGGGTTGAACTTGCTTCCCTGCCTCTTGATCTTGATCAAATTTAAACACAGTCCTCATCTCCTCGTTGGAGAGTCTGTGACAGACAAGTTGTTCTCCAAGTCTTGATAAATAGTAGCCTCCACCCGTGAGTGGTATGAAAACTGTACCACCGTGCAGAGCAAAATGCTGAATGACTGCAGAAGCAATATGCAGAACTGTCTTCTGGTTAGCGTGGTTGTCTTTTAATATTTGACTTAGCATAGGATTTTGTCTTTAAAGGCAAGTAACCATATTCAGCCCCATGAATTGTAATTTTTAAAAATAGATAAACTATTTTAATAAGAAGCAAAAAAGTGTTTCCACCCAACATCAGGTACTGCCAAGATTTTTGTACTAATTAACGTGTTGTAGTGGGTTCATACAGAAAGGGAGGAATGGATGTATCCCACATCCTTCCATAATGCTAGGTCGTGACACACAGTAGGATATAAAAATGGATCTATCACATCTGCCTTTTGCCAGATGCCAGTCCAGTAAATGTTCTGTGAAGCTTGGGAGATATTAGTAGAAAAGAACATCTTAATTTTTGTATATTTATTGAGTCTGGGTGTGAGGCAGGCCAAAAGGCCATAGCAGATCTAGGTATAGCCAGAAGCAAGGTCTTAGGCAATCAATACACTTTAACATAAAACCAGGATGCTTAAAAATTTTAGATGTTTTATAGTTCAGTGATGTCTTGGTAAGACCAATTTCATAATCTATCCATATGCAGACTATGCACACCAAGATCCTGCACATGTCTTTGATGCTGTTTTCTAAACCTGCATGTACTTCTGGTTTTGGGGAACAACTGACTTCAACCATAGGCAATGCTAGTTGTACAAAAATCACCTGGCAGCATTCTGAGAGGCCCTGTCCCTTTCACTGCCTCTCAAGAATATCACAAGTCAGTGTTCAGGTATGGAGGAATTCAAATACGTATTTCTGAATGCCCTTAAAAGACCCTGAAATAAAGTAACATTGAAGAGGTGTGGGAGAGACTAAGGTGTCTTTATTACACAGTTCAATGACTGCTTATGTACTCCATGTTTTCTGCCAACTCTATTAGCTACTTGCTCTGAGAAGTCATATATTTGAAAAAAAAAAATTAAAATACCATTCCGTGTTCAAACACCCTACAAATATCCATTTAAATATATTTCTACACAAATTCCATATGTTGACAAGCTTGTATTTGAGAAAAAATGGCATTTCCTAATCCTGTATTTGATTTTCTCTGTTATGAACTAAATCCAATTGCCTAGAATGGAATAAACCTTGGTAAAATATGATATTTGTCTTTGTTAATCATGCAGAACACCCACAGCTCAAAAAATACTGAGGTGGAATAATGCAGCCTCAATATGCATCCTAGCAAATAAATTCTAGATGAAATGGGCCCCATGCTAATAGCCAATCCGATAATTTCCTCCTGCAAGAAAACCTACTGAAAAATGTTAGACGTGGTTTGTTTGGTAGGGTTCCACACCCCACACCCCCCTGCCTTCCTTCAGTGATTCTCTTGCACAGGTTTCTCAACTATTTTTTCAATTTCAAAAGATGGAGCCATGTCCTTACTCTCCCACAAGTGCATGTCACTTGCACAGTTTATCAGTGAACTTTGGGCGTTCCCCAGTTTCCCCACAAAGAGGACCTGGATTCCTCTCCATGGTGTCTGTGTCTCATTATGGATAGTCATGCTGCTGGATGGAGTCACTGTGCTGAAGGTGCCCTGATGTGAGTTGTGTCCTCTGCCCATGAGGTTTTACCTTTGCCAGCAGATAACTTGCTCAAACAGAAATTTGAGGAACTGTGTTAATGGGTACACTGGCTAGCATGTCTTGCCCTTCTCTGTTCTGACTGCAGGGTCATCTTTGGCATCAGTCTTGTCTGACCCTTGAGGCTTGTGAGCATCCTGGTCTTATTATATAAAGGATATCCAAAGTCTTAGAGGAGTCACATTTTCACAAAGGTAAAGATAACAGGAAAACTAGAACACCTCTGTTCTTTTTATTTGCCTGTAGATCATAAATATGAATTTGATCCATCTAATCCCCCTACCCCCACTCAAGTCAGAGGGATGTGTGGAGGGCTTTGGTGACTTTGTTGGAATACAATGGTCCATTTCTGGGCCTGGAAGCTTGCTGTGTGGCAGATATTGGTAGGAATGACACCTAATAACCATTTTCTCTTTAGAAGTCTCCCCTCCCTCCTTGTGAAAAAAATTTATCATGCTTTATAAAAAGATATTATAGTCTGACAATTCTGCTTTTCCTTTTATCTAGTCAGTAAGCAAATTAACAATATTGACTCACACCACACACAATGAATGCTTAACTACCCTTTTTGCCTCCTACTCTAATACTCACATTTTTTTCTGGTTTTACTTTAGGTTCAGTTTAATTTTGTAGTCTTTTTGTCTGTCAATCCATGTTTCTCAATGTTTGTTGTTTTGAATTTCTCTGTTCCTGAGATACTCCTTGCTTATGAGTAGGCCATGGTCATTTCAGTAGACCCATAGAACATAAATGACATATTCTCATTGTAGCCACTTTTATCTCATTTATTTACATTTGAATTGTTCAGCGTGTGTCTGTTGCTAAAAAATTGATTGTGCTTTATCCACATGATTTGTTATTTTCAAAATCCATTTGCCTTTATTTAGTGGATGTCTTTAAATACCAAGATTTATTAAGGATCATGACAGCTTCCACGTTTGTATTAGCAGGAATAAAAAGCTTTCAAGGTGGAAAAACACTTGCATGCCTATGCACAAGCTGTCCAGTTAGCTGCAGAACTTCAGCTGCTGTAATCTTTTCTCAATTATTGAGAATCACTTGATGCCTTGTGGAACTGGGATATCAATTAGATGAATCAATAGTTTAATCCAGTGTGCTAATTCTCATCTCCTAGTCACACAAATACTGTCCTAGAATTTTAGTCAAACAAACCTCCCTTCATTTATTGTATCCAAATTACCTGTTTGTATTACAGGTGATGTCTAGTGACCACTGAAGCAAAGACAGATAATAGTGGGTAAGAATTAGGACTTCATTTTACATCCCTGACTAGCCACAGGCCACCACTGGCACTGTGGGATGGTTCATTTACTAGCACAGAATACTTTCTCCTTGGAAGAATTAAAATAAGAAAGGCTGAGTATTGAATAAAAATGCACATTTCATAAAGTTTTTCAAGATAATTACTGTTGCTAAAATTCTGGGGTTTTTTTTAGAATTCATGGAAGTTCTTGCAAATAAATTGCTGATGAACTGAATGTACATGAAGGACTAATTTTGACCGCCTTGAATAATGATAGTGCTAACTTGGTACTTTCTTTTTGTGCATATGTTAATGAATGACTTTTTGTACTACTTGACTAGATCCAATTTATAGCATTCTTTCCATGTTCCAGGCAGCCAAGTCACATTTTTCCTCCTAAGCATAGCACTAAGATTACCTATCCCTTATAATTGCCTATCAAAAGAATTATTTTCTTATAGCATGACAAAGAATGGTGTATTGAGGTGGATTTCAAGGACCTATGTGTTTTTCATAGCATTTTTCCTTTTAAGCAGAGTTTTAAAGGTTGGGTTTTTTTTTAACAACAAAAGACACCTCTGTGCTCAGCAGAGGAGTTACCTGAAACCTAATGTAAAATCCAGTTATATCAATTGAAGTTTTTTCAGTAATTTCTGGAAATTGCTAGGATGGATCACAACAACACAATTCTTTGTAAAATTTACATATTTTGGTTTGTGGACTTTAAGGTTGGGGGTTTTTTTGCTGTTACATTACTAGATTTTTGATAGCTAAGCCATGTTTTCTCAGCAAAGGAGTCTTTTTTTGCTTGACACCTGTCCTAATTCTCTAGGAAAATAGACTGATTTGTGAATTTTTAACAAAAAACATTAAATTTCATGCAGGTTTCTTGCCATACTTCTGTCACCCATGCACTCGGATTTGGATCAAGACAAGAGAATATTCACATATGCTTTGAAGTCACTGGAGCAAAATTCTTGCTTAACTGACAGGAATGCATTTTATTAATTTCAGTGAGACAGTTTCTTCTATGATTGTGCTGGTTTTGGCTGGGGTAGGGTCAATTTTCTTCCTAGTAGCTTCTATGGAGCTGCGTTTTGGATCTGTGCTAGAAACAGTGTTGATAAAACCGGGATGTTTCACTGCTGAGCAGTGCTTACAGAGAGTCAAGGCCTTTTCTGCTTCTCACTTCACCCCACCAGTGAGTGAGCTGAAGGTGCACAGGGAGTTGTGAAGGGACAGAGTCAGGACAGGCAACCCCAACTGACCAGAGGGATATCCCACACCATACGGCATCGTGCTCAGCACATAAAGATTGGAGAAGAAGGAGGAAAGGGGAAATGTTCAGAGTGATGACGTTTGTCTTCCCAAGTCACTGTTACGTATGATGGATCCATGCTTTCCTGGTGAGGGCTGAACACCTGCCTGCCCAGAGGAAGGGGTGAATGAATTCTTTGTTTTGTTTTCCTTTCATGTACAGCTTTTACTTTGTCTGTTAAACTACCTTTATCTCAACCAACAAGTTTTCTTTTACTCTTCTGACTTTTTTCCCCGTCGCACTGGGGGAGCAAGGGATCAGCTGAGTGGTGCTTGGTTGCTGGTGGGGGTTAAACCATGGCAATGGTGAGCAGGAACCTAGTGGAAAAATCTGTCCAGTCAGCAGTGACCACACCTTCACATAAATGATTTACCAGCCCAGCATGTACACAGACAGAAGATGCCTTGGACACATTTGCATGAAGGTATTTGTCCATGAATATTTGTTAAGCCCCTTTCCACCTACTTCTCTCTCTACTTTTTTTTTTTGTCGTTGTTGTTTTTGGTTTTTTTTACACTTCAGAGGTGCCAAAATTTCAAAATGAAAAAAAATAATCCAGAAAGAGAGCTATAAAGCTTACGTACAGACTAAAGCATTTCAGTGTTCAGGGTGGTTCAGGGTAGAAGGCTCACAGGTTTCATGGCTGTCCTCTCTCCCAGTATGGGTTCTCTTCCATGAGCTAGGTGACCAGCTGGTTAAGGAAATGTTAGATTCAATGAAGGACAGATATTATGAACAGAACTCCAGGGACTGCCTTATCTGTAGATGTGAAGTGGATGTTTCAAGTAGCGCTTTGGCAAAATAGGGGTGCAGGGAGTAGTCCAATTATTTACAAGTACACAGCTTCCCCTGAACTCAGTGACAAGAGCCCCGGGAAGTTCCTTCATCTGGAGATCTGTAATCATCCTTTTCCAACACTTTCTGAACTCAAGAAGCTGACTCTCATGCATCACAATGGGTTCCTCATGACTATTCTGTTTTTAAGCCTACAGTGTGCAAATTTCAATCTGAAGCACCTACTTCTCCAGGAAAATCCTTGTAAATATATGTAGATTTTTACTGTATTTCAGTTGTATGCTATGAGGCATTGAACAACAGTTACCCTTCTGTCTTGGTGCAAGTATAGTTATAGGTGTTCTTTCCCTGTAGCTTGAAAGATACACACTTAATATATGAATTAGCTCTACCCAGACATGTGCTTATCATTGAATTGAATGATATTGTGACAGCAACTGCAATCAGCTTTCAGCTTGACATTTTCTTTTTTTTTTCAACTAGTACATAAAAGTTGTCAACTTTATTTTAAATTATAAAGAATGGATGACAAAACTTGTGAGAAGAATATTGTATTTTATAATATTTGACTATGATGAAATTTGCAGCAAATAATTACAAGCCTTTCATAGGCTGATACAGTGCATAAATTTATTTCTAAATGATTAAATGATGATTCATATGCTGTGAATAAGGATTTATGGACAGGTCACAAGCAGAGGAATTTACTGGTTTTAATTGATTGCTATAGATAATTCATTTCAGTCACTCATGGTTTGGACAGGATCTAAATTAATAACTAGTATTTATAAGTGTTTGAAATCCACTGAAAACACCCTCAGAGCATCTAGGCCCCCTTCTGTGAGAGCTCTTAGCTTATTCTGCTTTTTTTGTGATTGGTTTATGTGTTTGTTATTAATATTTTAAGAATGTTCTTGATGGCATTTATGTTTATTTTTAACCAAATTACTACCTTAGCTCTTAATGGAGGCAGACCATTATTTATTTTTATGCAATATAATTTTTATGGTTAAGCTTAATCTTTATCAGTATTTCTAACTTTCCTGCAAACAATTCTCAGTACACAATTACATTGTGTTGACTGTTGCTTCTTGTGCCAGATGATGATTAGAAATTTTACTGAATTCAAAACATTTTCAGCTCAAGGAAAACATTTCATTCACAGACTAATATGTGGCTGGATCCTTTGTCCTAACATTTTAATGTTTCCACTAGATGCCTCTGGGCAAACCAGAAGTACTAGTAAATAGGATAGATAAAGAAAACTATCAAAACCCCACAGAAATAGCTACAGGAAAGCAATCAAAAACATTTGCCCGTGCTCTGGAGAATTAGACTTTCATTGCAGTCACTGCATAGAGGAACTATGAAGCAATGAGATCACTTACACACACCAATGAATTGCTTCATAAGGCTTTGTTTATAAACTAAACGTTTACATAAAGGCCAAGCATTCTCCAAAGAGATTAAACTCCTTGAGGTCCGAGTCTGTGGTATGAGTTCAGAAAATGAAGTGTACTGATTCACAAGTGTTACAAGTTACAGAAAATGAGCCATGATCTGGCCTAGCTAAAAGCACTAAGAAAATCTTGAAGTACTTACCTTCACTTGCAGAGTGGTTTGGCTAGCCTGAAGGGATAGGGTTGTGTGTAAGAGGCTAAGGGCTCTGGCACTTTAATCTGGTTTCAACCTTGTTTGGGTCAGATTTGAAGTCTCCATGTTCTGAAGGGTGGACTTGAGACTGATAATGGCAGAGTGTGCAAGGGGGAGATAAAAAGGAAACCCTTGTGTTGGTCATGAAAAGGCACTTGGAGAGAGTGGGAGGCTCCCAGTGCCTCTCGATGTTAAGGCAGCCTGCAGCTGAGCAGAGGTAGCACCCTTTCTAGCCAAGAGTCAACAGAGAAGTGTGTGGCAAAAGTCAGATAGGAAGAAGCAAAATGGAGCAGTGAGTGAAGCTATGATGGACTTTGGTGGCAGATGGACCAACAGAGGTATCAGGTGTGGAGGGAGAAATTAGAATTCCTTATTACCAACATGAGAGATGAAAAGTGGAAAAGCTCACATTAATTAACCTGGGTGAGATGTCAGGAACAGAGGTGAGAGAAGTGTTAAGACTTCCATTGCTGAAAGTAAAAGCCTGCCTTGGAGGAACAGCACAGCCGGCTAAGTAGCTCTGTGGTATTGCTTTTGCTAGTGAATTGAAATCTGGCCACTTCTAGATAAGAAACAGACTCACCAAGAGGTACCAATGGATGCCAGAGGGGTTTTGGCTGGCGGACATCTGAAAGGAAAAGTGCCTGAATGTGTTACGTTTGCTCTGAAGATTAAGGACTCCTGATCATCTTGTATGTGGTTTGGGTTCTGTAAACTGACAGGCTGGATGGAGGCAGGTTGACAGTGAATTGGTGCCGATGCTTTCAAAGCCTTAAACGCAGTACACTGGAAATCCTAGCGGTGTTGCAGTTTTTCTCATGTGTGTATATCCTACTTTGCTGTTCCAGCATTGGTGACAAAGAAGTTGGGAACTTTCTTCTGTGATCTACACCCCCCCTTTTCTCTCTCTCTTGTCAATACCTCTCTTAAAATCACTATAAAGTTATATTGAGAATGGTTTCACATCATACAAGAGTGTGATTATATACCTCTGTATGTGACTTTTTACTTTTGTTCTTTCTCCATTTTACTATTAGGCCATCCCACTTGGTTGCACCAGTTGGTATTTTAAAATAACTATTTATAACATTTAAAAATGGTGTGTAAAATTGTCATAAATATGTTCTGTAGTGCATGGGCAGTAAAGTGTCTGTATGTGAAGAAGAAAATAGACTTTTTCTTGTTTCAGTAAATAACCAGAAGTGTGTTTTCCACAAAACTAAGTAGTTGTTTGTTTGGGGTTTTTTTCCTCACATTTACTCACAAAGCCTTGTTAGTGTTATTTATGTGTATTCTGATACTTGCATAGCTCGTGGGCTGAGCAGTGGTTGTTAGTAGCATTTTAGTATTTCCTAGTACTAAAAAAGAAGTCTTGTAACACTACTGCGTACAGAAGTGCTGTGAACCCAAGAGGTCAGTGGGATTTCATGGGGCCATTGCCCACCTCCCGTGGCTGGTCCTGTAGAGATCTGGAGAAAGTGCTATGTCTCACAGCAGCTAAAGGTTTAATGAGAAGCAGCTTAGGGAAGAGGATGTGTTATGACCTGCCCCTGAAGGTGAGGGTAACCCAAGTTCTTGTTAATAGATCTCTTGAGGTGGATTAGAGTGAAAGACACTGAATGATTGGTGTCTGTATGTATATATATATATACATGTAGGGTTTATTTTAAAACAAATTGGTTGCAATGGAAAGTAGGTATGTAGCCATTTTTGTGATTATTGCCTATTGTAATATAACAATATTAAAGCATAAATATATCACTTTAGAAAATGCATGAGGGAAAGGAAAAAGAGAAAGAAAGGATAAGAGTAGAAAGATAGCACCACTCATGGATCGCACGATGAGACTTGATTGTTGTGAAGTGATGGTTGTAGCCTTGTCCAAGTGATGGTCACAGTCTTGATCCATCAGGGGTGGGGGAAGCCCACAAAACACAAAGTCCAGTGGGTTAATATATGCTCAGGTTCAGTTGGGAACACCCAGGTACCTCCCCTGGGCAGGTGGAGCTTTCCTTCTTCTAGTGGAAGGCCTCTAAAATTAGTCTGGGGGCTCTTCAGGGGTGTTTGGTGGTTTGTGACCCCTTCTAAGACATGACAGCTGCCTCTCACATCAGTGTAGCTGAGCCAGTTTAGTGCCATCAGTAGGGATGAATACCTTCAGGCCTGTGTGTGAATGTGACCTTCCCTGGGGTGGGGGAAGGGAAGTTTTACAAATGAGCTAGTTGTGTAAAGGAGGGCAATTGGCATGATAAAAAACACTATCCCACCTTGAAGGATCTACTTCTCATCTGGCTTAAAACCTGGGTTGTAACCTCTGGTGGTGGGTGTTCACCCTCTCTGTCATATAAGACTTGCCACCACGTACCAAAAAACTCACCTCCTTGCCTGTGGGAGTGCAAGCCTGGCCTCAGCAAAGCACCCTGCTGTCTCCACAAACTGGATGTTTGGAATCACTGACCATTAATATTTAAATCTCTTACAGGATGGCATGTGACTCACAAAGTGACAGGCAAAGGCTTCATAGGGAGGGATGGGAATGGAAGAGAGGAAGGATCTAGGGAGCAGTTGCGGTAGCTGCACATCAAGAGAAGATCATTTGTATGAAAAAGGTAGGGAAGTAGGTGGAAAAGAACAAGGTTGTCTGTCCAGGACAGAAGAAGTGACCTGATGAGATTGTAGCAAATGGGTGATCATGATTGCTGGTGATCGGGGACAAAGTGACAAGAGTCTTAACAACATCACTGCAGCTCCAGCAGCTGCATTTGCCAGCTTTGGAATCTGACTGCCTTCTCCCAGGACCCTCACCTCCTCTTTGCCACCTGCTTACTAATGGCTGCTAATTGCCTCCAACACCTACATGTTAAAAGGGTCTCCTGAGCTTAAGAGAGATGCCAGTAGGAGAGAGAGCAGAGCCCCAGCCACATCTGTATTTATTATTTCCCCTCCCATTTCAATATTCTTACATGACCCTGCAGGTGTTCCTACTGGTGCAATCTCTGGCTGCTGTCCTGAAGCAATCTGGGCATCATCGCAGCTTTACCTTTCCAGGAACAAAGCCCTCTCACATAACTGTGGTGTGCCTTCATTCTGTTAAGTCTCCTGCTGCTTTGGAGCTCTGCCTGATTGGAATTGGGTCCTTCAGGGACAGAGGCATTCCTGTTGAAGCTTTCACCCAGCAGTGCTGTGAGACCTATGCAAGAATAATCTTTCTCATTTTCTTGAATTCCAACTCTGAAACAAGTTCTTAACAAAAATGAGTGCTGCAGAGCACCTAAGGAGGCTCTGATAGAAGCTAAAGCTAGAGAAAATGAAGATAGCTGGGTGGGATTACTGCAGTGCTGTTGTTTTCTGAGTTCCAGTTTAATTTGTTCTTTTATGTGTCCTGAACATTTGTGGATTTGATTTAAGCTCACTGTAAGGCAAGGTATAGCACAAGTACAGATTTAGGATGGTGAGGGTGATGTCTGTTATTCATTTATTCCCTTGGTATAATCTATCCAGTCAGATATGCTCATGTAAAATTAGAATACAAGGCTTATGTTGTCCCTTGTGCTTATCTAACACAAGGATGGGCCACTAGAAAATTCATTGATTTTGTTTGCTTCTGTCTCTAACATTTTTTTGAGAGAATCCTACAATACCAAAGTCTGACTGTTCCCATTGCCCAATGCATTTTTATGTCATAGAAGTAAATGAAATTGAGTTTCTGTAGTCCTTCCAATTACAACCCCCTCCAACTTTCTTGCTGAGATACATGCCTTTTTTTCTTGTTTTACTGGATCTGTATTCTTTAACAAAAGAATCTGAACCAGTAGTTTCAAGAGACTATCAAAAGTGTTTAACTTTTTTTAAAGAAATCTACTTTTCTTAAATATAAGTTTGTTTAAAATGTGGTCATCAGCTTTTCTACTGCTGATTGTTATGAAGTGTGAATCTGGAGTATTAAAATTTGGAGATACCTGGTTGGTGTGAGCAAAAGGAATGGGGTAACAGTATGTTTTATAACAGTTCCAGAGCAGGGCAAGGGGCCAGGTTCCTTTGCAGTCTTTTCTCAGCACACTGGCTTTGTCATGTAACTTGGGGATGTTGGATCTCAGTGACTGTAGAGCCACAACTCTGTGCCTTGATAGTGAGCACAGGCAATTCTTGTCCTGTCTCAGAGTCATTTGTTGATGTGGATGCCCTGTCAGTTGCATGGAGGAAGTTGAACAATCTTTTCTCTGAGCACTATTTCAGAATTTCAACACTGCTCTCAAGACTGGAAAGATCTATAGCGTGAGTATCAATTGTCCCTCTCACACCTCTGTGTATATGTGGGATGATATATCTTGGACTACCTGGGAAAGATCTCCAAAAAAGGTGTTTCAAAGCATCTATACACACCTACTTACAGAAAAGTCCTGTGTATTTTGTATCTACACCAAAGGTGAGAGTACAGTGACATTTGATTTGTCTCAAACATAATTTCTTCCAGCTGCCATTCTTGGCTCAGTGAGCAAAGTCACCCTCTCAAGCTGAGAGTCCATCCCCAGCTCTCAGAGGGAGAACACAGCCCAAGCTGACCCCTAAAGTTTAGATGGTGGTATCATTCCAGGCAGCTGTCTGTAACAAAACACAGGCATAAACATTAAAAAATTAGTGTTCTGAAGTAGGTATAATGTGATTTGTCTGGTTTTCTGGAAAGTTATCTCTGATGATGTGCATTCCTCCTTGTTGCCTAGAAGAATAATGGCTATTTGTGTTAAATTAAATGGGATGGAACCATAGAAACAAAGTAAAATAAGAACTCTCAGATCTGAAATTCTTTCTATTTAGAGGGAAACTCAGAAGAAATTTTGGTTCAACATTTTTCCTTTTTTTTTTTTTCCCTGGTGGTGACAAGTGTGTGAGTTCCATCAGATTGTTTTAATTTGATTTTTTACAACAGAAATAAAGAAATAAGGCAACAGGATCTTTCCAAGACACTTTTCAAAAAAAAATTGGTTAGTTTTCTAATGATAACTTGAAAATTATAATTGATCTTATTGATCAATTTCTGTGCTTTCGGTCATGAGCTTGCAAATATTTTCCCACAAAGATTTATTGCATTTGATTTTCAGCTTTTTTTTTTCTCTGAAATGGAAGTACTCATAACTATCAAGTTTTTCTGACTGAGCTACTTGCAAACTGTGTTAAAGGCAGACAATACTGATGCTGAACTGATGTCATTCAAAAGAATTCCTGTGAGCATCAGGATGCTCTTTCTCCATTTTATTTTATGTGTGGTTAGCATATCAAAGCCAATACTAGTGATTAGAGGTTATCTAATTTATAGTGTCTGTGGTATCTACTGTATATATTGGCCTGTTATATTTGGAGTTATATATATATTTATGGAGTTATATATATATTTATATTTGGGTTATATTTGGAGTTTTAGAAATTTACAGCAGCAGTTTCAGATGAGGGAAGGGGAGACGTGCTCACTTAAATTATCACATTTCCTTAATAACACCAAGAAAAAAAAAATCCCAGCAGACTGCAGACAAAATAAAACCACAAAGGGAGGACAGAGTTTCTGAAGTAAACAGGGAATATTCATGAGGAATTTTTGAGAGGACTAAGGCTCAACCTGGCTGCAGAAACATGTCATCTTGCAGAGAAATCTAATTCTTATTTGTTCTGCCTGAGGAATATCTCATCTTATTTAGCTGAAGATAAGAGAATGCAAGATAGAGATTCCCTCTTCTGGGCAGAACCAAGCTGAGAAAGGGAGAAAATTAACCTGGCTTGTCTGCAGCTGTTATGAATCAGAGCTTATAATCATTTTATGAAAACATGAGCCCTTCTCAGTAATACACATATGGCCCCCTTAAGATTATTCTGTTGCTGCTGCTTCCAGGTGACCTGGCTAAAATGGTTTATGCTGAGTTTTTGGCAACATACATATAATTTTCACAGATGTTATCCAAATTGACTAGAAGTGCCCTGAAAGTGAGGAACCAATTGAAGAACCCTTCTAGGAAACCATTAATTGATAATTAAATCCCAGAGATTTTTTAAACAGATTTCAGTCAAGTGGAGTCGTGTAAATGACTCTTATAAAACATGCAAATGGACAATAGCTTCATCTTGTTTTGAGCATGGATCAGACTGCATTTAAGATGTCTTTGACCTTCAAGTAGTTTATAATAGACTTATAGTGGAACAAGCCTAAGATTTGTGAATATCTTTGATTCAGAGGACTTTGCCATTCAGAATTTCTGATTTAGAACTGGAAAATTTGGAATGATCCAGTTCTCACCGTCCAGAGCAAAGTGATGCCTGGAAATTTCTCTTTGCATGGAAATTTCTTTAACAAACTTTCCATCTGTTTAAAATATCAGACACTTAAACCTAACCATGCAATAAATTCATTTATGAAACACCTACATTCAGACAACTCTAAAAGTAGTCAATCCCCTTCCTCCTTCCTCTCCAGAACTACCTTTAAGCACGAGCAAAAAAAAAATGTTCTTTTGAGATTGATTTCAGCAATTTATGAATTTATTCCCTCGTGATGGCCTAGTGGGATGGGAGAATACTGGATGACAAGAGATTTCATGGGGGTGTAAGGCTAGAGGTATGAATCTAATCTCTTTTTGGGATAAGAGACAAGGAGGAAACTTGCTTTTGGGGGCTGCCTGCCTTAGTCAAAGGTATGTGGTGGGATCCATGTAAATGAATACCTACAAAGAATGCTGCAGAATACTGCTTAGTCTGTGTGGAGTCATAGAGCCAGAGGCTGAGTAGCTATAACCACCTAAGAAGTTCAGTAATAATCCCCAAAGACCATTACATCTGAAATGCCTTATTGATGTTATGAAACAAAATCATAACAGTAAAAAGCTGGAGTCAGAGTATGTGTTTAGCTGAGTATAAGGAGTGCAGCTGCCTGTTGGCAGTTCCATTTGTACCTGAATTACTGTAGCCTATTTCTGCATCAGGAAATAAGCCATTAATTAAAAAATGCTGAATGAAGGACTTACGTGTTTAAAGATTTCTCATAACCTTGCTGGAACTCTAAAGCCTGTAAGGGAATAGGCATCTGCACAATGAAATGTATCTTTCAAGTTATATAGCAATTTTAGTATATTTTTACTTTTTCACCTCAAAATGACTACTTGGATCACATCATGCAGAAGAGATGGGTTGTGTCCCTAAGTAAATCAGAGATGGTCAAGATGCATGCCCTAAGAGGCCATGCATTCAGCTTTATCATGGTATACTACTTAGCATATTTTGTGTTCTATTCAGCCTACCATGCTTGGTAGAAATATCTATAGATATATGTTTTCTGATTCCAAGTGAGGAAGAAGAAAAGCTATAGCTTTAATTTGTGGCATTCATATTACACAGGAGAAGAAAGGTTCTTTCAAGTCAACTTTTAATCTGGTTTAACAGTGCTTTAGTTTTGACTTTCATGGAATGATGATACATTGAACTGTTCTTTGCACTGGATAAAATCCTCATCATATAAACATTTGATGGCTTGGTCTGTTAATTCCTGATTTAAAAAATAACAGGTAAGATGGATTTGATTTTTAAAAGCTTATTTGGAGGTAGCAGAAACCACTTGCTTGAATAATAATTCTATGGATAACTAAGCAAGCATCCATTATTGATGGTTGTGCCAAATGTGCCATGTAATCAAGGCTGTAAAATGATTTCCATTTAAACCCTAATTCTGTGTTCACATATGGCAGCTCAGGCTCCTGCATTTCTGGAAAGGTTGATCAAAATTCAACATGTCACTTAATGGTGATGCATGGAAAGTATTGGCATTGAGTGGGAACCCACATGCAGACTAAAGTAGTAGAACACCAAGACAGAGTGCACTGAATTAAAAATACAGGGGATGGGTATTTATTTTTCTTGAACATAAGCACTTTTCTGGCACACCTGATTTACAAGGCTGCTATCATCTTGTTTTCTGTTTGATCATTAGCAAGAGCTTGGTTTATCCAAAGATTCAGAAGAGCCAAAGAATCATTCAAATACATAACACCTGAATTTTCTGTGTTCATGCTCATTTGGGGGGGAACATCTTACTGGGGGCTGTTTGCTTTGCTTCCTTCCTTTTTTAACTTTGAACAGTTCTATGTCCTTGACAGTCATCACCTTTAATGACAGTGAAGGTTTGGGATTTGTCACTGTCACTTCACAGAGGAATGTTAAATAAGGAGATGGCCTTACAAACAATTGTAGTGGTTCAGAAGATGTAAGCTATGACAACACTAGAAACCTTCAGTTAAATCAGAGAACTCTGTAGGCACATTTTTTGATTAGAAGAAGCATTCAGTTTACTTTTTAACTGATGGCAATGAACTGAGAAAGTTCAGCATGAAACTTTAATGTTTATCCATTTTATTCAATATTTTTTATGTGTAAAATACTAGAAGCTACGTTTCCTCCTTGAAGCCCCCTCAATCCCACTAACAATGCTTTTAAAGAGTAGAAGATGTGTGTCTGTAAGTGCAAAATTATTAACTGGTAATGCATTTTGGGAAAGTGGCTTACATAACTAATATGATTATATGGGATGGAACCTGAAATATTGGCTAGAATCTGAAACGGTGTACGCTGGGGGTTTTCTCTCTCAAAACTTGTGAGGCAGAGAGTAATAATACCAGGACCTATATTGCTATGTGCTCTGTACAATTTGGGTTGTGATTTTTCCAGGCTATTGAACATCTTCAACTTCCTTTGAAAAAATTGCTCACTTGCAGGAAATCTTAGAAAGTTTGTATTTGATTTTGGATTCCTTATCATTCAGAAGAGTGCTTATGCTGTTATTTGGATGAGTTCCACTGCAGTATCTGTTATATATATTCAGATATGTATTTTTATTGAGCTTACAGAGTTCCCTTAACCTTTGATATTTAGAACGGGGGAACTGGCTTGCATTCATGTCTCAGACAACATCTCTTTGCTACATCCACCAGTAATCTTTGTTTGCAGAAGCATAATTGTAAATTTCAGGATCCTTTGAGTGATAATCCAAAGCCAGGGACATGATTCCATACGTCCTTACATAGAGATATTCAGAGAAAAACTCAACCTTGGATTTACTTTTGCATAAGATCTGGACCATTTCAAAGTAATTAACGCTACTGCTAACAATACTGTCTTATTAATTGCAATTCAGATCTCTACACATCCTGGAGTTTAGGCATCACATCATAAGGACACATCAGAAGTTCAGAGGAAATACTCAGACTTTCCGGAGTCCAGTATGGTGGCAAAACTGAATACTTCTGTTGGTTTATAGCACTCAATATGTGTTACTTCCAGGGATAAATTTAAAGCTTAAATGAGCTGTGCTATTAGCTTAAGTTCAATTTAGAAGTAGGTTAAGGCTTTTTGCACGTTACTTTTTTCTTAGCTGTCAAGTACATTACACTTGATGCACAGAAAAACTGAAACCAAGATTTACTGGTGCTTTCAGATTTAGGTAAATGGATAAGATTCAATCACCTAAAGTTCCGAAGAGATAATTCAGGATGCTGCATTTTTCCACTTGTTCTTCCAGCTGATCCTGAAAGTCTTGGCTGGTGGAACTTCGATTGCTTCCAGCAGCTGGAGGTCTCTTACTCTAAGAAAAAACAAATGCATCTTGCAAGGTGCTTAAAATGCAGAGCCCCCATCTTATTCTGCTATTTTGAGTTTCCTGGGTAGAAATGTGAGGGGGGAAAGTTGGATTTAATGATCTACCGAAGTCACCACAGGTCCTTGCATAAGATGCCTCCACCCCAGCTGCGCTTGTGATCCTGATAGAAATGCAGCTGCAACAGTGGGGGTTGCCAGACAGAGGGAAATTATGAATCCTGAAGTGAAACCAGGTGGAAGGCAGTCTGTTAGAAAGCTTGGAAACTGCTGCCAAAAATGATGAGACTGCTCTGATCACCATGACTTTTAACAGCAATTAAAAGAACAGCAAGGTTATAATAACACTCTTGTACACTTTATGAGATGGAGGGTGAGAAACAGCAGGTTAATGAGATAACAAGCAAAACTGTGATGTTGTTATTGATGACTGAATTATGAGATACATTAAACTTCATAAAATTTTTCCCTAAAAGTGTGGTATTAGTGCAGTTTTTGAACAGAAGTTTTGAAAAATGTCAGAAATTAACAATGTTTTGTCCTTTCTGTTTATTTGTTTAAGCTGTTGTGACACATTGTGAAATTACCTGGTGTAAGTTTGCTTCCATTAGTACTTGGAGGGACGGATATGAGAGCAAGGGGTATGTTTTTGATTAGAAAACAACACTGAGGAAAAAAAGGGTACTTTGCAACTCTGCATCATTCTGTGTTCCTGACAGTCTGTCATAGCGTGTCATTCTGTGCTGAGTGAACATCTCAGCAAGAGTTCCACCTCCTCTCTGTAAACCTGGTCGTTAAGCCAATTAAAAGTACACAGAATCAACTCTAACATGTGCTTCTAATGCACACCTTTAAATTGAATTACTAGCCTTCAAGCATGCTGGAGCAGCATGTACTTTGTTAATCAGGCACTGAGTAGCTGTGGCCAATTTTGATTCTTTTCTCATTCATGTCATTACAAGCAGAAAAGGAAAGGTTTCCCTTTGAGCAACTCATGTGAGGAAGCTTTCAGATTTCAAAGTATGTGCATGCTAGTTTCACTGTTACTTTTGCAGTGTGTTGCAGCAGCGTAGTGTCCAAGAGCCGGGACTGCTCAGAAATTATCAGAATAGCACAAGTACTACCAGAGAAGAACTGTGACCCACACCTGTGTGGGTGCACTCTGCAGATAAACAGGCACAGCTACTGGTTTCCAGGGAAGATGGAGGCCATTGCAAAGGCTGTAAAACTTTGAGTCAATGAATATTAGTGGCTGGATTAATTCAATTTTAAGAAAAGTAATTTGACATAGCTCTTTTCTGCATCTGCCAGTTTACAGGATTGGGATTTTTCATTTGCAGTAAGCGACTATGCGCTACAGAGTGGTGAGGCATTGAAGCAGGAGAAACTGAGTTGAGATTTGTGAAATGGGCAAATATTTAAATTAGTAAAGGGAAAGACTTCAGCAGAGTTTTCTGAAATATTGTATGCGTAGGGAAGTATCAGGCCAGCAGCAAATCTGCTCCTGAGATGTGTAACATACTGCCAAACGTAGGAAATGAGAAAATCAGTCCATTGTTGCCTGCTTCTACTCTCTTTAAGGGTTTGTGTTCTTATACGAAAATACAGATCCTCAGTTTGGTTGTGAATAAACATTAATTCATTGCTTTCAAGTGTGTTTCCACTAATTTAACCCAAGCAAGATATTAGCCTGGCTTTAGTGGAGGTAGCAACATCAGTGATTTGTCCTCCATTCTCTTTCCCAAGAAATGTATGCTAACTGCTGAGGAGCCAATAAGTTATTTGAAAAGACAAAATATAGGTTGTGTCTCCAGAACTTACTCACTGCAACCTCTATTGTTGCTCCTTCCTGCTCAGTGGGAAAATGTGTGCAAATCCCCTGTGTAGACAAAGCCCAAGTGATCTCAGATCAGTAACATCCAGTGTTGACAGTGTAGTCCTATTTTCTTTACTGAGAGAGAAATAAATCAAGGTCACCTCACAAAAGAAGGTTTTGCTTTCTCCATATATTTGAGAGGGGATTGTTTTGTTGCTTTGGGGAGAGAGCAGTTTGGGGGGGGGGGTGGTTTGTGGGGTTTGGTGTTTGTTTTTTTCCAGACAGTTCTTGCCAGTTTAAGACCAATTAAACAAAGGCAAACTGAGAATGACCTTATTCTTCAGCTGCTGACAGAAATTGCCAGGCAGGGTTCCCAGTCACTCAGAAGCAGGGATGAATCTAACTGAAATCCTAGAAACAGTGCCTTGCTCTGGCAAAAGGTTGTAACATCCCTGTTGTAGCAAACAAAATAGGTCAGGGTCAAGAATTTGGCATTTTTCAGCAAAACTTTGTTTCCTCTGAGAATTTCCAGATAGATTTGCTTTGAAGTGAGGGAGTCAAAAGGACTAAATTATCATCTTGTCAAAGCTACTTCTCTTCCAAATGTCTGCTTAAAATACAGTGGCACAGATGCTCTCTGCCGTAACCAGAATGTTTCAAAGCAGGATGCTGTTTAGCTTTCCCTTGTTCTCTTGATGTTCTTTCCCATAATAATGTCAGTCTTTTTGAAGAAACAAACAAATTAAATAAAAGCTGGAACATGTTGGCTCTGTAAGCATATGTGGGGGAATTTATTGTGTTTCATGCTCAACAGTGTAGCCTTTGAAAAGAAGAAACTGGAGGTCTAGTCATGGGAATGCTCAGAGACCAATTACCTCCTCCTTCCTTCCTTCCCACATGCTCTGTCTTCCTGGGCTCACCTTTGAAAAGTGGTCAGCTGGTCTGCAGCAGGAGAGAGAAGGAAAAGCACATAGAAAGCCAAAGAAGCTTAACCATTTAGTTCTCAGGCTTGAAGACTCGTCAAGGCACCTTGGAAGAACTCTACACAACAGCAACAGACCAGTTTATGTATAGGGTATAATATATGTATATATTATGTATATATTTATTTATAGGGTCAGGTAGACAGTCTTCATCAGGGAATCGGGTTTTCTGCAAACTAAAAAGAACAAAGGGAGAGAAAGGCCACTTTGCCTTTGCTTCATAGAGTGATGCCTCCTTTCATGTTTAAGCTCATCTTTTTTTGATATTTAGGTGTCAAGTCACAAACTACATCTGGTGCATTCTGTCCTACAGAAGCCTTTCTGTAGATATGGCAGAAAAAGAGGGAATATTCGTATTCTTCACACCTTGGAAGCCAGGTGTTCTGTAAGGCAGCAGCACCACCAAAGTGTGCTGGTGTGTAAAGGCTGTTTTAATCTAGCCCTGTGCAACATTGTCTTCTGATCTCATAAACCTGAGCCTAAGATAGATGTGGATTTTTTAATTCTTTTTTTTTTTTCAGGGTACAGGGTTGTTACTTGTTTTGTTTCTGTGGTTTGGTTTGCAATCTACGCTAACATCCTCCCTTCATTTTTCCTGCATGTAGACATAACATCAGGATTAATTGCGTGAGAAATTCCAGTTTATCTTTTTCATACCCTACTTGAAAGTACTTGGTCGCGAGCTGGTGTTTTTGTTAAGCTGGAATCATGCATGCTCCATTCTGGTCTTTTTTGCCATGTTTTGTTTGTCAGATTTCTACTGTTTTAGTGTTAAATGATTGACTTAAGCCTTAAAAGGAAAAATAAATAAGAAAGAAGGAAAAATAAGGAAGGGAGGAAGGGAGGGCTTATGCAGTTTTGAAGCGGATTTTCCGTCCACTTCTGTGTAAAGCAGCATGTAAATATTTGTTAGCTTCATAGCCTGGATTCTCTGTCTCTATAGTATAGGCATATTCACTTCACCTCTTTATGGTACAAGGATAGAAGTGTTGCCTCGAGATCTAATTCAGGCTTTGAACTTCTGCCAGAGATCAGGCCAGCAGCCTTCCTGATCTGATCAGTCCCATTTGCCAGCCACAGATGGCCCCCTATCATTGCCTGTCAGGCTGTGTGCTAACACTGTCAGTCCCAATATCCAATTAAGTGAACTCCAGTGGGACAAAACGGCACAAGGTACAGCATGCTTTTGATACTTTCTCCACACCTATAGTTGCAGTTGTTTAGCTTTGAGGAGGAGACTTCCACTCCTGTGGTCTCTGTGTAATAGTGGGACAAATCCCATTATTAGTATAAAAGTAGTAATGATAATACAATCATAACAACATAGGTCATCTCGGTGTGATGCAAACCTACTAAAGCATCGAAAGAGCTCTTAGAATGGAGTGAAAGGTTACAAAGAGGTGCTCTGTGAAGCTTAAAAACCACTACAAAGTATGTATAGCTTTTAGATTTGCCAACCTGATGTCTCTTCTATTGACATCATGCTTCACACAATGCTCTGGTTGTCCTCCTTGTTTTTCCTTCACAGTCAGCAGATCTCTCTTCCTTCCTAACTCCAGCCTCCTTTCTTCCCTTAAGTGTTTAAACACATGAAGTAATTTCTTACACATATTAATGTAACTGATGCCTGAATAAATTAAACCATCCAGGTAGTTTTCATGTTGTGCGTGTTGTCCCTCAGTGTTCATACTAAAGAGAATTTTAAATTCAGCTGAATGGGAGCTTCCATTAATGTAAAAGCCTGGCAGCTCAAAATCCTTTGGTGACATTAGGAGAAAGGAAGGGCAAAAGGAAAAAAAGCAAAACAGAGATGCAATAGCACTTTGCACATAAGTGCAACCATGCACTTGAAATGCATTTATTTTTGAATAATGTTCAGAAACTCCTGCAAAGGGGAAAAATAAGAGAAGAGAAGCCATTACCCATTTACCAACTGCAGACCTCATTTTAGCCCATTTAGGAACCATTGTTGCATCTGCACTTCCTTACATTAGAAAGTCATTCTTTCTCAAAGGGAAAAAATGTATACATATTATATCTTTAAAAGAAGATGTTTTACTCCCAGTCTGAGGCATAGAAAATCTGGATGCATTCATGTCTGTTCCACGTTGCTTGACAAGGAGGTTGATCCAACAGTACCTCAGAGGGGTTCTGTGTCTGCTTTTCTACTTCATCTGCTTTGTCTACCCTAACTATTAATTTTAATGTTATTTTTGTGCACATCCTCATTTTTTTCTCTCTCACCACTTTAACCAATGCACAGGAATTAGAAATCCCATAGAAATTATAAAAAATTCAGTTTTCTCTCTTTATTTTCATTGAAGCTTTCTCCCACCAATATTTTCTTCTATTTTTTTTTCTCTAGTTTTATTTCTGTTGATTGCAAAGTTTATTTTTGCTGTTGCAGATACACAGAGTGAAGTCACCTGCTTCAGTAGGTTTCTGATTTACTGGTTTTCCTTAAATCAATGTTATCAGAGACACAGAGATCAATAACAGAATGGAAGGAAGGGCTTGCCAGGAGGGTGAACAGTGCTGAAGGTTCAAATGCAATGGAAATCTCAGGGTATTCATCCTGGAAAAGGCTTGGAAGTGAGAAGGAAAGATCAGTCTTTTCGCATCTGACTGTTAAGCAATCTTATTTGAAGAGATGTTTGGTAAAGGGCTTTCTCCCACATAACTCTGCTTTTTCTATTTCATGAGCCTGCAGCAAAATTGTAATCCTTTCAGAATATCTCCTTTAGCACAGCTGCCTACAGGAGGGAGGATAAAGCCCAGTAGCATTTTCAGCAGGAGTTCTGGACTAGCAGAGTGTTTCAGCAAAGATGCTATTAACATCTGTTTATCTGCTGTTCATGGTTTAAGTCACAGTAGGAACTTGTCTGTTGGTGGAAGGGTTTCAAGAAAGGTCAAGTGAGAAATACACTCTGCCCCACCACAGGTCATGTTGGGTTTGTTTTCACTGTGTCTTTGTTGTTTTTCTTCAAGCTAAAGTACAAAGTCATCTGGATGATGATGAACAACACATGTTGCTCACTGTGAATAAGAGATGGATTTTCCATGTGTGGGAGGCAGGACTGCCATTCAACTTTTCTCTCCTTCCAGATAGCAGGAATTCTTGCAAAGAATCCCTATTTGAACAGAAAGGTTGACCGAAGAGGTGTTAGACATTGATAGGTCTTTTGTTCTTGCTGTCTTCCAAATGCAGCCAATTATCTTTGCCTGTATTAGTGATTTCTCTGTAGTGGTGATTAATCATTTCTGCAGAGCTGCAGTGGGCTTCCCCATTAAAAGAAGAGACAAAAAGAGAAGCAAACCATGGTTATGGGTTCAAGTGATATAAAGTTGGCCAGTTGGCAACTTCAACATTGAAGATAAATTTCAGAATAGAACATATATAGAAGTATAGATAGAACATTTTATAATTTGGGATCTGAAGATTCCTTTGCCCAAGGTGTAAGGTTTGAAGATTGCATAGACTCCAAGGAAGGACAGAGTAGTATTTATTTTAATGTTATTGTTTCTACACATCCGGAAGTGGCTGTTTGTTCTAAGGAAGCTGAAATGGAGCTAAGCACTACTGTTAATATTTGCATTCCAGCAGGTTTGACAGTGACCTTCCTCCCTCAGTTCACCCAAATGAAATTAAAAGATGTAAGGAAAAAAGTTTTAAGTTCTCGAAAAGGACTGTCTTCAAAAGTCATGCAATAATGCCGTGGATGGGTTTTAAAATAGGGCTTGTTAAATTTATGATCACTAATAACATTTGTAGTTACAGTATGCAAGCAAAGATAAGGCCACTCTAATTTCATGCTTCAGGAGCTGAGATGATTGCCCACAGGGGGTCAGGAAGGATATTTTCCCTCCACGCATATACAGCGCTGCACAACTGATTGGAACCCATAATCACCAACACATCCAAAGAACATGCCTAGCTTTAGGCACGTGCTCAAGTGATAGGCCAAGCCAGGGCTGTAAAGGCTTCTTATTACCATGGGTAATATTAAGTGTTCATGTAGCATTCTTCAGTTCCAAATGGTCTAGAAATACTGAACCAAACTCTGCTAATGCTGATAGTAACTCCCTTCAGTGCAGTGTGGTATCTCCAGGATTGCCAGTGACAGATTAGTTTGGTTTGTTACCTGATATATTTAGTTCTGTAAACTTCCCCACAAAAGGACTATATATGCAAAACACAAGTAATGCAAGACATCTAGAAGACTTTGGAGTACTCCACTAGGATCTGTAGATTTCCCTAATCTTAAATTTGTGATTTCTTTTGAATTTCAGAGGTAATGAATCATTGGTGATCAGAATATAGGGAACATATATATAATCTATGTGTTTACCATTCACCTATGTGCATGGCAAACAACGAGCAAATTAAAAAGAGCATCCTCATCTAAAAAATGTACTGGGAAAGCAGTGAAAAGGATAGAAGAAACTAGCCTTTGATTTTAAGGATGTTGCATAGGTTTGTCAGGAATGGAATACAATGTTAGTTTCTTAAAGTACTTTTAGGAGTGAATTACAGTAAGTACTTCAATATTCTCATTCAACAGATGGAAAAAATAAGACAAAGCAATAAAGTGAATAAGTCAAAACCTTGGAGATTTTTGAAGAGATTGTGTCATTTGCCAAAAAATCCCCAAAACATATGTTTGATCAGTCTTAAATGTCTGGTCCTGACTGTTCACACGGAAAGAGAAAAGAAAGTAATCCAGTCATATATCTATTTATCTATAATTATTGTATTTTAATATATATATTTGTATATATATTCATTTTATACACAGAGGCTGTACTGTTGGCAGTAAATACTTTACAACATACATTCACATAGTTATAAGAGGATGTTTTAGCAATTTTGATCCAGTTGGATTTGGGATAGCTGTTATGAAGTTTAGAAATTTTGACATCATAAATAAAAGCAACCCTTTGGGCAAGTATCTGCCGCTTCTGTTTCTCAGTAGCTCAGACAGCTGGCAAAACACAGCATTTGGTTTCACATGTCAGCCAGTCTTTGGATGGAAAAAGCAGACATTTTGACATTGCATCCAGCAGAGAGATGCACCTCATAGAGGTTTTGTTTGGTAGGAATCCATTTATTTCATGTTGCATTGCTTGATGCTAGACTGCTGTAATTTTTTACCTCACTCATACTCCTATGAGTGCTAGCTACTCCCCTGGGGTCCTCCAAGGTCCAAGAGTGCAGTTTAGCACTTCCTCAATCTGTGTATTCCAGTCTCATTAAAATCCAATGTTTACATGTTTCAAGAGCTGTAGATTTTCAGATCCAAGGCGTTTGATTCAGATTGCCGAGCAAGCCAGATGCCATAGAGGAAAACAGGACACATCTCTTTACTCTGTCCCTGAGCAACAGCAGGAGAGTAACTTGGAAGATGTTTGTGTGCCCTCAGCCTTTGATCAATCTCTGAATACATCATTTCCCTGCACCATGTGTTGTCAACTAGATGATCCAGGCAATACAGCTAAGGCTTGCAAAAATAATATGAAAATTACTCCTTCAGAACTGCACACAGTAGGAACTGGACGGGTCCAAAACTATTTTTGACTATTCTGTTGCATTTTATTTTATTGAATAAATGATATGTGGCAGTTTACACAAAGTGATGTATCAATGTAGTATCGGCAAAGCAGCACATCAGCAGGTATATATTGGCAAATGTCAGACTAGAGGGCTTGGTGAGCATAGTGGGGCTATTCTTACATCTACTCGCCTTTGTTACTAAATGCCTACCTTCCTTCTGTATTTTCAGTCTTTGAGTCTTCAGTGAGAAGCTGGGAGATTGACAGGTCTCTGGCTGATATAGAAGCCATTCCATAATTTCCTGTGTGGGACCTGCAGGTACCAGGTTTTCACTGTACTGTAGGTGACGGCCTTATATGAAACTGTGCAAAGAAATTAGTGAAACTAAAGTTCAGTATCTCTCCAAATCTGTTGTTTCAGGCTGGTCCAATTTTGAGCAATTTTCTTAGTGAACAGTAGTGTTTATTCTCAGTAGCAGCCATTCATTTATTCCCATTAGGACAACATGGGGTTTTGAAGCTAAAATGCAGTAATGTGACAGAAGCCAATTACCGACTGTATGCTTGGGTAGATGGGTATTGGGGAACACATGCCACCCATCTCAGCAGTGAATCTGTCCACTGATAAATCCCTAGGGAAGAAGGTTTTAAAAGGCCCAGCAGGAATCTCTGTGTAGTGAGACCTGTTTTAAAGTGTTTTTAATAGCCAACTGGGAGCATAGGTTTGGTGGGTTTTTTAATTATTATTTTTATCATTTTAGAATTTTTGCAGCTCGTTTTTATCTGTGACTTTCATTTTTACATAGCTTAATATCCAGCTTTTTTGTATTTTCTTATAATTAAACATTTATAAACAATTGGAGATTTTGAACAGAGGAGAAATCTTTATGCAGAATGAACGTAGTTGCAGTAGGCTGTGAAAAGTGGGTCTTAAAACTTCAACTTAAAATGTGGTGGGAGTAGATGTCCCCCATCGGTAATCATGAGTCTGATTATGCCTTTGTTAGAGATACTGAAATTTGATACTATGCAGAAATAGCAGGCTAAGCAGGGAAAAGAGTCTGTATTTTATCTTTAGAATCAACTAAGTTAGAATCTAAAGGAAGTTCAACAAATGCCTGTCAAAAGCTTTGTATTTAAGACTGTCAACAGTATTTATAACTTGTGCCCTGTCCTTCACTCCTTTTTCCTTATTTTTTTTTTTTTTAACCTTTTCTAAGTTGGAATTGGTACCTCCTGGTTTTATGATTTGGTCATTACTTGTGTTTCAGAAACCTGTGTGTTGGCAGCAGTGTGCCTCAAAATGCACTATCCCAGAGGACGCAAGCATTTATCCTGTATTACATTGCATCATAGTACAAAATAACACAGCTTGACTTGTACGCTCCAAATCTATGCCCTAGAGTGAAGTATGATTACCCAAATAAGCATAGAAAGAAAATAAGCACATTTCAGAAAGTTGGAATTAACTAACATCTTGGGACAAAGCTGATTTTCCCATCATGCACTCTTCGTCACAGAAGTAAGGAAAATAAAACACTGCTGACTGCAGGTGCAATGTATTGTGCTCTGTATGTCAGTGTAGCTGCAATGTATGGAATTATGCTGAGAAGGACACAAAATCCGGACAGGGACCCATATTTTCAAAACTTTCTGTCTTGATACTGAACCCTGTCACTACCAGTAAGTTTGTGGGAGACTGTGGGAAAAGAAGAAGGAGTGTTGCTACGTGGTTCACCCTATTCAAGAAGTACATACCCTTTACATCTACAGTGAATTCCTAATGGTAAGTGAAGGAATGATGGTCTAAGGTTTGGGATGAAAATTTGTCATTCTGGGGTTATGAGTTCAACTGTTTCCTCCATCTCAAACCTGATGTTGAGCAAGTTGCTTACATCCTCAATTCCCATTTTTTCAAGGCAGGTAATAGTAGATTCTGGCTTCTTTGGGAAGAAAAAAAAATAAATGTATGAGATATTATGAGAAATACAGAGTTTTATAAACCAGAGGAATAGGGAGAGCACTGAATTCTAGTTGTGGAAGTCCTTAGAGGCATTGACCTTGAATTTCAGTCACCTGGTGTTGGTAGCCAGGAATATTTCTGGGGTTTATTTTGGTTTTTTTTCTTTCTGCTTCAGACATGCTCCCAAAAGAGGTTTGGATCATAGCTGTGCTGCAGTAATTCCTGCAGTGACAGCAACGGAGGAGGATTAATGGCAAGTTGCTGGGGGAGAGTGAGCTCATTTGTGTGAGCTCCCTGATAGACATCCCTATTGCCAAGAAGTTCTTCAGAGCATCTCAGCAGCCCCCCTGTGTCTGTTTCAAGCCAGACTTGACTTGTTTGACATTGGGCTAGCAGAAGAATATGAGTCTGACATGTATGTCTCTCTACAGTATGATCCAAGTGGTCCTTTGGCTGTTGCGTTTTTTCATTTTGGTTTTGGGTTCTTTTTTTTGGGGAGGGGGGTTGTTTGTTTTTCTTTGTTTGTTTGTTTGTTTTGTAGAAAGTCTATCCAATGTTTCTTCAGTGCTTTTGAATCCCAAAGGGCAATGTTTCCCAAAATCTCTGTAAAAGACGACCACAAGTGAAAGGCAGTAAGTTTTCAGGCAGCAGTTAGCAACCAAACAACTCTGAATGTCACCACCCTTCGTGAAAAGACATTTGATCTGCCACTTGCCCAAGGACATTTAGAGGAAACCCCGGATGTTTTGAAGAGTGCCTTGAGAACATTCATCACTGAGACTCAGAACAAAAAGCGTGTTGATTGTGCACAGAAGTATATGTCAGTAAGAAAAATATTTCTTTCTCCAATTTTCCTGAGTACTCAGATGCACATTAGTAGCAAGACTACTCTCTCAAAATAGGATGTCCAGCCCCTGACTTCCTGAGCTGAATGAATCACGGGTAAATCCCCCCAAAGGCTACAAAATGTTAAACCAACAGATTTTCTACAATTTTATTAGTGCTGTCTCTAAAGAATGGATGAATAACCCTGCTAGAAAGAATGGCTTTGTAGAGAATGGTCATTAATCATCAACCATTCCTTAGCTATAGGCATTTGCAAAACAGGGAGATGGCTTGGAAAGGAGATTCTTGTTGCATCACCTTGGATGACCTGATTTTAAACCTCACTTGGCTTAGACTGCATGAAATAATGTGATTTATTTATTAGAAAAATAAGGATATATCTTTACTGTTGTAGGCATGCCCATATGATTAATTATACAACAAATAAAATGAAATTGTGTGTCAGTAGCATTAAAATCCATTCCAGCTGTCCAGCTGGTCTCTTCCTACCTTCATTATCTAAGGTGAGCACACTCTGTCTTCAGTAGAGACCCCTCAGACTTTTCTTGGTTCTGAGACAAAGTTTGTAGGGAGAAGTATTAGCTTTTAGCACACAAACTGGTACTATTAGGAGGAAAAATAAAAGAGCAAACAAAAATGGGAATTATACAGAAGACAGGCAAATTTCATTCTTTTCCATAATTTCTGTTTCAGACCCATAGAAAGTCTTGAGTACCTGGAAGTTTGTTTGGTTTTGATGATTGTATGAGCTATTTGGATACCATTCAGAAGCATGTCAAATCCAGGCTATTTTGAAGATCATGTTAAAGAGTTTTTTCTCAGATAATTTCCTGTTGGCCATCCCTTCCTACCTGGAAAAACAAAGGAGACTTCTGGTGTCATGTCCCCGATGGGCTTGCTGGAGTATTTCTTTAAGAGTTACTGTCCTGTTGAGATTTTACAATACAAAACTGCAGTAATTGCAGGTTGAGAAGTGATAAGGCAATGCTCCAGAGAACACTGTTGTCAGGTAACAGAAGGGCTTTAACATTTGTATTGTCAAAACTGGAGTCTCCATAGCTCAAAGCACTGTAGAACTGGAGAAGGTATACCTGGCTTAGGTGCTTAAGCTAAGCAGATCAGAATGTCGAAGTCTAGTGCCTCAGCTCCCTGTTCAGCTGTCAGATGAATGATCTGCAAGTCCCATTTAGCAGCTGCCTGATGATAGCAGGAAAGGCTCAGCAGAGAGGTGTCAGGTCTTTCTGGTGGGAGAAAAGGCAGGGAAGCACCCCTGTGGTGCCTGGGCTCTTGGGAGACATGCCACACAATTATTCATGGAAATCAAAGTGTGGGAAATCCACCCTTTCCTAAAACAAGTGATTAAGAATAAAAAGCAGCAAACAAAAGCAAATCACCATGTATACCTGCCTTTTGTGTAACTCAGTGGTAGTCAAAAAACTTACCAGGTCTACCAGGCTACAATGGTTCAAATTCTTGTCTTCTTCTTGCCAGGAGTCTAATACGAGGTGATAAACAAAGCCAAAAGAAGGAGTGGTCTTACAACTACTTCCTGGCAAATGCCATTTCTAGCCGCCTGGAAGAAGAATGCTCCTCTGTAGACGTTCTCAATACTTTCCAGTGGCATAGTGCTTTTCCCTTGTCATCCAAAATAAAGGCTCACATGGACACCATCACTCCAGTGTCTTCCCAGCAGCATCAGTCACTTGAAAGAAAGTTCTGTCAATGGGATTGTTTCTCTGGCAGGTAGAATGGATGTAGCTGGACCGTATGCAATTTATTTGTCAGGTAAACTTCCCACCTGTCCTTCATTTACATTATTGAAATTTAGATCTGAGGTGCCACACCTCATTCCTTTCTTTTATTGTTTGACTCTCAGAAGTAGCCATGGGTGTCATGGGAAAAATGCATAAGGCAAACACCAGCAGGAAGTACCAGCACAGTTGTTATTCATATGGTGGGCTGCCTCACAGTGGGGAAAGGGTGAAGTCAGCTTTAAAAAGTATAGCACAGCTGGAGAGGGCTGGGAAGGAACTGCTCTTATCTTATACTGGCTTTGTTCTATATAACCACCTTAAATTTACTGGATTTATTCCAGGCTTACATAAATGGTGGTAATACCAGGACGAGGTGCAGCTAAGGGTGTCTGATTGTGTCTGACTCTCACTCAAAAGGCATTGCAATGTTGAAATCTTAATCTTCAAATAAACTCCATACATACTGCTAGATCTAGCAATGAATTTTAAGAAGAGCTACTTTAATGCATTTTGAACTGCAAACATTGGAGTTACCACTGCTGTTTCTTTGTCTAGCATTTTCATTATTATGCTAGATAGTAAAGAGTTAGCTAGTAATAAAGAGAGACTGGAGGTTAAATCTATGATAGCTCTAAAAGCAGAAACAATTGTGATGTATAATTAAGTTGAAAAGGCCACAAAGGAATGGTTTCTAATTTTAATATAAAATACACAGTCTCAGTTATTAAAAAAAAAAAAAGAAAGAACTTGGCATATTAAAGTAATTGAAGAAATCACATAAGACTCATAACTAATACATATCAATTTTCAGAAGTCATAAAGATTGATTTTTTTTTAAAGGACTATCTAAAAATCTGGTTTACTTTGAGTAAGTTTTTTTCTGTGTTCCAAGAACTCTTAAACATTTTAGTGCATGTGATACTTTTCCCTAGTATTTACTCCATTTGAGGAAGTGTAACACACTGAGTGCTGCCTTTGTGTCATTGTAGAAGCATTATCATCTAAACAGTTAAATTGATGAACACTAATGCAGATAGTTTTCACAAATAGATCACAGCTGTGGATACATGAGAATAATGTCCATTGTGTCTGTGAGCTGTTCAGTATGCCAGCTAGATACAACAGTAATGATCAATAGGCTAACAGAAATATACACAGGCATTGTTCAGTATCTTTATCAATGATCTGGTTGCGGGGCTTGAGTGCACCCTCAGTAAATAAGTGGAGGACACCAAGTTGGGTGGGAGTGTTGATCTCCTGAAGGGTAGGAAGGTTCCACAGAGGATCTGGGCAGGCTGGATTGATGGGGCAAGACCAGGGGTCATGGGAAAAGACCAGTGGTATGAGGTTGAAGAAGGCCAGGTTCTGGGTCCGGCACTTATCCACAACAGCTCCGCTCAGTGCTACAAGCTGGGGGAAGAGTGGCTGGAAAGTGCACAGCAGAAAAGGACCTGGAGGTGTTGGTGGACAGCCGGCTGAACGTGAGCCAACAGTGTGCCCAGGTGGCCAAGAAGGCCAATGGCATTCTGGCTTTTATCAAGAATAGTGTGGGCAGCAGAACCAGAACAGTGGTTGTCCTCCTGTATGTGGCACTGATAAGGCTGCACTTCGAGTGCTGTGTCCAGTTTTGGGCTGTCACTACAAGAAAGACATTGAGTTGCTGGAGCAAGTCCAGAGAAGGGCAATGGAGCTGGTGAAGGATCTAGAAGGTAAGTCCTATGGGAAGAGGCTGAGGGAGCTGGGAGTGTTTAGCCTAGAGAAAATGGGGCACAGAGGAGACCTTACCACTCTGAAAGGAGGTCATAGCCAGGTGGGGGTCGGTCTCTTCTTTCAGGCAACTAGTGACAGGACAAGAGGACACAGCCTCAAGCTGAGCCACGGGAGGTTCAGTCTGGACATCAGGAGTTTCTTCACTGAAAGGATTGTCAGGCATCGGAATGGACTGCCCAGGGAGGTGGTGGAGTCACCACCTCTGGAGGTGTTCAAGAAAGGACAGGATATGGCACTTAGTGTTATGGTCTAATAGTCAGGTTGGTGAGCAGTCAAAGGTTGGACTTAATTATCCAGAGGTCTTTTCCAAATTAAATGAGCCTGTGAGTCAGATTCAGTTGATCTGTGTATGGCATATTGAAAATAAATATTATTACATAGGTGACATGTACAGTTTTCAATGTTTATGGATAGTAAAGATAGTAATGAAGCAAAACGCTGTGATTGCTTTGGACCCCTTATTGGTAGACATTGTGAAGGAAAAAGTCTGAAGCTACAGTGCAGTATGAAACATTATTATCTTTGTCTGTGTTAAGACATTGGTTTTAATTCTTATATTGCTTTAGAGTTTTGCAATACCTCGTAGGAGAGGGGAAAGGAAATAAATATTTTGAAGTTTTTCTGAAGTGTGGTTTCAGTTAGACTGCAGCAAGGTAGTAACAACTGTAGTATTATGGTGTGCATCATTTAAAATAGAGGAATCAGTATTTGCTGCACTAGACTTTCAAATTTATTTTTCTTAAAATACAGCAACAAATTTATCTACTGTAGAGGTGAATATTGATTTAGTGATTAAGGTATTTTCAGTAATGGTTTTACATGATTTTGCATAGTTTGTTTCAGTTATAAACAGTAACTGTTCTGTGTCTGGTAACAGTAAGTACAGAATTCTCCTTGAAGAAAGGGAAGAGAAGCTGTATGACTCAGATCAAAGTTCAGTCCAGCCCAGGATCCTGTCACTGATGAATTGGATACCTAGGGAAAAATGGAAGACTGGCACAAGTATGTTGTCATAACTCCCTGGTATACATTCGCAGCTGTCTCTAGGTCAGACACTATTGTACAGAGGTATTTATTTCTGTATTGAATGCCACTTGTTGGATTTTCGTCCCATGAATTTGTCTGACTACTGCTTTGAAATCAGGTGAACTTTTTTCAAAATGCACAGTGTTCCATGATAATGATGTGTATTCTCCATGGTTTAATAATTCCATTCATATGATGTTTGGGGTTTGCTTCCCTGAAGTTAATAATGGTGTGCTATATGGTTTAGCAAGTCTGGATTTTGCACACCCTGCCCCAGAAAAATCATTCAGTATTTTTTATGTAAAACCATAGTAATTATTTCTGTGCAAGGCCCAGTTAGCCTTCAGTTACCTGTGTAAGGTACTTGAGAAGTTTGATGTGAGGTCTGTCAGAAACAGATATATGCAAGCATTATCAATGCTTTAAGGAAGAGGCAGGCTTTGTAACATGGATAATTGTTTTCCACTTGCTTAAAGTTTCTTTTGCAGCTTTTCATGCAGTGCTTTTGTTTTCATGCAGTGTCTTGTTTAAATTTGTCTTAGTCCAGAATAGCTACCGCGTTGTTTCATAGGTGTAACAGAGTCCCAGTGTGACACGGTATCATTTTAATTTCCTGAGCTCACCTGTAACTGTGTTCTGTTAAGCAGCTGCCACGTTTCATCATGGTAATAGGTGATGTTATTCCTGTGTAATGTGAGAGATACACAGCACTGAAAATAAAATATTATTATGCTTTTCAGGAAAATTATGTTTGGGCAACATTGGATTCTCAACACAGATGAAGTTGTGCAGTGAAACAGAAATTGCAGACTTGTCTTATGTTACCAGACACTGTAGTCTTAAGTAACTCACTTTTTGGTTCAGGTGGAGACACTCAGTGGTGGCTTTACTAAGTCACTGAAATTGAAGCATTTAACAGCCAGTCCCAAGCACTGTGTCACAAGAGAGACAGCATAGCTCCCTTTCCTCTCTCCTTCTCCTTTTTGTTTTTGCCTTCATATTGAGAAGGACACACATCTCCATTCATGGTTCCCCGTCAGTGTGGGATGTTTTATTGATAAAGCATCAAAATAATATATTCTTTTTTCAGGTCATACTGAAATTCCCAGTGCATAACAGCAAGAATGGAGTAAAAAACTAGTTCGATTATCTCCTGGATGACTTTAATTTATATGCCCAACATGAACTGTGAGTGACAGAATAAAAGGTCGATGCAGGCACAGACCTTAGCAATATTTCAACAATAATACTTTTCCATGAGTTAGTTGTTCCTGAGAAATTTTTCCACTCTATTATTTCACACAAAACCCATTCTCTTTCTGTTGTTGCTGGATGCATCATCCACCTTAAATTGCTTGGTTATGTCTATGTCTGCTGATCAGTGCAGAAGAAGGACTGGTCCTATTTATAGATGAATCTCTTCAGTCCAACACATGCATTATTCTAGTCTGATAGAAACCCAGTAGGAACTTCTCCCCTGCAGAGTCCCTCTTGTGTGCCATCAGTCAGCAGCTGTTCTAAATCTGCTCCTTCTTCTTTATGAATTTTTATTATTTTTCCTTCTGTAGTAAGCAGCAAGTTCAGAAGTCTTGCATTTCAGCAAGCTGCCTAGAATCTGTACACTAAATAGTCATAGACATATATATCAATGTACAGCAATTGGAGTAGCTTCAGGGACAGTATTATTTTCTGCCAGCTGAAAAGAAGGCATGGACAGGGATGGCTTTGATGCCTGGCTGGTCTGGACATGTTACATTATTCCTCTTGACTTTCTGTCTTTCCTTCCTCTGTTTATCTGTCAGGCT
Organism: Dendrocincla tyrannina; assembly: GCA_035047865.1. NCBI lineage: Eukaryota > Metazoa > Chordata > Aves > Passeriformes > Dendrocolaptidae > Dendrocincla > Dendrocincla tyrannina. The sequence continues at coordinate 18,302,416 of JAWWMP010000001.1, forward strand.
TCATGTGCTGGGAGATTGCTAGAGAAGTGCACTCTGATCAGTCTCACTAAAATGCAAACAGTTATGCACTAAATTTTTCTCCCTAATAGTTGAAATCCAACTGTGTTGTTGAAAGACTCTGGAGGGCAACTGGGTCTCCTGTGGTCACAGACACTTGGTGCCAACAGAGTAATGCAGTGTCTCAGGAACATGTTCTCCACTCCTGTCTCCTGTGGGTTTACAATTCAGCAATACTAATTGTTCAATTAACAATATAAATGAGCCAACGGCCTGTATTAGAACAGTTGGCAGGGTTCACATACTCATTATGTGTTTTCATCTCCTAATTAACCAAACATTTTATTTTATTAAGGTATAGAAGCATTTCTTACTGACCATTTGCACCACTAATTACTACAAGCAGAGAATAAATTTAGTCCTCCTATAAATGTAAAAATTATGTCTTTTCCCCCACATATATTTGTCTAAGACAAGCTGTGATCACTATACAGGAAAGGAGTAAGCCTTCATTGCTTTATTGCAGATGTGATGGCTGACCTTAAGTGAGAAATACGAGAAGAATAAGTAGACAAAAAAATGTCAGAAAGGACATACTGGCTTTTATCATTCCTACAGTCAGGGTGCTTTGTCCTTCGTCAGCTATCATATATTGTTTGCCATGAGATTTGCTGTTAATCAAAGAAGGTCTCCTCTGTATTTGGTATGCCTGTGACTCTGGGCAAGGCTTTATCTGTGGCCAGAAGGACTTCTGTTTGGGAAGTTACCTGCCACAGATGCTTATCGGTGGACAGCAACAACTAGAAAGAGAAAAGTGTAAAGTAAGAAAGAGGGGAATGATAGAGAAAGGATACACCTTGAGGACAGAAAGAAATCACTTGAATCATTTTATGTTTGCCTTTTGGTTGCCTACATAGATGGGAATGTAAGAGGGAAGTGCAAAGATGTGTAGAAATTGCCTATAAGCAAGTTCCCTTAGTCCATTCTCTAAGGCTCCATCATGTTATTGGCAACAGAGAGAATAAGCTACAGTCTCAGAACAACGTGCTTACTGTACTAGAGTTTTTTGTGGCTGTTGTTTTTTCTTAAATTTGGAGTAATAACCATGACAGTGTGGTCAGGCTATAATGGGAGGAGATATTTCTTCCTCAGTGCTATAAAATATTAAAGTATTTGAAATATGTTCTAATAAATATAAATTAGTAATACTATAGAAACCAACTGTCAGCCTAGCTTGTGTTCTGACAAGATAATGGGACTTCAAATGGCATTTTTGTCCCATCTGAGCATACTTGGGTGGGATCTTTACATTTAAATATTCAGAAGACTCTGGGCTTTTTGAATGCTGTAAAAACATATATTTTGCAAGTTTAAATTCCTGGGAAATGGATTTTAAAAGCTAACTTGGGACTTTTGAATGCTGTCCCTCAAGGGCAGTAGTGGAAGTCATGAGAATGAAAAATTGCCTAGATTCTGATGGAAATGAGAGTGCTTATTTTGCTTAGGACTTTGCATAATATTTGGTTAAAGTGGCCTTGCAAAGGTTAATCTTCCTGGAACAAATAGGAGAAAAAGGTTGTCCTCAAACCCCTTAACCTGATGTTTATTTAAAGAGTCGTGGTTTTCCACCAACTGCTCGTGCTCAGTGGAAAAGGTTTACAGCAATGCTTCTGTGGTGCAAGCAGTGCATGCTCCGTTTCTGCTCTCAGGTTGCTCCTACCATCTGCCTAGAAGACTGCAGCCTTTGCTTTTGGATTTGGCCCTTAGTGCAGTTACCCCTGCTTCTGTAATTCTAATATTAAATGTTTGCACTGTCCTTTACAAAAGGGCTAATACTTTAGATCATTTGGAAATCACAGCTGTTGAGGAGTGCAGCTGTTTATTATGGGAAATATTTTGTGTGGGCAAATGTGATCTCAGTGCTGTGGAAACTGTGGGCACTTTGAGCTGAAATTGAAGTTGCTGGCTCTGACACAGGACTTGATATATGTGGAAATTTCTCCTCTAGGTCATGCTATAGAAGCTCTAATCCTTAAACTGGAGCTTTCTCATTATGAAAGAGCAAACTGAAATTGCTTCCTGTCCTGGGGGCAAAAATTGCCTTTCCGTGGTGACAGGTTGCTACAAAAACCAGCTATTTGAAGAACATTTGGAGAAAGCTGAAAACAAACCTCTCTCAGCAATCATGGGAAAGAAAGTAGTAGCCACTGAAATGATTAGATTAAGGGGTTTTTTTGTATTGTATTAATAGAATCATAGAATTCTTCAGGTCATAAAAGGCCTTTAAGATCTTCAAGCCCAAATGTAAACATCCCACTGCCAAGCCCACCACTACAACGTGTCCCTAAGTGTCGTATCTACACAACTTTTAAAGACCTCCAGCAATGGTGACTCAGCGGCCTCCCCGGGCAGCCTGTTCCAGTGCCTGGCAGCCCTTGTGGTGAAGAAATGTTTACTAATATCCATTCTAAACCTAGCCTGGCACAACCTGAGGCAGTTTCTTCTTGTCCTGTGTCTTCTTACCAACCAACTGTGTCTTCTTATCAACCCCTACCTTTCTACGACCTCCTTTCAGGTCACTGTAGAGAGCACTAAGGCCTCCTTTTCTCCAGCCTAAACAACCTACCTCAGCTGCTCCTCTTAAGACTTGTCCTCCAGACCCTCTACCAGCTGCATTGTCCTTCTCTGGATACGCTCCAGCACTTCCATTGCTTCTTTGTAGTGAGGGGCCCAAAACTGAACAGTCTTCAAAGGTGGTATAGAAGCCTAAAGCCACGAATATGTCTTTTTATTATTTTAATTGTAAATAAATTCTGTAGGCACTGCAATACTCTGTATTAGTGGCAAGGGAAGTGATGGAACTGAGCAATGCCTCCTAGGTACAAACTGACAGGTACAGGCAGATGGAAGTTGGTGACAGATCTCCATGGTCTGTTTTTCTATGATCTTAGCATCAAGGCAAATACTCTTCAGTAAAAATGCATTTTGATCTCTCAAGAGTGACAAATTGATACTACCTCAGCCTGGCTTAACCTTAATTATCTGTGATTTCCTACAACCCCCACTAAAGGTCACGTCAGCCATCACCAGAGAGATGGGTTTCCTATGTTGTGAAGGAAGCCCTGTAATGCACAGTGCCTCCTGGAAGAGTGTTTCCTCTGGGAGGTGGGCTCCAAGCACCACGTTCAGAATTGGTTAGCTCAGTAGGGATGGAGAAGAAAGTAGCATGATGCAGAGAGAACAGCATGTTAAGACAGTCAGTTGCATGTGTAATAGTTGTTAGAGCTGAGTTCCTTTTCAGTTAAGAAAGAGATTCTCATAGGAGTGTCATGGTATTGTGTCTTTTTGGCAGAGCTGGTTGGATTTCCATTTAACAGAACTTGTGGGCCCAGGGCTGGATTTCTGTGTCTCAGTTAGTACTTCATCTTACCTTGCAGACCTACCCCGAGGGAGCTTAAGAAAACCAAACCATGTAAGAAGAAAGACACACTTCATCAAATCTGAGAGAACGACATCCCAGTTGTAGCCATATGTTATCTAATTTTTCATGGTAGTTTACTTTCCCTTTTAATAGAAATTATAGGGGTTTTTTTATTACAAGCATTACTACAGTTTGATACTAGTACAGCTCCCTTGCAGTACCCACTGTACATATTCACATGCATACAAAAAGTCAAGCTGGTGTCAGAGTGTTGCAAGAGTGATTAAGACACGTGATAAAAACTGAAAGCTACTGACTTCGGTGAAGATCAGCACTCTGGAAGCATTTGGTGCTCTTGGTCAGATGGTTGGAAAGTTCTTCTTACACTTGTGTAATGTATATGCACAGGTATCCTTGTCCTTTCCAAAATTTTCTTGTGGATTATTAACAAATTGTTTGCAAGGTGGAAAACAGTGCAGTCACTGTATGATTTCAGCTTTCCAACTGAGCATACTTTAGGTACAGTTGATGGCAACTAGCCTGTAGTTCTTGTTGCAAATAATTAATAGTCTTACAGCAAAAGAATGATTCTTTTTAAATCCAATTAGAAAAATATTTGGAAAAATCAAAATCAAAATATTCCCACTGAACAGTGGAAGCAGCCCCAGAGAGGTTGTGGAGGCTCCGTCCTTGGAGATGTTCAAAACCCAGCCCTGAGCAACCAGCTCCAACTGGCCCTTTTTGAGCAGGGAATGCTGGACAGGATGATCTCCAAACACCTCATCCAACCTCAGCTATTCTGTGATTCTGTAATAAATAAACATAGCATCTCATAGTACAGGGGAATGCAAGTTTTTGTATTGCATATTAATTGTTGGTATTCACAGGCTTAAATGCTAAATGCTAGAATTTTGAACTATACCTTAGTTTAAATTTGGCATACTGAGTCTGAGTCAAAAGAATATACAAGTATAAAGAAATGTATACTTCACTTAACAAAAGAACTTGCGAATATTTGAAAAGGGAACCAAATCACTTCACAGCCTCATCAGTGAAAAACTGAAGTAATTGCAGAGGGTGGAATCTGATCTTCAGTGTCTTATGTTAAGCAAGTAAATTATTTATCATCTTTTTTAAGATAGAAAAAAATCAATAACAAGAATGTCAGGGGGAGAAAAAGTGTGTTCTCAGCCTCTGTGCAGGAGTACTTGCTCTTCGTATTTCCACCTTTCACTCTGCAGTTACAAGGACATGACAGAGTTAAAAGGTTTGCCATGCATGCTACCCTGAGAAGAACAGATTGGCACAACGTATCTATTTTCTCAGAAGATAAACATGATTTCTTTCCTGGCAGGTGGTTTTGCAATTGTATTTGGGCAGTCAGCTTTGCATATGGATGCCAGAACACCTGCCACTCAAGAATATATTTATAGAAACTGTAAACTAATTAATTCCCTTAAACATCCCAGTGGTTTTTAATGACATATTATGATAGTCTGTCCAGTGGGGATTACATCACTGTTTTTCTGGAGCTAATTTGCTTATCTGCTTTCCGTTTGCCTTCTACCTTTATAGTTGTGCCACCTGCCTCTAAAGCAAAGATAACAAAACACTGTTCCTGAAAAGCTAGGTGTCAAACCCCGCTCTTCTTTGAAACTGTGGGGTCTTGTTCTGCCTGTGAGCACATGCCTGCCTCCACCTGGAGATCCCAGCTCTGAGGCTGAGGTGACAGCTGAACAGGTAGCTACAGAAGGCACAGTGCTGGCAACTCACTTCCCCGCAACTCAGGATCTCCTGAGTAATGAGCAAACTCCCTTTTGACTTTTCTCACAGCAGGGGTTTTGGAACCCTTTCTCTCTTTGTATGGGTGCTCCAGTAGCCCACAAGAGAGAGCTCAAACTGCTGCATCTCCCTCAGTGAGAAGGGCAAATGTGCCGCTGCTCTGCTCCTTACCTGCTTGAAACCTGTAGAAAATTGACACCTTTGAGACCAGTGTCACCTGGTCTACCTTGGCAGAAGTTGGCCACATTCAAATAGTTATGAAGAGATAAGTGGACAAGCAAGAACACCATGACTCCATAAGATCATTTCCATGGTCATAACATACCGGACTAAATTTGAAGAAGATTTGGACTTTCTTCCAAAGATAGGAAAGTGTTGTCCTCATCCTCTGCAATTGCTTCAGTCATCCAATAGCTCTATGGCTCCATGCCTGTATTGTTCCTTCATTTTCTGACCCAGTGTTCAAGAACGTATTTCTTCCTAGTAGGAGACCACCCTAACTCTGCTTACAAATAGGCTGAGAAATGAAGGGCCCTCAAACTTTCTTTTTGGAGTTGTTTCATATTGCTTGATACAACTTTTTGTGATTTTACTGGGCTAACGTGAGAGTTAGCATCAAATCCCCAGCCTACTGATGATGAACTTTCCCTGGGAATGAGAATATCTTAGATCTAGTCTATTCTAGTTTATATGAGGATTTGTGAGGAGACAGAGAAGGAAAAAGGAGGAAAGGGAAGTTCTTGAGCATTACACCTGCTTTAGGTTATGTCACAAATGCAACTTGTCTACCTATTTTAATTTCTGCCTCTAGTCTTCCAACACATACATAAAACCAGATGCCAACTCTGTCCGTAGGTAAATGTTCATCCTGGATGAGAGCTTTCATCTGGCATAAGAACAGTTTAGTTCTTAAGGACTTAAATTTGATGTCTTTCTCTGCTACAGACCTTTTGTGTACTTTTGTAATGCTACTGCCTAGGAGAGGTCTTCAGTTTTCTACATCAACTGTAAAGAGGGAAAGTAAGGAGAAAAGATCAGCCAGTCAAAGTGAATACCTTGAAACTAGTTGCTATAAGGGCTTTCATCACGTTCTCTGTGGCTTTAGTTTCCATGCTATAAAATAAGGATAATGATTGATTTATGAATACATTACAGGATGTGAGCTGTTCATATAGATCAACTAGAGTAGGTTTCTACCTTTCCTACACGTTATGCTTGGGCACTGTATAAGCAGGTTCTATGAGTTTTCTAGAATCATCCCTTTTGTGAGCTATTTGGATAGTTGTAAAATGCAATGAATAAATTAGGAAGATGTGCTGAGTAGGTAGCAATAACATCAAGCCCTTTACTCCCATAATAATGCTAAAATGTCTGAGACTTTAATCAGATATTATTATATAATGTTTGACTCTGGTTTAATTATACAATTATTTATTTCATGAATATGTTTACTTTTTTTGGCAGATATATATTCAAAGTATTAGAATTATCAAGCCTTAGTGAACATTGGCCCCATTATCTATATAATCTAATGGCAGTGTACCAGTTTCACCTCATTTTCACAAACTAGCAAAGGCAGTTCATTGTCTTAATAACAAAACTGATGTTGGTAACAATACATTTGACACTAAAATCCGTACTGAGTCTCTTAGGGGTGAGGAAAAAGTATTTAACTGGATAACTAATACCAGTTATAGAATTTTTGGAGGGAAAGATCTATTAGTGTGTAAACTAGGATTAAGTTACTGGCCTTATTTCTCAATTCCATCTCAGAATGCATGACTTTGAACAAGCGAGCTGAAGATTTTGTGTTGTGTTGCTGTGTTACTTAAACGTTTACTTACACCCTAATGTGGGGGTGTCATATCCACTATTCTTGACTACAGGAAACCCCTTTAAAACCAGAAACACAAATCAGCACGATGCTGATTTTTATTATCATGCCAAACCGGCTCAATTCACTGGACTATGATGAACTACATTTATCCAACCACAACAACCCCATCAATCTAAACCCAGTGAAGTTTTAAAGGAGAAGGAGAATATCTACTTTAAACATACTTTTTTCCTCAAGAGTTTCTGTGAGCAGTGATGCTCTTCTGAGCAGTAGCACCGATCTGCAGCTCTCATCCCTAGCTGGCATTTGTCTTCTCATTATTTGGATTTATATGTCTTGACTACCGGGAAAAGTGAATTAAAAACATATGTTGATTGATTTCCTTTCTTGTGTCACTCCTTGTTGTTTGGAAGAGCGTGCATGCATCTGTTCTGCAACATTAAAAAGGAGGTGTTTTCTCATATTTTTTCTATACATAGTCTTCAATGTTTGATCATTCTGTGTATACCCTGACTCAGCTGAGATACAAAATTTGCTTCCTGGATTAGGTACCCAACAATTTTTTTACCACAGTCTATGACATAACTAATTCTCTTTTGTTTCCATCTCCTTTGGTAGATTAATTTTTCTTCCTTTGAATTATAACTGAGAGATAAATTCTCATTTATTGTCTTTACTGACTTTCTAAATAAATTTGTTGCCTTTATACTTTTCATCAGTTTTCATCATAAGGTAAGGTTCACCTGTGCTAGTGATTGCTCAAGTAACTATGATCTGCTGCATTCTGTAGCTGCATACACCAAAGAATGTTGTTAATTCCACATTGTTCTGTCTTGTCTTGCATCTCTGGAGCATCATTGTGGATATTTGACAAAACAAAGCATTATGAAGCTAGTATCAAAGCTGTGGTTGTACCCGTAAGCTGTTTGGACTCTAATAATATTAGAATCATCTCAGATTCTTCAGATTCTCTGGAATGAGACAGCAGAACATCTGACACTGAAAAATATTCAGTTGGCTGAAGAAAAGCCATAAGGTGAGTTCAAAGTGGTTTTGTATTAGTCAGGTTTAAACAGTTTATATCACATATATAGGTGCAAATCCACTTTTGCACTGCCTGCTGAGTTTCAGCATTTGACTGAAAAATGTGAATTCCTGTTTTGACCAACTAGGTTAGGGAGTAAATGGGACCTTTTATGTAGGATACTTATTTGACAGCTGGATTGTCATGTGTAAGCATATTTAAAGGCATTTTCATCTGATTTGCATATAGCTCATGAATCCTAGAATGGTTTGAATTGGAAGGGACCTTAAAGATCATCTAGTTCCAATCCTCTGCCATGGGCAGGGACACCTTCCCTTAGACCAGGTTGCTCAAAGCCCCAACCTGGCCTTGAATATTGCCAGGGATAGGGCATCTACAAGTTCTCTGGGCACTCTGTTCCAGTGCCTCACCACCCTCAGAGTGAAGAATTTCTTCCTCATGTCGCATCTAAAGCCTGTTCTCTTTCAGTTTACAGCCATTCCCCCTTCTCCTATCACTCCATGCCCTTGTCAAAATTCTCTCTCCAGCTCTCTTGTAGACCTCTTTAGGTATTGGAAGGATAATTAAGGTTTCCCCTTAAGCCTGTGCTCATAGGAAAGGTGCTCCAGGACTCTGATCATTTTTGTGGCCTCCCCTGGACTCAAACTGACAGGCCCATGTCCTTATTTTGGGGGCCACACAGCTAAACGCATATCCTTCTCTGTCCCCTGTCCTACCAGACATGCAGATTTTGTGCAGGGGTGTTTTGTTTTGTTTTGTTTGTTGTCGTTGTTGGTTTGGTTTTGGGGGTTTTTTTTGTTTGTTTGTGGTGATTTTTTGGGGGTTTGGGGGTGGTTTTTTTTGGTGCCAGAGAATTTGATACAATTTATTGATCCTGATAATCAATGTATCATTAATCATGTAGCTATGCAAAACTAGAACACGGCTTGGGGCTTTCTTGCTTTGTTACGAAAGCCTCTTCTATCAACTGTACACGATGAGTTTTCTTATGCAAGACAATATATTGACTGAGTAGCTGCATCTGACTGGGTGGCTGGACCATTCCGTTGAATAACCCAGCTAGAACAACTTCTGTCAGGATGCTGTGTCTAAACATACAACACGGTAGAACAGAACTGCAGAGGACATGTTAAAATTTTCACATGCTAAGCCAACATACTTAGAACGTTGAATGTAAGTAGAATTTTGAATTGTATTCACTAGACAAAAGATTATATTTTAAATTTTTATGAAAAAAAAGTGTCATTTTGCAATTTTACTAAATAACCTTAGTTTTTACAGGTGCTTAATCTAAACATCCTTTGGGGAATTTTTTTAACTTAGAAAGGAGTTTCATGGTCTGACTTCTTCCTTCCTGCTACACATTGTGCATAGTAGTTCTTAATATTAATATAGTTCTTCCAGATTTTGTTTTATATTTGTACTACTTATTGTAGAACATGAGAATTAAAGATGCTGACTGAAATCTAAAGTGCTACAGAGGAAATTAAAGCCATCAAAGCATTCATTAAGTGCCCTTTCAACTTGATGTTTTGCCAAGTGTAGTTAGCTGGAACAATTATGACTAAACAACTTGTGTCAGAATTTTCTCACTTTCTGAAGCTAAAATTTATCACAGATAAGGTTTTGTTGCATCAAAGAGTCAATTCTTGCCAGTTTCTCTCTCCTCCTTCTCAGCAGTCTGCTAAAAAAAACCCCAAACAATTTGTTGTTTCATTGGCAATCTCAGGGCTGTCGAATAACCAATAGGTTATTTCACTTACTGATAGAAAGTCAGGGCCCTGTTGCTTTTTGCAGATGGGGCTTACTTCAGAAGGCAAACAGGTTTCAAAATATAAAAATTTTCTGAGGGAGAATATTTCCTTTTTCCACACAGCTCTATTGCCAAGGTAACCTGGCCACAAAGAGTACTTCAAAGAGATTGGATGGTGCTGTTTGTTTGAAATAAAAATGTGATCAATAAGAGTATCTAACAATGAAGTGGTGAGAATGTATTGCTTTATGGTAAAGCAATTTTCATTTTGATACATTGAGAAATGAATGTAAAATGGAAACCCTCAGGGTTAACCTAATGAAATCTCTTAAAACTTGTGATATCATTATATTCAATTAACTGTTTGACTGGCAGTTACCACTTAGGAGATGAACAGATCATTTTAACATACTGGACTACAAATATGGGTGAAATTGCGTCATTATGAACAGCTAAGCTGCTACAGAGCTACCAGAAAATAAGAAGGCATTCAAAGAAAAACTCATTTTACTTCAAAAAGCATGTCTCAGCAACTAGCAGGAAAAAAAATGCTGATGGAAAATCTGTAGCTTGTGGAAAAGGCACGGAAAGCTTCCTAGAGGGAGCAGGGCCCAAGGGAATCAGGTTGCTCAGGTGGATTCTAGGCAGATCAGCACGTGTGTGTCTCATGATCCCTGCCAGGAAAACTACAGCTTGCCTTTTTTCTTTTTTTTTTTTTCTTTTCCAGAAGCAAAATCTCCAAACTTGGAAAAGCAATTAATGTATTTCCTGTCTGTGCGATGAGATGAGATTTATCCAGATTTTGGTTCAAAATGAGATTTATCCAGATTTTGGTTCAAAATCATCATATTTTGATGAGAAACTACATAATTGTATTGTTCAGGAAGCTAGCTGTCCCACCAACTAATAGGAAATGTTCACCTCTACCCGATGTTACCTGATGTGAGGATGTTTGACAGAGACTGTCTCAGGCTGTTACCATTTGGCCAGTGAGGGTATCTCCTGACTGGTAGCAAATCAGCCCTTGTCAGTGACAAGCAGGTTAGTAATTCCATTTCTTTGAAATCTGTTTTAGAGAAGGCACTATGAAATCCAGAAAGAAAACAGCAATACAGCTGTCAGTGTCTCGAATGAAAATTACATGAATGAACTTTGACTGTATTTCAAGGAACCAGTCACTGAAACTGCAAAATCCACTTCGAGATGAAATGTTTGTGCCAAAAGCATGATTTTTTTTTTTTCTTGTAAGTGAATCTTTTGTTATCTGTCTCAGAAACTACATACCCGTGTTAAAGATTTTTAAATAACCATTGAATACTTCTGTTCTACCAGCAAAGAAATGTTGAGCCTTTGATTGTCAAAAGCATTTAGATAATGAACGCCCATTGATTCCCCCATAAAGGAATATGGGGGAAGAGAAATTCTCGGTTGTGAATTTCAAATCCTTCCACTTACATCACAGCAATAAAAAGAGCATTCACAAACTGCACATTGGAGATGGCTCAGTTTATACATTTTATATTGCTTTTATTTTGACTTAATGGGAATGCTGTTAAGGCCAAAGTCTCTGTGGGATACAAGCTGTCTAAATGGATGCAGGGAACTTCTTAGGCAGGAGCTGGAGAGAAACAAGCGGAAGGCAGGCAGGTAAGCACACAGCATCCTGCCTAGGACCTGCTCCCCAGAAGAGCATGTACTGTGCACTACAGATCAAGACTCCTCGCATCCAAATGGAAGCTTTCTATTAAGCTCCAGGGGCCTGTGTGGAAGGCCTTGTGTTCAAAATTGTGATCAGATTATGGACCCAGTGCATTCTGTCTGTTAACAGCAGTATGCCCTTGTCAAAGAATAGCCACAAGAGTGACTAACACACTCAAAAACATGCGTTATGGTCAGACTCCAGTGGGCACAATCTGTTTATCCTAACAAAGACAAGGCTAAGGGGGACCTTAATCACAGTTTTTAAGTAACTACATGGGGAACAGCAATGTCGTAATAAAGAGCTCACCAGTTTTGCAGATGAATGCATAAGGATAGCTGATGTCTGCAAATGGAAACAGGTTATATTTAGCCTAGAAATCAGGTACAAATATTTAGTGGTGAGGTTGTTTAACCTCTGGAAGAACTTATATGTGGTGAATTTTTCATCCCTGCAATTTTTTTTTTAACACAGTCCTAATATAATTCAGGGAATGTCTATTGACTGTGGTATATGGGACATCAGACTAATGAATAGGAATGTCCCTTCTGGCTAAGTTACAGCTCTGTAAAATTCAGGAAACATATTCAAGTACCTGAACGTGGATTTTGGCTAGAGGTAGTTGGGAATTTTTCACGAAAATGATATTACACTGTGAAGTGTAATTTCCAAGGCAGGAAAAATACATGATAGCATTTTTTAGGTGTCATAATTTTCTGATGGAGAATTAAAAATAAAATTGCTATTATATTTCATGTTAGTTTACCTGAATACAAGTATTGATTTTGTTTTGACAGTGATCTAAACTATTTTCCTTCAGATCAATATTAAATAAATATAATATAGCATAGCATTTTGCCATAGACAAATTTTACCTTTACAGAACTGTGTTCTTTTATAAACTGGAGTTTTGGTCAAACATGTATTCTCTAAGGCATTTTTGAAATCATATAACTTACCTTAGCTGATATATGCTGTTGATGGCTTTATTTTGGTCCTGTCAGCCTGCTATGGAGACAGAAAGCAAAACTGGATTGAGAGAATAATAAGATGAAGTTTAATGCTGTAATACAACTGAGTAACCAAGTAACTGAGTAACTTATTTCTAAAAAATTCAGATATCTTAACTGAATATGTCAAAATGGGACCTTTGGACATTTCTGAGTGCATTTTGTTCCTTGGAGTTTGTTCAATGTTTTTATGCTGCTTCAAGATGAATCTAATCTTTGTAAGAGGTTTGACTCTGAATTTTTCCCAGTTTCTGTTTTAAGATCCATTTTTTCAAAATTTGTCATAGAAGACTCAAGCTCATGGCAATACGAGGTCTACTATGATTATGCTTTTTCTTTGTTAAAAAACAACTTTTCTGTATGGAAGGGGTGCAGATTCTATATTAAGCCATGTAAAATCTGAAGAGAGGCAAACTTCGAAGGCTGAGCTGACATAAGTAATTCACTTATCAAAATCAAAATTCTGGACTCTCTGGTCTCATCTGCCCTATAGTATTTCCCCTAGAAGGGAATACTCAGCTTTCAGTATTAACCATTTCTCTTCCACATTGAAAATTCAAACTACTTCCAACCCTCCTTTGAAATGCCTTTGTTTCATTTCCCTTGAAAACGCTGTAGGCACCTGCAGGCTTGGCAGTCTCCCCAGGAATTAAGGTAGAGTTTATTGCGTTTTAGGGAACACAGAACATTAAATGTTATAGGGTTTTCACAAGGTACTTCTGAAAGTAGAGACTGGTTCTAAAAATTTGAAGTGTAGGGACTCGGTGGATACTGGAAAAACGCAGAAAAGAAGAAAAAAGTTGTAGGATAACTATTGTGGCAACCAAGCCCCACACAACCACCTAATACCCTCCCCCATCAGGTTGACCGGGGAGAGAATTGGAAGAGTAATAGTGAGAAAACTCATGGGTTGAGATAAAAACAGTTTAATAAGTAAAGCAAAAGCTGCGCACACAGGTAAAACAAAACAAGGAATTCATTCACCACTTCCCAGGGGCAGGCAGGTGTTCAGCAATCCCCAGGAGACCAGGGCCCCATCATAGCAGTGACTTGGAAAGACAAATGCCATCACTCCAAATGTCTCCCTCTTTCTCTGTCTCTACACTTTTATACTAAGCATGATGTCATATGGTCTGGAATAGCCCTTTGGTCAGTTTGGGTCACCTGTCCTGACTGTGTCTCCTCCCCAGACCCCTTGCCAAGGTGGCAGTACAGAAAGCAGTAAAGGTCTTGGCTCTCTGTAAACCCTGCTCAGCAATAACAAAAACATCTCCCTGTTATCAATTGTGTTTCCAGCACAAATCCAAAACACAGCCCCACACTCGCCACTGTGAAGACAATGAACTCCACACCAGTCAAAATCAGCACACTATGGTATACTTTTACACCAGAGATTGGTGATGATGGTGGAAGAGATGGCATAGAGAACTGTTTTACTGGAATTAGTTAGAAAGAGAAACTGTGAGTTTTGAGATAAGTTTATATCTTTAAGATCTGTTTCCTGGAGAAAAAAATTCCTTTTCTTCTTTCTTTTTTCTTTTCTTTTCTTTTTTTCTTTCTTTTATCCCCCCCTTTCCCACTAGAAATAGGGAAATAGATTTGGTAAAGTAAGAATTACGGGTTTTTCCTATTAGAAAAACATAAGAAGATAATTTAAAATACTAACCTTTTTGATTTACTCAGATATTCATTAGAAGGGCAACACTGTGATTTTTTTTGTTTTGGTTTTGTTTGTTTGCTTGTTTGAGGGCTTTTTTGGGGGGAGGGGGGAGAGGGTGATGTTGTTTGTTTGTTTTTCCTGTTGTGAAACAAATAGTGTTTGGCTATGTCTTTTCAGTTGACCATTTGAACTACATTTAAAATGTAGAAGAATTTAGAAATTCTGTTTTCAGTTGCAAGACAAATTAAATGGCACTTTTTATTGGCTATTGTTCTTAGAAGTGGGTTTTGTAAGAAAAAATCTAATCTGAAAAAAATTCTGAGATTTCAGATTTCTTCTTTTAAACTGATCAATATTTTGAAATGTTTTGTGAAGGACAATATTCTAAAGATTTTTTTAAATTTAGATTGTCTACCTTATTGTGAATAATTTAAATGTAAAATTAACCACCCCAATTTTTTTCACTTTTAGGAAAAATCAGTGATATGGTGTATTTTGGAACATTTTGAACAAGTCTTTGTTCAAATTCTTGTTCAAAAACAGATCCTTTTTATTCCCAAAAATCTAGTCAGTCTTACTTTAATACTGTCTACACCTTATTTAAAGAAAGCATGTTTTTGAGGTTTCATCAGAAAACAATGCACAGAATGCAAAAGTAGAACAATTTAGTAAAGAGAAACAGCATATCAATCAACTTACTCACTGGACAGTCACAGTGTCCAGTCTCATACTTAGCCTTATTTTTCCTAAGGTACTGTGGACTATTATATAGTGTCCTGTGGTTACTTGGTAAGAAATTCAGGTAACTGCTTTTCACTCATATAGGGATTTGTTTTATTTTGGTTTTTGTTTTGGTATTTTTGTAGTTCAACTGTGAAAGTAAAGAATAGTAATATTGAATTCGGCTGCTTCTTCTGTTTGTGAATCACTCATGAATTATTCCTGATTTTCTGTGAATTTTTATTTGTCAGTAGTCTCTGAATGTTTTCAATTAATAGCTTACAGTTTAAGGGTTTCTTGAGGACTGTTTGCCCTGGGATTATTCATTATTTATGTTGAACTATGAGAAATATGACATAGTTTAAGCAACTTGTATGGAAGATCAGCATATTTTAATTAAGAAAAAAACAAACACAACCTCCTCCCTAAAAAGAAAACAAAAAGCCACCAAAGATTGAATTTGATAAAATACTTCAGTCCAATACACTTACTTGAAGAACGGCAAATAGAATATGCATCTGGCATGTGTTCTGTGAGGATCTGGTATCTTTGTCACAAACTAAATCTCAGCTTATTGATCAAATGAACTGGTATAAATCAGCTATCATGGTAAATTTTATTTAATGGGAGCATGTAAAATATGTAAATATATGTTTCAAATTGTATTCATGAACCTTCTTTTGTTTAATGGTGTTGATTTAAGACTCCACTGAGGTCTCCTTTGGTGTTTACATTTGCTTGCTCCTGTTGTTTTGTGCCTAATTATTAATTTGAATGTGCATTATACAAATGATGGCCTATTGCTTTCATTTCTGCTTTGCTTTCTTCATTTATAGTCAACAGCACCATGACAGTTTTGCCAAAGAAGAAGTTAGGCATGTTTAATTCTCTTGCATCAGAACTCCACTTCCCTGTCCTCATCCCACCCCTCCAAATGCAAAACGAAATCTGCAGCTGTTTAGATACAAACTTTAATTTCTAAAATACAGCAAAAAATGTGACTTTGAAATTAATCTGCCCAGCAGACAAAAGGATGGCATTATTTCCTGTTAACTAATTTCAAACGTTGAAACTCTTAAAAACTAAAAACAAAGCCCCCATACAATATTGTAAATAGTTCTAATGTCCAAACTTGCTGCATATGGTGTCTGCTTCAGTGTATTGCACAGCCTGCTGAGCTGTGACCCAGTGGTTTTTAAAAACTCTGAGTGCTCTAGCAGGTTCAGACTGCATGTTATTATCTACCAAGCTCTGCCAAGACACATACACACAGAAAGTTGTATCCAAGAACGAATCTTTGACTGTTGACACTAAAAAACAACTTTCCAAAAGATTAAAAAAATAGGCATTTTCTAGACATGCAAAGATGTTTTGCAGGATGTTCTTTCTGTGATTTTTTATTTATTGGACAATTGCATCGAAAATGCCTATTGTGGGAAATAAATAACTTTCAAGTTATATGAGAAAAGGTAGTATTTTTTTGGAAAGGAGTGAATCACAGTGGGTTATGGATTTTTCAAAAGTCTCGATCATTTACTGTTCCACCAGAAATCAAGGGAAACTGCAGCTGCCCAGCACCTCTCTAAAATCAGACCCTGCAGGAACCAGAATAATAATGGCAATTGCACTATCAAGGGCAAAATTACTAGACCTATAAATTCTTTTGTTTCACTGTTATTTTATGAAAAGTGATTTACAAAAAAAACATTGTCTTGGGGATCTCCATTTCAGTGCAATTCAGTGATTTGGTAGTTCACCTGTTCCTTTTCAAGGGAAGATCACATTGCTCTTATATCAGAGACCTGAAAATTAATCCTTTCCTTTTCCTTTTTTTCTCACTATCAATAAAAGTGCTGGGGGATCAAACTCTGTCTCATAGTTGTACTTGCTATGACTGTCCTGTTACAAGGGAAAAGATATATAGAGCTGTAGTTAATAGCACAATAAATATGAAGGCTTCATGATTTTGTGAAAAAACCCCCCCAACTCATACTGAAGATATAAGCAAGAGTCATATTTGCAATGGACAGTGCAATGCTGCCATTCTCTTCAGAAGT
Organism: Dendrocincla tyrannina; assembly: GCA_035047865.1. Taxonomy (NCBI): domain Eukaryota; kingdom Metazoa; phylum Chordata; class Aves; order Passeriformes; family Dendrocolaptidae; genus Dendrocincla; species Dendrocincla tyrannina. The sequence goes on from JAWWMP010000001.1 coordinate 18,319,397, forward strand.
GCTGAGGCAATGGCTAAAATATTCAGTCTAATTTTGGGTGTTGTAGTTCAGCAGATAGTTGGATGGGGAGAAGAGAATCTAGAGAAAATGAAGAAAAACATTAATTGGGACATAGTGAAAGTTTTATTTACTTGCTGCAGATTGGAGCAGATACCAGCAGGACTGTGCACACAGAGCCAACCCTGCCTGGAGAAGGGGAGTTTACCAGATCACCTTTTTTAGGTCCTTCCCAACCCTGTGTTCGCTCATTGAACGGTTACTATACAAAAGCCTTCCACTGACTTTGTTGGCTTGAACATAAATACCGGGAAAGAGATTCAACAGAGGTAGGAGATAAAAACCTGAACCTGACTTCTCATCCACTCTTGCTGAGTTGAGCTTGCTGCTCCTGAGCAAGAACATTTTCTCCCTTTGCTTATTTTTTTCATGAGAAGTCTTTAAAGGTTCTGGCTGTATCCTTGATTTGTTTATGCTTGGCTCTCTACTAAAAAAATAAAATAAAAAATGAGAGAGAACCCTTAAATTTGTACAAAACCTCTAATTTTTATACTGCTTTGAAGTGATAACAGCATCTCTGTTCGGATAGTCCTGTTTCAGAACCAGTTCTGACAGAGCTGCCTCCTGTTGAGGTTCAGTGTTTACTCACTTGGAAACTGTGAAGGAAAACAACCGTGTGTGAAAACAGACTTCTGGCAACAGTGGAAGATCCTTAGTAAAACAAAACAAAAGTTGGTCTTCCTGTTTTAAAAGGTTTTGGACTAGCTCCTATTCTGAACAGGGAGGTAATGCTGAAGATCTCAAAAATGTTTCAAAATTACTAACCTAGGCAGCAGAATGGACTGGGTAAGCAGAATTTTGTCCTAATTTCCTAGGAACCCAGAGCACAGTATCCTTTTCAAATCAAGCTTCCAAGTGTTTCAGTGTTTTCAAAGCAGTCCTTTTGAACTAGAATACCTCCACAGTAAAAATAATAATAAAACCCCACAGCTTTTATAAGTGAGGATCCTTGTGGAAACTGAATCCTTTGCTTACAAAGAGTTTCAGTTTTGATGAGCCAACAAAAAAGTTTGTTGAACTCTCTGACTTTGTACCTAATCCTAGAAACTTGTTTGAGGAAAATAGTAGACTCCAATACTAGCTGATGTAGAGGCGCCCTCTTGACTAGGAATGTATTTGTCACCTCATTCACTTCAGTGGATGCCTTGCCAGCATGTTGATTTCCAGGGTTTTGTTGCAAATTACAGCTCTCCGATGTCAGCTTTAACCCTGCCTCTGTCCTTTTGTATAATCTGTTTTCTTTTTAATTAGGTGGTGTAATTTATTCCCCTTAATTCAGTGTGTTGTGGTAAAAGGTCCATACTCGGTGTCAAAATGCTGTTAGTAAAATTGCATTTGGTTCCCAGTAAATTGTGTTGTCCTTTCCTTGTCACGGTGAAGCCCATGATAGTTCAGACAGCATCTTTGCTGACTTCATGCATTGATATGACAGCTTGTTTGTCCCTCTCAGAGACAGATATCAACCTTTTCCTCGTTCCTAGTTATTCCATGGCATTTTAGAATTTAGATAGCAGCTGTTTTAAATACATGCAGAACCTCTTCGTACCATTATCAGAGAGACCTCTCCCTCCATGTAGGATAAATCAGGATCGTTTAGATTGGCCTGCAATTCTTTGCATGTTTGGTTCATTTCAGGGAGCGTGCAAATGTTGCAGGAAATCTCATTCCTAACTAGCGTTAATAAAGAACATTGTTTTACTGCCCTTTTTTACAGGACTCTCATATTTCTTACTGAATCAACTGATAAGAAAGAAGGGAACAGAAGAAAGAAAACATAATGCGTGCACATTCTTTCACCATAAAGAATGCATTAAGCAAAAAATTCCAGCAACAGATGGCTCAGAATTAGTATGAGGATGTGACAGTGGGCTATCTGTTTTGAGGAGGGCTATCCTGAAGAAGCCAGAATTATTTATATATTCTGCCCAAACTTTATTTGTAATTAGGATCCAGCTCAATAGCAGCAAGTACTCAGCACGAAAGAAAATAAATTTATGAAAATATTTTCTAGTATTGCTCATTCCATTTTGTGGCATGTTATGTTGTGGTTCATTGTGTTATATAATATGTTGAATATGAAGACAGTATCATTTAATGCAAAGTGATTTAGGAGGAGGGAGGGAATGGAGAACCATGTTGTGGGTCCTAAACAAAACCTTTTTTGTTGCTCAGAACTGGGGGAGACTTCTTTTTGGTGCTATGATATCATGAAGTTCCTAAAAGTAGTACAAATACATCTGAAAACTTGCTGGATCTGGGCTTCACAGCTTGCTGGCTTGGAAATGCACATAAAATGATTTACATGTAACTACTGTACTTCTGCCAGTTTGATTAGAAGACTGGATATGATACCTCTAATTATAAAGTGAGATTACTAAAATAAAATCTTGCTGAGTTCCACTGTGATGGATATTGGAATAGTGAAACAATTACAATAGTAGCCCATGTGAATGTCAAAATAAATGAATAAACTCTTGACAGTGAAAGTTATAATGCTGTTAAACAAGTGACATTAAACCAGAAAGCAACCAACACATAAAAAATGCGTCAGTTCTGCAGTCCTGATCAAAGTAAGGAAACTGGACTGAAACTGTTGGAATAGTCTGAAAATGCATTTATTGAATATCAAGGCCACAGCTTATTCTAGACTTGTATGTGAATTGTTCTAAAATGGACCATCTGGTACAATAATGTGCCTCGTTTCATTGTTCTGTACCTTTCATGTCTATCATTGTTAGAATAGAACTGATCTAGACTGATGAAGCATAAGACAATCCATTATCTCTACCCCTAGCAGCCTGGCAGAGACATTGGGTAGGCCTATCTGAAATAACTTCTAATCATTAGCCTTTATCAGCATCAGTATAGACTTCCCAGAAAGTAAATCACTGTGGACTGAATCATCAATGCCTTCATTTAGTACAAGAAAACCAGCTGTGCATACATCATGATGAGAAGATTCCTGGTTAACAGTGTGTGTTGAAGAAGATTGCATCCATGTTTTTCAAACCTGTTCCCACAAGTTGTGGCCAAGTGTTTATAGGAGGCATTTTGCTTTCTGAGATGTTTTCAATTTTTTTTCCTCAGCCTAATACCCTGTTATCGTGCAATGGAATGTGTTGGATTCCAATGCTATAAATATTTGAGGAGGGCGCCAAATGCACCAGTCTTAAACTGATGGATCTCTTATCTAGAAAATTACTTCCAGATTTAGTTCGTGAGGGAGAATAAGAAAGCCAAAAAGACTTGATTTTCAAAAAAACACTAATTAGTATAACTAGAGTGTAATTGCAAACTTTTAGAAGTTTGAGGACAAGTAAGACGTGAAACATCTTCTCCCATTTTGTATTTGCTTTCTCTAGCATTTACTTAAAACTAGGGGACTATAATGCGATGAAGCTCATGCTACTTTTTCATTATAATTCCACAGTTGACTAGCTTCTAATTTAGACCAAATACTGCAATTTCCAGACATGCCGGGTTTTAAGTCAGTTGTTAAAAAAGCCCGGGTGGATAACCACAGTTACCCAGGTTCCGATGCGGTGCTCAAGCATGTGCCTAATGGGAAAGGTTCAAGTGGTGACGCTGATGGTGGTGGGAGTAGGTTTGTATTCCGCCAATGTTTCACCACTCCTGCAGACTTCATCCAGCATCTAGGCTCCTTTGGCAACTCAGGGTTTCAACACCAGGTTGGACAACCCTCCAGACACCAGTTCAAAGAAGATGCACATAGTTTTGGCAAGGAGCCTTTTAGTACTGATGTATTCAGAAATAGAAAACTGCATGGCTTACAAATTCTCATATCAAAAATCTGTTGGCATATGAGATTTTAGGAGGTAAGAGGTGCTATGAGAATGCGTCTTGAAGTTGAGTTATAATGTAGGTACCTCCTGAGTCATATTTCTGGAAATGGCTCCTATGAAGTATGTAACTGATTCAGATCTTGTTTAACTGAAAACCTAAGTATAAAAGCATTAAGGGTTAAGCAACTTCAATTAATGATCCAAGACAATTATGCTTAGTTACAAACCATTATAAAGAAGATGCAAAACAGCCATTATATGCAGTCACATATAATAGTGTTATTTAACATGTGACCCAGCAGCATATATTATCTAGTGCAGATGTTTCCAGTTGAAGTAAGGACATAAAACTTGCCATCTCCTGGCACAAGTGGTAGAATGTTATTTCTGCGAGAAAAATAAATTCTGTGCTGCACAGACCTTTCATCTGTCACAGACACGATCCATAAAACTGGAAAACTTTACTGTGCTGAAAACCTGTCTAACCGAAAAGGAATGAGAACAAAGTGCATTTTTTCACCTTTATCTTTTATTTCCAAGTGTTTTTGACATATTAACATATACAGGTGTTGGATTCCTTTATATAGAAAGAGATCAAATACTGCCAATTTTGTTGCAAGTGTTTTTAAATAAAATTTCCTCTGAAAAATTATGTGAATATAAATACTAGAGCTCTGTTCCCCACCTATGTGAACCAACTTGATGTGTAATTATGGTGATGTTATATAAAAGGCAAATGATTAATTACATGACTATTAAGTTTTTCATTTGCTTCATACTGGCTCTCTGGCTGCCTGTTTCATAGTCTAACCCGTTGTGGAGAGGATCACTCAAAGAAGTGGCTACATTTCTGCGTGAGTAGTATTCTGCCTCAAAATAGCTTTCATACCATGGGATCCTTCTTAAATAAAGGTAGAGATTAAATGTCGAAGAGTAATTTTTAATTATAGGTAGGAATAACGCTATTTACTTGAAATTATTGATAATATTTTAGTACACAGTTGTCTTACTATAAAATAACAATAGTGAGTTATTTAAATACATCACTAGTCAAATATCGGGCATCTTTCCCTTGGTTATTTTCTTCTATCCCAGTGAAGTTGTAAGCAGCCATGTTACAATACAGCCAGCTCCTTTTTAAGAACAAGGATGCTTCAGCGTGCTAACTGTTAAATTCCTGAATTTGTGGGGACTTAAATCAAGATGTCTGAGAGCACAGGAGACAATCACCTAAATTTTTATCTTGAAACTGATGAACTTTACACAAAACCAAAGAAAAAGCTAGCTTGACAGGAAACCAAACTTTTTTGAGCCTTTTTTGTATCTTAAAACATCTACTTGCATAAGAAATGGTAGCACACTCCTTTCACAGTGTGACTTAATGGTGAATCCTACCTTTGGAGAACAAACTATGATTTAATTGTATGGAGGAGAGTTACTACCCACTTCTGCTTGCAGTTAATTTGTAGAGCTTCCCTTTCAATACATTGAAAATGACATTTGCCTACAATACAAAATAGTTTTTTCCTCCCAGCTTTTCTCAAAGTTACCACATAGAAATGGAGCCAGGTGCTAACTATTGAGTGCAATTCTTTGAAGGAGAAGTCAGTTTTCCATTTCTGTGTAGTACCTAATTAAATGTCATCATGACACATGCATAGTAAAATCACAGTAATAGTAATGTACAGTCCACACAGGCTTTAAAAACTGTAACATGACAAGATACGGGCGACCCAGTGACTCAATATGGATTGCATTAGATGAAAGGCCTGAATATCCCAGCATCTGGTGCCTGCAAATACCTGTACTACTAAGAGACAGATTTCATAAGGAGGTATATTGGTGACTTCGAGTTGCTGCCCTCTCGCCTGTGCTTGATTTTCTTGTTCTGTCTGCTCCATAACACAGTTGGAAGAAAGAGAGAGAAGCATGTGGCAAAATCAAGTGGTTGGTTTTAACTATGTGGGTCGTATTTTCTCTCCTTACCCTTTTGTTGTCCTCTTCCTTAAGAGCTACAGAATCAGATGTGGAGTATTAGTACTCCTGCCTTTTTTTGTGACTTTAGCCTAACTGCTGCATGATCTAGACATTTACTGAGAGCTCAGGCTTCTGAACTCAAATTAATTGGTAAGGAATTACCAATTACCTTTCAGTAATTTTCTTTGGCTTGGGATTGCGGAAAGAAAATCTCTGAATTCTAACCTAGGAGTATTTTTAAGGTACAGAGCCTAAAAGACAAGTAAAGATCTATTGAGTTTTTCCCCCCACCTTATAAATTTTCAGAACAGACTGAATTTTGAATTTTTATTTTAATTATTTGCAGGAGGAGTATATTTTCCTTTTTGGAATCTGCCTCTCCCCTCTTACACATGTGAGTCAATAGAGAATGGCTGGGAAAACTGGCAGCATTTTTTGCTGGAACAAATTTTAGAATATTCAAAAGGAAAAATGAAAAGTAAAAGAAGAAAAAATTAGAGGAGAGATTTTAATTACTAAACAGATACCTGTATGTGTGTAAAATAAGGTAAGAAATGTCTGTAAATCACAATGTCTGTAAAAACAACGTAATGCAATGCAGAAAGATGAGAAATCACTTTAAAAAATGTAGCTCAGGTTATAGTAGCACTTTAGATTCCATAGCACAGAGTTCAGCATGGGGTAATTTACCCTGGCAAAAAGTTAAATGAGTTAGCTCAGGCTGAATCGTGTATTTCTGCACTGCTCTGCAGCACAGGCATCTGCAGTCTGTAATGTTCTGATTTGGTTATAAGGCCTTTATTTGCACAAATTACACCTCATTTTATGCACGTGTTCTCTTGCTGACGTTGGTGGTCCCAGCCTGAATTGCCACACTGTGATGGTGTATGAAAATATCAGTGCTCAGCCCGATCCCTCCTGCCTTGTCTGTTTTATTAGAAGGGGGTTTGGCTAGCTGTCACTAATGGAAGCCCACAGCAGGTTTCAATAAGAATTTTCAAGCCTCAGGTTGCACTGTATCGTGTCTACTTTGGGAAGTTATCAATTAGGTTTTGGTCCAGACTGGCATAAAACTGAATGTAAACGTTCTGGTGGCATTATCCTGGGGTCTGGGATCAACTGAGACATTTTTTTAGTTGGAATTCTTGCATGAGGTTTGGAACACATGGGGGCTTGCAGGGGAAAGCTACTTCAATGGTCATTTTTATTTCAGGTACAACATGGCTTGTCTGGTTAAGCTTGTGCTGTAGCACTGTGCTTCAGGTCAGGAATGGGTACTAAAGTAAGCAGTGTTAGAAGCCCTTATGCACAGCAATGGTACATAAATAAGAGTAGGAACTGCAGATCAGGTTGAAATTTAGGATTTAGATTTAACATGTCCTTGCATTGCAGAAAAAAATTAGAGTGAGTGTGAAGCAATGAGAATCTAGAGGCAGCTACAGAAACAAAAGTCTTTTCTGGTTGTTTACTTGAGGCTGGGAGTTCAATCCAAAGATCTCTATTTCTGGACTTTTCCTATTTGATGTTTCAGTTTGTTGAGCAATGGGTTGTCAATGTTATCTATATTCATGTACCCACATTCAAACTTTCCTGATGTAAAGAGAAAGCATATATTAAAATGACCCTTTTGGGATAAGATCTGAGGGGGATGAATGCTCACCATTCCTCCATTATTAAAAAAAAGGGGAAATTTTTGTTGAAAGAACTGCAAAATGTAAGCAAGACTTGACTAGTGACCTTCATATATTTTGGTTTTGAAGGAGAAATTTGTAGTTTGCAGTTCCCTTCTTTTTTGCAGTGGGAATAATGTAGCTTTTCCTATCTAATAGATGTTTGAATAATTGCCAAGATACCACAGTGATGTGTCACCTCAGAGAAATCATGACAAATAATTTAAAAAGCCTGAAGATACATTATTACTGAGAAATAGCAATTATTTTAAAAACATTAGGGCTTATCAGTTCAATGCCATGTAAAAATTCTGTACCTTTCCCTGTTACAGGCATACTCAGAAGATATTTTTCATAAAGTATTTGCAATAATATCCACTGAAGAGCAAAGCTGCTCTTCTCTGGCAGGCGTGAGTAGCCAAGATTGTCACACAAATTTCTTCCCTCTCTTCACCACCTTCTTTGGGATGCAACGTTTTTCCAAGGGTACATCAAGAACATTTGATCATTTGCAGTTTCCTATATCAAATGGGCTACCAATAACACAGAAGCTGTTGACTTTCAGCATCAAGATTCAAAATAATTTCCATTTCCCTGGAATTATCTTAAACAGATAACAAACTGTTTAATAAAATGTTGTCAGGATAGTTATAGTTTTGCATCTCAACATGAGGGGAAAGCGTATGTTAAATCACTGCCTTGATAGCTTCCAAGTCCATATCTAGATTGATGTGCAGAAAGCTGACCTAGATGTTCTGATAAATTGACTGTTTTCATGATAATTGCTGAGTTAGTTTGGGATTTTTTTTGGAGGGGAAAGGCTATTATGTGAAATTTAAAACATGAAGTAATCATTTAATTCACATCTGGGCTAATGATAAGAGCAAGAGCAGTGTGTCCTGTGTTTGGATATTAGGGCTTGCACAGGGAATGAGATCCAGCATTGTGGCTTTCCTCTGCAGTTGTTTGGCCACCATATCATTGCTGATGCACTGATCTGTCCAGTTGCCTAAAACCTCATTTGATGTTCAGTCTTCCATGTGTCATCTGTCCTGTAGCTCTATCTCATGGGCAGATTTAGTGAGGACAAAGCGGTGACTGCCCCTCAGAGCTGAATTGGGCTTTATCTTATGCATGGCAGGGGCAAGGACTTGCTACAGGAAACTTCTGTCTGCTGGGCAGGAGAGTTTCCACTCTGATGTGAAGTCACCTGGAATGGTCTGATTCTGCTCAACAACACTGCTGTCATCATCATGGGAGCTTAAGTCCTGATTCTTAGAGGTGACAGAGATTTTTGCCAAGACATCCTCCCAGTGGATTAGGTTGGGCATTTCAGAAATTTCCTATTCAAATACCCTTGTAAATCAAGCCCTCCTTTTTTACGAAAAGGAAGAAGAAAGACAAACTCCAGAATGTGGCTTTTATTGGTTAGGAACATTGTTTACTCACCTTCTGGACTCTTATCACAGATCTCCTGGATTTTTCCCTGGATTTCTTCAGTTACTGGAAGGACATTTCAGACAGCCTGCAGATTCCCCTAGGGAGAAAAAGAAAAAGACACTATGGTGCATGAAGGAGCATAGTGAGAGACTTAGATCTACTGGCAGTATGGAAACAGAGATCCTGTAAGCCATTTCGCTTTACTACTGGTCCTTCTCCTTTCCTTTTTTAGTTTGTTCTGTGGTTTGTTTTGGTGGTTGTTTTTTTGGGAGGGCGGGGGGAGTCTGGGTCAGATTTGTCTTTTTTTTTGATACTGTTGACTAAAATGCATCAATACCACAGCTTATTTTCCTTTTGGTGTTTCACACTAATCCACTTTCCCATTCCCAATCTCTTTTGTTGTTAAATGATTAAATGATTATGAAATGGGCAAAGGATTTTTCAGCACTTTTGTTGCCATGGTGACTGGATATGAGGGCCAGAGAAGGAATGGAATTTGAGCATCAGAAATAAAATGGAATCAAACTACTTTTGCTATTAGAGAACTTTGCCCACAATTCACTTTTTGCCAATGAAGTTATTTTTATGCAAAGAAAAACAAACTCTTCCTGGGGGTGAAGTAAAAAAGGAAGAAAAGAAAACTTTTCTTCACTGCATCTTTGTAATGAAGAATTAGTTTGGGTTTTTCGGGTTTTATTTTAGGATACCGTTTTGGGACCATGTTTATCAGTTTTTATTTGATCAGATTCCTGTATCCCTTTTGTGTTTGGAGGGGGCTTTCTTTGAGCACTCACAGACTTCTATATAGTACTGGGAAATTCAGCATTAGGGTCCTGGATCATGAATATTTCTGCAAGCTAAGCCCATGGCTACATAACCAGCAGTGTTTGCTCTTAGTGGGGGTCTGGAGAAGGGGAAGTCAGAAGAGAAGCACTGTGAAAGGTTCCTCTGCTGCCTCATATTACTCTCTGTAGAGCTTCTGGGGATTTTTTGTTGAGGTTTTTTTTTCCCTCCTTGTTTCCAGGTATGTGCACTTTGGAGATGGGAAAAGCAGCCATGGAATGTTTTTTTTGCTCTACCTTCTATCAGAAATGATGAGCAGAATCTCTTCAGTGACCTACTGCTCTACCTCAGAAAGGTTTTGATTCAGGCCACAAAGGTCTTGGAGCCACAAAAAAGACTCAGAGCCATCTACAGAGTACTCAGTTCTTGGACTCCTTAGCCCTGAAAGACCTGTGTTCCATTTTAGAGGTGTACTTACTGTCACAGTCCTCAAAGACTGTACAGAATCAAACCTCATGCCCATCCATCTCCACAACCTCTCCCCAGGTCAGACACCTATATGGAGAAAAGAGTCAAAATAAGTTTGTAGAGCTTTGGGAAGGTGTATCAATTCCAGTTGGAAGGTTCACTAGCTTCATTGGTAGGCACACAACTCTCTGCTAGGTGGCCAGGAGGCAGGTGGCATTGCAGAGCAGCTTGTTTATTCTCCTAAATAATCCTCCTTTTTAATGTTTTGCTTTTTTTAAATGTGCTGAATTACTATAAAAGGTTAAAATGTTTAATGATGGTAGGTCCTGTAAGCTCCTGTTAGCCATTATATTCTCAAGTCATGTTTCTAAACATATCAGAATTTGTAAGTTTTAACTCAAGAAGAATAATTAGGTTTTCGATAAAAAGTAATGATTTAGGTCAATATCTGGGTGTTGGCAGTTTTGGGGGTTTTTTTCCCCTTTAATATTGGAATGTGGTTAGCTATACCTTTCTTCCTTTTGTTTTTCACTGATAATAATTATTCCTGTGCATTCTATGTAGAAATAAATACATGGACAAAGGTTTTGTTAGAAGGCATAAAAATATTAAGTGTTGGATATGAAATGAAAATACTGATAGAAAATCAAGACTGGACAATTATTTGCCCTTTCACTTAGTCTGGGTAATGTATTTGTCAGGCACAGCATTGCAATAGTTGTGATGGGAACTAAATTAGCTGCCTACCCCTTCCAGCATGAGTAATTGACAAGTTGAATAACACCCAAGGGAATGGGATGGTTTTTTACGCTTTAGAACCAGGCAGTTAATGTGATTTTTGGGTTATCTAATTGACAGGAGTGAGGGATCGTAATATTTCATTTCCCATGAAAACCTTATTTTTCTTTCTGCAGTCCTGATTCTCTAACCAAATACTGAAAAATTCTGAAGGCAAAAGTAATTAGAAACGTTACTGTTACTTGTCATTAAGTCATCCAGACTTGTTTGAAAATTCCTCGACTCTGCCAGCTGCAATGCTGAACTCCAAGCAGTAGGCATTATTTACCTGTATCAGGGAAACTTTCTCAAACTGCTGTTCCAGGGCAGATGTCTAATTCTAGGAGGCACTGAATCTTTTTGGAGGCTATGAAAGCAAATTCTGTCTGGGTGGGCCCTCTAACCTGAGCCTTTCCTGATCAATTTTTCATTTCCTGGGATGAACTTGTAAGTTTTTCATTCTAACATTCAGGACAGAGGGTTTATATCTTATCAGGACACTTGACTTCAGCTGGTGCTTTGCTTTGTGTCTTCTAGCAGTGAATTATTTCCATTTTCTCTGTGAGTCATGCTCTTGGCTTGCAGGGATGGTTTTAGCTAGATTCATCAGAGGCTTAGGTTTTATTTTTATTTTTTTCTTAGTAAATTAAATTAAAGACAAAAATAATTGCCTACTGTGTTGAATTTATACCTAAAAGCCTCAGTGGGCATTGTTTTGGTTACTGTGGCTTGCCTAAAATGTTTGTGAGTTTATGTTAGGCTCTCTATGCACTTTTTCCACATCACTGGTTTCTCATTGCTTCATTATTAATAGTGACTGTCATGCAAGAGACCAAAAAGCATCTGTAAGGTATTCTGGTGAGCTCTCTTTGTGGCTGCATTGAGCTTTGAAATAGTTACACTGTTACTTCTGGAAGAAATGAGCAGTCCCATAAAACAGCAAAGTAATAAGGAAATAGGCACAAGTACTCTTACCATCTCTTTCACATACTTGAGAATTTACTTTATTCTGAGTATTGCTGTTTAAAACACAATAGTATTTTTTTTCCCTACGGATTCCTTTTGTTGTTTTGTTTTCATGGGTTTACACTGATCCCTGCAAAGTCTGACTGTCTTTATACAGAATCATAGAAATAGAGTTGTATAACACTCTGATCTGCTGCAGTGACTGGGTTGAAATAACGATGTTTTAGATCCCAGTAGTTGCTCCTGAAAATGTGGTTGCATTGCAGGCTGTCAGGCCCTGAGTACGGATGGATGTCTGATGTTCAGTCTTGTCCAATTTCAGTTTGCACAGGCAAATAATGTGCCTCCATTAAAACACACTCTGCCTGATAGATGCAGAAGGTCATGTCTCTGAGCTGTGCAGAATTTATAAAATTCTTCAGAACTGTGGAGCTCTGTGTCTAGGAATTACCTGTCCATCTGTGTAACAGTTGCTAGCAGACTGATGACTTTAATCATTGACAACAGGGACAGAAACTTCTTTTCTTCTGCCTTTCACCAAAGAATTGTCTTGAGCTGGAGTTTGCTCAAGAAATTCAGAACTAAAAGCATGTTGCCACAGGGCTTGACACAGTAGATTTCAAAGAGCCACCCTGCTCTACATCTTTATTGCCTTTCTTTTTGCAGGTCAAGTCAGCTACAGAACAGTGCCTGAAGTGACAGTGATGAATTATGTAGTATTGCTGTTAGTGTGAAATGGAGTGGTTATAATGTTGTATGTGAGCATCTTATAAACATGAACCAATACAGCAATGACAGATGTGGTGCTGAACGTGTGGGATTAAAGTAAATGTATGTAAGCAATCAATGACTTGCTACAATAAAACTTTGCGATGTGCACCCTTGTACTGTCTATTGACTAACCCCCTGGATGATTTCACTGTCTTACTTCTTGCCCAAAGGCTTGGGCCTGTTGATTTTCCTTCTGCTGCTACAAGCCCAGTGCTTTGCCAGACTATTTATACATGGCACTTGATCACTCTCAGCTGTCCTAATCATCTCCTACTTAGGAAAAGCCAGAGTTTCTGGTGTGCTGTGTCTCTCCTATATAGACCAAATGCCCTACTCTCTCAAGGCACAAGTTAGTAGGAACACTTTTTATGTTTCAGAAAGAACAGGTTTCCATATTTTTCAGGAAATTGCTAAATGGTGTGCAGAGTGACATCACATTTATCTTTGAAAGGACTGATGATAAGGGGGATGGTAAACTGCCAAGAAGTGCTGAGAGCTGAGACCAGTCTCTTGCTTGAGAACAGTTTGGAAGCCTTGATGTTGATTTTTCCAGCCAAAAGTTCTTAATCTGTGTCGTTGGAGGGGTTTTTTTCTGTAGATTTAAGAAAAAGCAACAACAAAACAAAACAAAAAAGCCAACCAAACAAAAGCAAAACCCAGAGTCTAGGAAGTGTGATGCACCTTATCCAGTATCTTTTCTCTGACACTATCAAGTGTTTCCCAGGAGAAGGCAAAAGATCTGTGTTCAGTTGTTTATTGATGTTGCTTCTATTTGCTTTCACATCCTTCTCTCTGCCCCAAATGTCAGCTAAGTACTGTGTTTCTAAATATCTCCGTCCTTTATAATATTTCAGAATTATATAAATTAGAAATTAGGAATATTATTGCATTGTTTTCTGGTGTAACTTCAGGCAGGAAGAATCATTGGTAGTGGAGATGAAGAAAGAGTATTTTGAATAAATGAAGAATAAAGATTGAAATATTTTTGCAAGAACATTTTGAAGCAATATTCATTCTTCTTTCCTTCCTTTCATTTCCTCAATTTCTTCTTCTGTCATCTTCATCCTGCTTCAAATGCCATGCTATTCTGCTTTATTCTATTCTCTCATTGTGTAAACTTTCCTAATTTTTCTCAGTTATGTATAAAATTATATTGTAGTTACATGCATTATAACACTTTCACTGTGCAGACTGGAGACTGGCAGTACTACAGAAAAGGCAGATACCCAGCAGAACTGTAGTGATGGATAAAAAGGAGGAGGAGAAGGGCATTTTCTGTAAGCCCAGAGGCAGGACATCTTCTCTCACATATCACTGTCGCCTAAGCCCAGACCGCTGTATTTTGTGTTGTTGCTGCTAGGTCATTCTCTATTTTAGGCAGAGCACTTATGGGAAAAACCGTTGTATTAAAACAAACTTCACAATAGCTGAGTGTCATATTATTTGAAAAATAGATTGTATTTTTATGGGTTAGTGGATACAGCACTTTGAGGCACTGAGTGAGCTGTAGTTGTTCACCCAGGGTTAGTTTCAGCCGTATGGATGTTTGCCGTGGGCTGAAGCTGCATTCTGTTACAGCCCTGCTGTATGAATTATACATGACAGAGAGAGATGGGTTTGGGAACCAAACTGGGGAGAGGCCTGGGACAGAACCAGCCCTGAACAAACTGCTTCAGACTCCTGACAGTGTTCCTCATAGGAATGAAGGGTTTACAACTGAAAAGGGATACTTACGGTGAAAACCTGAAGATAGAGAAGACTGTTACAACAGAGGTAGGGAAGGGCAGTGGAAATGAAAGGTCATGCAGACCAAGGCGGAATAATGAAAGCTGGCACTTCCCAGTCACAGCCCATTCTCTCCTGGTCAATCAGTGACCTGAAAATAATACAGATTCATAGCCTTTTCTCTCCTGTCAGTGTGGTCAGTGACCTTACAACAATATCCTGTAGTCCATTAAAACAAACCTATTAAAAAAAAACATTACCGGTCCCACCCCCTGAAATTAAAGCAGGGTGGGAGAGAGTCATAAATAAAGGCTCCTCTAAAGTAAATTAGCCATCTTGGTATTTGGATGAGAAGACAGGAGATAATGAGTGACATTCCAGTCTATCAGAGGTATAAGCTAAATGAGATGCCGAAGGGACAAAATGAACATAGTTGGTTACATTTAGGATTAGATTTATTTTCCCCCCTCTAAACCTTTTTTTTCTTCCAGGGCCCATTAGAACAAAACCTAAACAACTCTCTATTTTTCATTATAGTTAGTTTCTCTGATAAAATTTAAAATCTCAGGGACAGTCTGGAGTTATTTACAGTTGACTGATTAATCTGTTGATTCTAATGCCAAGGTCATTAAATAAACATTTCAGAGAGATACTTAGATTTGATATAAAAAAGTATCCAAGTATGTGCCTGGAGGAAGATTAAAATATATAGAGTTTAAACTCTTCTAGGCTTATACCTCCTGAAATCCTTATGGTATCAGAGCAAATATTACGTCAGTACCAGAAAGCTGGACAGAGCAGATGTACGGGGGGAGGGTGCTCAGACATAGTTCTGGGGTTTGGCTAAGGCTGTGATTGTGTTTCAAAGCTTATCTGAATCTATGGCTGAGTGTGAACCTGAGCGTTTTCAGGGTAATTTCAAATAAAAGGAAGAATTGATAAGTAACTAATTAATAGTGATGTATTACATGGAGTTTCAAGGATAGCTTATTTGAACTTGACCAGTGAATGGGATGTGATGTGCTGCTAAAATTCAGACAAGTTGCTTTTGATGTCTATTTTTCCTGTAAGGATCATTTTTTCCTGTCCCACTTTACAGCATCACACATAGTTATTCATTATATCCTTTACTTCCCAGGCTAACCCTGCTCAGCAATATCTCCAAAATGTCATGTCTGCCTTTAGTATAAAGAGGAACATGCATCTTAGCATGAAATTATTTTTTTGATGTTGTGTTGGATTGGGAAAAGATGGTCTGATAATGGGGCCTTTCCAAGAGAGAACTACATGATAAAAAAAGCAGAACAAAGAAATGAAGTATTTTTTTATAGGAGTGTACATTTTAAAAGCTGTAACTTGCTTCTAGACCAATCCTTGAATAAAATGAACAGTAGACTGAACTTCCATTCTTTCCTTGAATTTTCAAGTTTCTAGGAAGTTCCATATTTAACTATGTAGTTCTACTAAATGAGGTACTTCCATTTTCCTTGTAGAATTTTTATAATATTTTAAAATCTTCAAAGATATTGTAGTTTACTCAATTAGAATTTTTGTTGCTCAGGTGAAAAAAAATCACCTTTTTTACTGGAAAGTCTTCATGCATTTAATGTCACTGTGGCTTTTGGATGTGAACTTGCTAAAGCTTTGTACTTTTTGCACTCTCACAGAGCATACAGTGTATTAACAGTGGGAAGGCATTTCTAGCATTGTTTCAGAAATGTAAAATAAAAAGTTCATGGGTTTCAGGCAAAGCAATCAATCAGTTCAGACTGGACTTGTTCTTTTTAAGGATCAAAATCCAAAGTGAACATATCTCTGTGTGTGTTTGGGATGTGGGTTTGATATTACTTCTGTTAGGGGTCAAGAAACACAGTTTGCTCCTACCAGAAGTGTGCACAGAGCAGGCATGAAATTGCAATGGTTACTTTGCCCCTTGGTGCAAACATCAGAGAACATCAGAGAATTCTGCAGTGGTTAGAAATGACATTTTAAACCTCTCAGTCTGAGCTCAGTCACATCAGAAGTGAGGAATTCTGTATTTTGCAGTACAAAAGTTAACAAAATAATTTGTGCCTGCAAATGGGCAGTGCAGAAATAATAATAATATTATTATTAATAATAGTAATGTGGTCATCTGGCTTCTCAGGAACAGTTGCAAGTGCTATTAAATATAATTCTGAAATGTACACAGAAGGGAAAAAGTATGTTATTTATTCTTGGTAAAGAATTAAACTCTGAAATCCTATGTTGTAATTGTAGGGACTGGTATTCTGTTCAAAAGGACTACAAACTGAAGGACATGCAACCTCACTGCACACTAGTACCAAAAAAAACTATTGTAAAAGAAATCAGTGAGAAGGTTGAGGGAACTGGAGGGATTGCTTTATAATGTTAAATTAAGGTAAGTAGCTGCAGTTTGCTTAGGCAATGGCAGACTTGCAGATGGGGAAGTCTGCAAACACTGCAAGAGTATCCTCATGAATTAGAGAATTGCTTGCAATAAAAAAGGGAAGGATGGAATGAACTCAAGGGGAAGTTTAGTTGGTATGCCTTGGAAAAACTTCCTGAAATTGAGATTTATGAGTCTAATAATGTCCCAAGGGATGTAGTGGAAACTTTATCCCTTGAAATATTCAAAAAGACACTTGAAGAGAAGTACTAAACTTCTGCAGGAAAAGAAAATGTATGTTTTTCTGTGAGTCTCTGGATATATTCTTATTGGCTTCTGAAAGATAAGTGTATTTGCACCTTTCCAGAACCTGGATTCAAAGAGGAGACCTTTAATGAAATTTTGCAGTCCTGTGGAAGGTAGGGCTCCTTCAACAGAAGCAGTAGGTGGAAGCAACTTACCAAAATACTCTTTATTAGGGGATAGAAGCACCATCACAGTCCTAGCCAGCATCTTGAGTAAGATAGTAGCATCCACTTATTTAATGGGATTTGGCTTTTTTTGGTTTTTTTCACTTTTCCTCCCTCCCAAAGAAAAAACTCCTTCTGAATTTTAGGAAAACAATAAGAACTTTTTTCCTCTTTTCCTTCCACTCTTTTTTCCCCCTTCAATCTTTTTGTTTCATTTGGGACAGAAAGGAAGCAAAGCATTTTGTAATATCTTGTTGTTCCTTCCAATGTACCTAGGTAAACTAGAGGCAGGGAAATTCCAGATGTGTGAGGTTGCTTTTCTTCCTTGCAATGGTTGTATTTTAATTTAATGAGTTTCTCTGAGAAATTAGAATTTTTTTAAAATTCCTGCATTGCTGAGGATTCGGTTTTAAACCTAAAAGCAAGGCGAGTTCTACTGGGGCATTCCTTGGCAGTAGAAGTGGAAGCCTCATTTTAGGCTGTCAAAACATGTTCCATGTATTCCAGTCAGGACAGAGCTGTATTGGGTCTCTTCACTTGCTTATGCTGTGGCATGGCTGTTTACGCACCACCACAGGTCCTGCTTGGCCTGACATCAGCAGGACCACTGATGAGAGTGGCACCAGTCTTCATGGTCCTGTTGCTTTGGCCACTGTGATGGATGTGCTTGCTGAGCACCATGAGCCTAAATCAGAAAAATCAACTGCAAAAATAAAGTAAGCGTACCGGTAAAAAATAGCGGTGGATATCCTGTAATATGCATCCGTATGTTCTGGTGGAATTCTTCTGATCAAAGGATGGGATGGAGGCTACACTTCATGTACCTCAGCCTGTGGTTTACTCCTGCCATTAAATACACCTCTTACTGCATGAGCTCAACCCAATGGAGACACAGGGAACACAGCCTTAACATAATCCTATTTTAATAGGGTTTCCATTTTGAGGTTTTCTAGGGAAGGTGTAATCAGCAGTCACACTGTGTAACTGCTTGCTCCTTTACGAGCTTGCACTAAGCTTTGATCCTGGCAGCTGGTAAGGTTCTGCTCGATGTGTGAGAGCAGCTAAAAGATCTGGAGTGTTTTTTCTTTTCTCTGCTTTGGAAATAATTTTATCCCTTTCTTTTGGATCCTACCAAATGCGGGCACCCTAAAATATTTGAAGAATATTCCATTGAGGTCTAGTTTTGACAAAGGAAAATTACTCTGCAAAAATGTGTTTTATTTCAGAGCTTCTAGCGATTCTGAGAAGTTTATTTGCTGGAGGAAAAATTCTGCCAAGGTACATCAGAGGTATAATGTTACTGGCTAATGAGTTTTTCCTAAAATGGACAAGAAAGTTATACCTCTCTGTACAAACAGTTTCATAAGGGAAGAGGTCAGTCACTAACAATTTCCTAATCACTTCATTGCTCTATTTTACCCAAATATTTCTGTGACAGACTAACAAAACTGTGCCCACTGGAATGCATCTTAGTTCTTGAATACCCCCCAAAGGTCAGTAAGGTATCTTTTGGATTAACACATGAATTATGGGAATAGGTTCCACAAGCAAAGCTTTGTATTACTGACATATTTCCCTTATATGTCTTTTTATTGCTTTCTGTACCAGTGACTGTTATCTCCTGAAGAGTGCAACCCTTCCCATGGCATCGATCTGGAGTTTTGTCTTACCTTTAAAAATGTCTTACACTCCAAAAAGAACAGTGCAAAGCATGTTTTGTGGCTATGCAGTCACAGTGGCTTCTTTGTTAATCCATAAAATCTGGTCATCAATCAAGATGTGCCCAAGTTCTTTTTCACTCAGCTTTTAGACATACTGCATTGACAGGTTTAGTTTTTTCCTAAGTCACGCAGTCTGTACATGTGTGTGTGGGTGTGAGAGAGAAAATGCAAACCACACGGCAGACATTAGTCACTTTGTGTCGTAGTGCGTTGGAAGGTACTCAAGTTCTAGGTTATAAAAATGTTGTGGTGCACTCTGTAGACTAAGGTCCTGTGTGGTTCAGTAATGCAGCTGCTGTTTTGATAGTTAAGGCACTATTTCAGGTCTGTGTCTGTCTGTCTTTCCTTCTTTTTGCTCTGAGTACCCCTCTGCATGTATATGACTGCAAGGACCACCTTATTTGCAATAGGCAAGCAACACGCTTTCAAGGCAGCAGATAGAAATCCTGGTCAATAGCACCAGCATTTTTGGCAGCATGCTCTTTAATTCACTGGGCACCAGGAGCAAAAAGGAGAGGGATTCAGTAGAATTAAGGTCAGACAGAAAGGTCACACACATTAACACTCCTATACAGGGAATGCAAGGGGATAAAGTGACAGTGAGATCAGGATTCTAGTCTCTCTGTTATAAACAGATTTTTTTCTGAATGTGAACACTAAAGAAAAGTAAACCTCTGCAGAGGATGTTTCTTCTTGGTGCTCTCACTGATTATGCAGAGTTTAAGTGTTGTTAATTCAGATGGATTATGTCATGCAGTTCTGCAGCTGGATGGCTGACCCACTTAAAGCCCTCCTGTGCAACTCAAGTACCCTTGTAACTCTCTCTCTTAGCCAGCCCTTTAGGTATACTCTAGATGCCTCCCTACCTTGAAAACTAATATTCCAAAACCCCTGTAGCTAGCATCTGCAGCAGATGGAATGCTTATCCTGGGACGAATGTACAGATGTATGCAGATCAGTCAATCATCCCTACAAATTACATTTTACACCTTTGTGTGGTGTGCACATCTGTGAATTTTTGGTAAGGCTCTTGTATACCATCTAGGAATGTCACTAAGCTTATAAAATTCTATTTCCCGTGTATATCTTTTCTACACATATATTGTTTAGGATAGAACAAGAGTGAGAAGTTGTATGAGAGTGAGAGGTGAAACAAACTCTCTTGGACTGTGTTTAGGATGTTCTCAGTAAATGAAACAGAGAATGAACAATGTCACCTGTGTTCTCAACATCTTCATCCCTTATGCAGAATTGGTATGAGTAGAATGCTACACTGGCAATGTTTTAGCAAATTTTGTGTCACTTATTTCTCTGTGTTTGCTTCTTTGTGTGCCTTTTGCTGAAGCATTATGATTATGTGTGTCATTAATAATGGCTGTCTGAGAATCTTAAGATTTAGGATAATTTCTCATATTGAAAAAATATGCACTTATACATAATGTGCGAACACAACACAAAGATGGTTCCTAACCAAGGAATAATGTTATGTGTATACACAAAAGGAGCGCCCCTAAACTGGCAGTGGATAGCAAGGGTTAGAAGTACATGAATATGCGTCACAATCTTTTTATCTGTGGGTGACTTGGGGATCAAAATAACATGGGATATTGTGAGCGATGATAAAAACTTTGGAGGACTTAGCCAATTTTATTCCACATGTTTTAAATTCTAGCCTGGTGATGTTAACTCAAGAGCATTGCCAGGGTAGAGTTGGGAGCCTGCCATTAAACATTGATTTTCCCAGTATCTCACAATTACAGCAACATCTGCGCTAAATAACTTTTACTGATTGTCTGTGAAGAGTTCATGGTCAATGTGTCTTACTCAAAGGTCTCCTTTCTTACCTGTGCAGGAGGGACTTGTAATGATTGTGCAGTAGGCTATTCTGTGGGAGGGGTAGAGATTCATGTTTTTTGAGGCTTTTCTTTCTATTTTCTTTGAATGTCATCTTTGTAGATATACTGAAAGAAAATTCAAGTATATTTTGCCTGGGTTTCTAAAAGTGTTTTCTTGACTGTAAGATTTATAAGTAGTTGATAAGTCATTTATTTTTGTACCTTCATAAAAACTTGATATATTAAAAAAAAACAACAAAAACTCCAAACAAAGATAAAAACCCAAAAACCAGCAATGAAAGCATGAGTATGTGATGAAGTTATAAAATATACTCCTGCCAGTTGAGAAGTCATGTGTCACAAGGAATTCTATAGAAAGAGCTGCTAAACTGACTTTATCCTAACTCTGTCCTATTTCATTGTTCATGTTCTGGGTATGGATCCATGTAATAGTGAAGGGAAATGAAACAGAACCTGAAATAGTCTGGAAAGTAAAATAGCACATCCCCAATTTCATTTTAGAGAGTAAGTTAAATCCAAGCTTCTCAAAATGCTTTGCAAGTGCTCGTTAATTAGTCAGCCTGTGCAGCACCCCTGTGAGATGGATGTGTGGTGTTGTCTGCATCGTTTTATACACACAGAGAGCTGATCAGACTTGCCCTGAGTGATGCAATAACCCAGTGGCATGGGTGAGATGAGAACACAGCCAACCAAAAGTTCCATTTCCATGCTGGCCGACATTATATTGGACTTCATGATTCAGCCTGAGGCTTGGGCCATGCCTTGCAGAACCACAGTGCAGGCTCCACTGTGAGACTGTAGGGATTTAAAGACTTAAGTAATGATAAACGGTGATGGGGAGAAAAACATTTTTCTGTCACCAGAGTGTATCCTAGTGAAATACAGGCTACTCCATGCTTGCAAGGATTGCCCGGATCTGGGGAGGAAGAAGCTGCACCCATTCCTGCAGTATTGAGGATTCAGGCAAAGTACTGTCATACAAGTCACCTGAAGCATTCCTAAGAGGCCCAACAGGGATGGAAAGCTATAGGTGTAAGAGTATGAGGAGACAGTTCTGAAAACAGCGCAGAATAGTTGGATGCACTCACAGATGAATATCCTGGGTCTTTTTTCCCTTCAATTAATAGTTTCATAGAACAGTACCAGGGCTTGTGTCCTTTTAAGATGCTTTTTTTACTTACTACTTGTATTTTTTAAAACTTGCCTGGAAGTTACATTTCTAAATCTAGGAGAATAAGCTACCCAGGGAGCATTCTGCCTTGTGTGCATGATCAGTAATGCCAGAATCATCCGTAACTTTCTGTACTGCTTTGTTGTTCTCTAGTTATTAAGCTATAGCAAGGAAACTTCATTTCTGAAGTATCTCAGAAATAGCACAAGAGAAAAAGCAGGGGTTAGCATATCCCTTTCATATAGGCCCTAGCAACTTCCTGAAATTTCATAGAGGACAAAGACGGATAAAGTCCTGATGTTTTTAAAGGCATCATCTCCATTTTTATACATTCTGGTTTAAAATCCAGTGTTATCTTAAATAGAGATAGTTTTGTACTTAATCTTGAAATACGTGGAATCTGGAATTTCAGTAAACTCCTTTATCTGTTTAAAAGGTTTGCACCTGTTAACTTCTACTGTCAGACAGGTTTATTTTGAAAGGAAACATCAAATGAATTTGTGTTTCTTGCAAGCAGTGAAGTTTGCGTGTGAGGAACTGAAGGTAAAATTCTGTAAGTCATGGATCAGCTGTTTTTCAAACTCCCACAGGATGTTTATAGTGATCCAAAAAGAGCTATTAAATGGATTTTAACGTTTATTTCTATTCATTGGCTTATAATATATTTACATTTAGCATTTCAGATAGTATATGGGCTTCCAAACAACTTTCTTGATTGAAAATTTCCGGATGCTGTTATAACATTGAATATTGTAAGCTAAGTGGAATATTACAAGATGATTCAATCAGACTGACTAATATGCACGAGATTAATTCTCTTGAAATCTACTGTTCAATCACTGTGATTGAAATGGTGTCTCGCTTCAAAGCAAATATCATTATGATTATTTCAGCTTTTCCCTTTCACTTCAACTCATTGCAAGTCTATTGCATCTCTCCCTGAAAATCTCTCTTAAACCCTTATGATCATTAGGTGATTTACTGTCACTGCCTTTGATGAGGGATGCCTAACAGCAGTTTTGATTAATAATAACTGACTCTTACATGCAATTTTACTCACCAGTGAAAGAATATGAACTTAGAGCATACCAACTGCCTGCAAGGGACATGCAGGTGAAACTAGAGTTGCAGCATATATATGCTACTACAGAGAGAACTTACAGGGCAAAAAGTACTTCCCTGAAGTGGGACCTTTCTGACTTGCTAGTTAATGACTAACTGTGATCAAGTAGTACTATAAAAACTTTCATAACCAAGTGAAGTTAGTACATTAATAACACAGTTCCTTTGACCCTGTTCAGAGGAAGGTATTTATATCTGGAGGGTATTGCTTTCTCAAACTAAATCTGGAGACAAACTGCAAGGTTGCACAGCAGATTTGTGGATCACCCATTTTCTTATCACAATGAGTCCTCCTTTCCTCCTCAGCATGTAATTTGTTAGAGCAGGACATGCCCTGGAGTGTCCTCACAAAGGGCCTTGGGATCAATATGATCAACTCTCTCTGGTTATCACTGGGTTTTTACCTTCCTAAAAATGCTCCTACTGCAGTGGAATCCTATGTTTCTACATCGTGGAGGTACACCAAAGGTACATCAGTATAGTAGATTCATGTCCACTGTGGTTAGCTGCACCAGCTCCCACCTTTCTGCCCTTTATCAGCACAAGTTGACCCCGCCATCCTTTCTTGGGTCTTGCCTCGATGGCACTTGACACAACTGGTATTTGCTCAACCTTTTAAGCTGGCTGTGCAAATAACTCGACTCTCTGTATCTTCTGGTAGGTGTTTCTTTCCTGGGCTGCCTCTGTTCTATTCAGCCAGTTTCATCTGATCGTGCTGCCGGCTCATTCTTTCCCAAGTCACTCTCTGTACCTTGGCATATTTACAGGCAGTTGTCTCTTCCTGCATTCCCACCTGCTGGTGCATTCTCGTTAGCCCTTTGTTTGAGCTGTGCTGTTGGTGCATTTATTCTGTGGAACTCTGATAATACGTAGTTGAGAAATCTGCCTCACAGTTAATCAAAAGCTTTCATGAACAGTAACCATACCTCCTACTGCCATGGTTGTTTTTGTATTTACAGCATATTCGTGGACTTACTTTATCAGTAGTACTTATTATGATTGTTATAGCCCTTTGTCTTTTTAGCTTTTCTTAAGGAATCAAAACACTGAAAGGAGAAAAACCAAGAAAGTTTCATTTTAAAAAGTTGTTTAAAAAGACTCTTTTTATTTGACAAACGTTTTTTTTTCTTTGAGCCTGTGCTTCAGATTTTGCATATTATGTATGCTTGATAGAAAGGCAAAACAAGCAGTGTGCTGCTGTTTCACGTATCGGCAACATAAATACGAGATAAATTCTGAATGCAGAATTTTTATTATTGATGACAGCGTAATTGAAAGAGCACAGCTGGATTTTGAGATCTTGTTGCATAGATCTAAATGACTATATAGTTTATGAAGCGGTGGAGAGTCAGCTGCTATCTCTTTTTGCATTTCCTGTAGTATTTATCTGTTGCTCTAGGTTTCTCATTTTTTCCACAATTCTTTCCAGTTCATTTCTGGTATTATAGGTGATGGGGGAAGAAAGAAAGGAGAATGAGTATCAATGACAACATCCCTATACAGTTTTTTGGGAGGAATCTGTGGGCATCTTCACTGTAAACACCATTTGCAAAGTTGTTTGGCAATGTTGCAGACTACTCCAAGATCAGCCACAGAAGATATTGAGGACAGGAAGAGAATAACCTATACAAAAACAGTTCAATATGTGATTTTTACAGTTTTAACTTACTACAGGCTTAATTTTCAGGTGTCTACATAATTTTCTTTAGATTGAACTTGTCACTTTCTCAGGAAAGGCTAACGTGTGGTTTTCATTTTATGTATAATTCTTTCTGAGGTTTTCCAGAGCATATGTCTTTTTCTTTCACACCCACATTTATGTGACTCAAAGATAGCTAAGCACAATTGTCACATAACTAAAAGTTTATTTGTCTGTGATGGGCTTTTATCTGCTTTGGAAAACTAGTGGAAAGAAAATCACTTTAATTAACTGTTTTGTTGCTGGTGGAAAGGGAAAAAGTAGACTATAATGTGTTTAAGTATCTGCAGGGTAAAATTCACCTTAGCCTATCTGCAAATCTATTTCTGAACCATTTTGTTGACCTGAGTTTGTAGAATACTTCTCTAATTCACCTGTTTCTTAAAGGGTTTATATGTCAATGACAGTAGAAAAAACCCAAAAAAATATGACTTTTGTTTTTTCCTGAAGAACTCTGAGTTCTTTTCTCCTCTCTTTTGCTCTCCATCTCCTTAGCCTTGGTGTGTATTTTTCCTTGTTTTTTAATTATTGTTTAGATTTAATTTCAGCATCAGATTCTTTCAACATGATTTCATTGGAACTGTGTTACTGAGGCCTTTTTTTATGGCTGTTATTATGAAGTGGATTTTCTGAGCTGCAAGTTTACTTTATGGCTTTGATCACGGGGCACAGCAGTTTCTCAGAGAAGGCAATTCTGTGGTGCTGGCCCTGCAATTTAAGGTAGGGAAAAGAAAGCCGTGCAACTCTCAACGCTGCTGTCCTGTGTTCATTGTCTGTTCTTAAACTTTTTGTTCCTACCAAGTGTCTAAAACCAGAATAAACTTATGAGTGACTTTTGGTGGACAGCCAATATGAGTAGGACTGAGACTCTCCTTAAGTCTAGGTTTGCCTGCTGCTCATGGCTACTGAAACCATTATGCCCATAGCTGCTGTGTGTGTTAGGTGGAGCATCCCTGTTTGTGGTCATTCCTGGAAACCATCTAAACGGCATGTACCCCCTCCAGCTGATCACAGTGCGGTATACATGTTAAAAAACAAATAAATAGAAAGGAAATTGTCTGGGTGTTCCCCTTCAGGAAGGAAATTATATTTTAGGTTAACAATGCAGCAAACATGGCTCTGAAAAAGGAAACGCTGGCTTGGAGATCTCATTTTTTTTACACTGTATGCTGCTTCAGCTATCCCTGTCACTTGTCAATGCAGTGAACCACTACTGATTTTGTGTTGTCTTAATATGGCACAGTGTAAGCTTCCGTGATTCAGGAGCTGTAACATAAGCAATTCTGGTATCTGTGCAGCAAAGATTGGGCTGCACTGTGACATTGCCAACCCACGTACCTGTCCCTGCTTATTGACCAGAGCCCAGAATTTACCTGAAATGATCACTCATGTCAATATAAATTTTGCCTTTTTTCAAACAAGGAAATTAAACCAGGGGGATGGACGGAAAAGAGCAAATCATCTGACTAAAATCTTACTTGTGTTACCTACCATAGTGCCTTGTGGTCCATCGTGCCTTCTGGTTTGCTGCTAGTGTGAGTGGGATAGCACAGTGGAGAAATGTATCCTACAGAATAGATATGATGCACTTGAGAGACTGAAGACACTAATGTGGCCAACCTGTTAATAAATCATGATGCTTCCTAGAAGGCCATATGCCAGATAGTGTTGGCCAAATGTATTCCCTCTGCCACCCTATTGACCTCAGTGGAGTTGCTCAGGGATAGATTTGGCTCCTATTCCTTGCAAATCTGGTGGAAGAGAATGTTTTTATCTAACTCCTGGCAAGGCTTGTGACTTAGCTGTAGTGTGTTTTATGTTGTCTCCCTTTTGACATACACTTTTAATTATTCTTAATAAATTCAAATTGGAACAAGTATCTTGAAATACTTAACTAAAATATAAGTTAAAGCTTTGATCTATGCCTGCCTTAGGAGGATTTGTCAGCATAGCATTGGAAGTAGGGGATGAAGACCTCCAAAATGAAATTAACAGAATGTTAAATGAATTTAACAAAAACAAATAAATTTTGTCAAAGCATTTTTATGCTTTACTGTGTCAAATAAATACTTCACCACATTTTCTTCTGTACAGTATATATTTTTAAATGGCTTTTCCACAGAGATATCCTGCTATTTGTTTCCACTGGGTATATGTATAGATGATAGTATATTACCCTGAACTAACTCTTTGCAACTCTCTGCTCAGTAACTAATTGTCACTAGTCTTCATAGTAGTACTATTTATTGCACACTGCAGAACAGTGAACTTTTGGATTTCTTGTAGTACTTGTGTCTGCTAATGTGTCAGCAAATATAATGATGGCATCCATTCCTTTTGGTCTACAACACCCAAGAAAGAGAGGCAATAATGACTCTGTCATACAGCAATAGGCCTCAAAATAAAACCAAACCAAAAGGCTGCCCAATACATTGTACAACCCAGGAGTCCCAACTCCTAGTCTAGGGTTCAGTTCACTAAGTTGGACTGTCCAGATCTTACAGTCTGTTTTGGTTTTCAGTAGCCTTACTCACTGTTTGCTGGGAAAAAATACCTCATAGGGATGGCAATACTGGGAAGCTGATCTGCCACCTCAACTGGAAAAAAAGATCTCCAGATCCTCAGTTCTCAGGACAGATTGGTAGGGTTTTGTTACAGCTGGTGGGAATAGCTTTTCATTAAGCTTGTCCATAAGAATATTTTTAATGTATAATGGTAAATGCTTGGTTGCTGTTAATTCGGAGCATGTCTGAACTGCTCTGAATATGGTAGCTGGTGCTGCCAGATAGAACAACAATGCACAGAAAGGTGGGGCAGAACAACACGGTGCATGTTTACACTCTCAGTTATTCTCAGCTGCCTTGGTTGTCTCAGCTCTGGAGGGAGCACAGTAAGGGCGTTCTCCAGACCTAAGGACATTCTCCAAACAAACATGAACAGCTTTCCTGGCCACATTTCTTTCTGCAGCACCTAGAACAGCTTGGCAGCAGTACCGCTGAAAGATTAGTGCAATCTAATTAACTCCCTTAAAGCTTCTGACCTATAAGACTGCCACTCCTTTCACCTTGTGCACCTTCTGTGTGAATGTAAGATGTGCCTGTGAGTATAACATGCCTTCAGAAATACTGAAGCTAATAAAGTCCATCCTCCAACATCACTCCTGTTAAATTATGCTGTCATTCTAGTGTATTCACACCGATACCATTCTGCTCCATCATGAGGAGTTCCATTTATCATGAGTAAATCCGTCTCCTGTACACACCAATTATTTTACATAGGATGGATTGGAAGCAGGTCCCATAATTATACTCTAGTAAACCAATCAAGTCCGTAAACAAAATCTTTCACTCTCTTATTACCTATTTTCCTTCCATCTATTATTCTTCAAATGTTTATAGGAATTGTGCGTTTGTGTTTTAATCCATCAACAGTTGCACATTTTTCAAATCCAAATGCCCTATAACTTGGTTATTTTTCATGAAGTTTACAAATGCCCTTTCTGTTTTCTTGTCCTGAGGAGCAGAATAAGCCATCGTTAAAGGCTGCATAAATTACACTGTTAATTAACAATATGGTTGGTCCTCTATAAACTGGCATTTTTAATTTTTTTTCTGCTGTTATTATTGAGAAAGAAGTTCTGTGGTGAAATACCCACCTCAGTCTCTCTTTTTTATTCCCCTTACAGTCTGTCTGTCTTAGCATTCAATTTTTCTCTGTTAAAATAATGAATTGGTTTTACAGAATCAGTGCCATCTCTGTCAAGATAAGGTCTAGTATTTTTTTCCCATGTCTGATCTCTTAGTTTGCTTGGTTGTTTTTTGTTGGGCTGGTTTTCTTTTCATACAATTGCTGCTATTAATACTAATGTTTACACAAAGGTATGCTGTCTTTCTCATCAAACTTACTTAATATTGGGATATCGCCAAGGTGTTTCATTCAGACCTGTAAATTTTACCACTTGCCATTTTGGGAGCCTTAGATACTGAGGCTCTCAGTCAAATAGCTCAGTTGGTTAGAGCATGGTGCTAACAAAGCCAAAGTTGTGGATTTGGTCCCTGTATGTGCCAGTCACTTGAGAGCTGGACTCAATGGGCCTTGTGGGTCCCTTCCAACTCAGAATATCCTGTGATTCTGTGAAATAACAAATAATTTTGCAGCTCTTGCTTTGGGGAAGAAACAAAATCCATCAGAGGCTATGGTAGAGAACCATATTGACTTGCACAGCTGCAAAGGGCACTGGTGGTCAAAGTCTTCCAGTTTCTTATGTTCCTCTGCAAGAAGATGTTCTAACCCTGAGAGCTGTGCCAGCTTTTAGTTAGTTTGGACAAGAACTTGTTTTGCTTACCCATAAAACTTTGGGATACTTTTAAAGAAAATGTTCCAATTGAAGCTGGGATCTGCAGTGTAGGGAACTTAGATTCAAATTCTTATTCTGCACAATTCCTCCATCCTTACTGCTTTCAGGTGTATTGACTGCTTTGCAGTGAGTATCTAGACTTTTTTAGGCTTATGCCTGTACACTGCAACTCACTAGATTAAGGGTTTGAATCTGAGTCTCTTACAGAGCCCTTTGAGTGCTATGAATGACAGTGTTAACTATCTTCCCTAAAAAGAGGGGGGAAAAAAAAAGAGCCAAAATCTTAGCATTGTTACATATCCCTTTTATAGCATAGGTTGTACTTAGGACAATTCTTGCCAGAATCAAGTAAGAGAATCAACAAGCCTCACATACCTGGAATACTCTTGGGGTTATTTTCCAGATCAGTTCCTTGTTGATGTTCAGAGCAACCTCCTCCCCTGTATTTCTGTTTCCTGGTCTCAACACCCTTACCTTTATCTTGGGCTAACATACAATCTGCCACTAAAGCTGCACACAAAACAAGTCAGAGTTTTTTCTCCATTTCCAACACTGTGAAGACAAATCCATGGAAGCATTTACAAGCAATGATGTAGGAATCTTCTGGAATGGTAGAGACCAAAATTAAGCATTGTAAATTGAGTCTTGGTGATAATGCTAAGACCTGTAGACCTGGAAAGCTATAGATAGGCCTCAAAACATTATGTGCCCAAGATAAGAGGCTTGAGTACCTAGGCTGCTTGTGTTGTAAGTGGAAAGTAATCACTTTCACCAAAAGGCTATGCATCACTTTGTACAGCCTGGAAACAGGAGTTATGAGAGTCCAGTGTACAGAAAGGTTCGAGCATGGCATCTCACAACACATCAACTCTTCTCGCCCACTCTTGTTTTTCTGCCTTTAAACACTGAGCTATTAACCTGTCGGTGAGGTAGGTACTATTGTAGCTTTTCATCTTGTATATTTATTTCAATAAAGCTTTTATTTAATATATTTGCCACACTTGGATGGTTCTGCTAACACTTTCTCAGAATAATTCCCACTCTGCATTTGTCAAGGCAACTTGTGTTAAAGCCGTGCTATGAACTACCAGGCTTATAAATAGCAGAAACTGAACATTTATTCGGGTAGTGAAGTTAGAGTCCATAATATGGTTGTAAAAAAAAAAAAAAAAATCCTGTTCTGT